>CM053585.1:345424164-345449996 GCA_028646515.1 Pseudochirops corinnae | reverse complement strand
AAGTTTCAAAAAGTAAAAGTAGACATTGTTTTTTTTTAAAAAAAAAAATACATATCCTGAAGAAAAGAAACAGAGTTAACAGTTCATCATTTCAATTTTGTGAATAGCCTCAGAGAAACTCAGTTACATCTTTAAAAAATAAAAAGATTGTCTTATTTTGGAATCTTGCTTTTCCAAATGTTTGAGCTATACTCTTGGTTCAATTCAAAAAACCTGTTAACTGGATAGTCCTCTAAGTAAGGCTAACAAGTTTTCTGCCTGAGGTCATAAAGATATGTACTTGGTGAAATTGTTGGAACTAACTTGAAAATTAAGAAGCAACTTGCCAAATATGCTTGCATTTCAAGGCAAATCACAGCCTACTTTGACATTTCAGTCAGACCAATCAAAAAGCAGCATAACAAGAGTCAACATCCTTTATAGGACAAACATGGGTACTTGGCACTGGGCTGACCATTTAAGAGATTTAATATGGCATAGAGATCTCCTCTGCCATCAAAAAGATTTCAAATTGCTAAAATAAGGAATTTAAGCCACCTAACATTTTGTGCACACACTTTTCAAAATCCCTTAAAGTAGCTTTGAAAATGATTTATTAAACCTGATCAAATTCTAATATTTTTATTGGTTCCACCCACATATTATTCCTTCAAATGCTCCTTAAATACTTAGAATAGAGAACCCAGGAATGGTTGGCCTTGAAACAGAAGATTTCTCTACAATAAGTAAAGATATAAAGACATACATAGGAGACAGAGACAGAAAAAGACAGAGGGGTAAAAAAAAATAATACTTGATAATAGATTTATGTAGAACTTCAAGGTTTGCAAAAGCACTTTACAAATATTATTTTATTTAAGATTCATAAAAACCCTGTGAGATAAGTTCTATTATCATCCCCATTTTACAAATGAGGAAACTAGGGTTAATTAACATATCCTGAATCACAGAGCCAATAAGTGTCTGAGGCATTAAGATTAACTGACTTGCCCATGTCACATAGTTAGTAAATAATGACAGGTAACATTTATATAGAACTTTAGTGTGATTATGAATCCCATTTTTACAGATGGGGGACTAAAGCTGAGATAGGTGAAGTGATTTCCCCAGAATCACAATCCAATAAAGACATTGAGGACATATTTAAACTCAGATTTTTTTCCCTTTTTTTTTTTTTAGGTAATCAGGATCAAGCAACTTGCACAAGGTCACAAGTAAGTGTCTGAAGCTAAATTTGAACTCGGGTCCTCCTAACTCAGCAGTTCTCAACCTGTGGGTCACGATCCCTTTGGGGGTCGCCTAAGACCATCGGAAAACACATATTTCTGATGGTCTTAGGAAGCCAGACACCGCTCCTCTATCTGTCTCCAGGTGGGTCCACCCACATGCAGATATGCCCAGATACAAGTATTAAAGAGTTGTGGCATTAGAAAGGTTGAGAACCACTGTCCTAACTCAAGGGCCAGTTCTCTATCCACTGCACCCAACACCCTTGCCTCTCTGCATCTCCTAGTTACTTTCAGAAAGAAGAGAGAATAAGGAAGCACAGAGGAAAACAAAAGCAGGGATCCTTAGAACCTTGGAGGTTCTAGTTCAGCTGTCTCATTTTATAGATGACGTAACAGAAGCCCATATGAGTTGACTGACATGCCCAAAGTCACAGAGTTAGTAAGTGACAGAACCAGGCAGGAATGAAACCCAGGTCCCCCAAGTCCAAATCTTTAGCAGTGTAGTGTACTTCCTCTCAATCCCACTAATGCAAAATTCTGTCAAGGACTATAATGAAGTTAACTCCTGAGTGAAGGAATGAATGAAAAAGTATTTACAAAATGCTAACTACATGAAAAGCACTGTGATAAGTAAGTACTAAGGATATAAACAGAAAAGCAGGGACAGTTGCTGGTCTCAAAAAGTTCCCATTCTAATGGTGGGGGACAACGCACACATAAGAGGTTTCAGATGCAAATCAGATGGAAAGATTAGCTTAACTAGCATCATTCTTAATATCTTTTCCTCTGATGAAATCATATCCTTTTTGAGGGTTAAATCACTGAACCATTTGACAGTACAGATGAGTTTCTTTTCCAGGCTTTCAGTAACCATGGCAGGTAGGTAGGTGAGAGTCACATCACCCATAGAAGCGGTTGCAATAGCTATCATTGAGAAAGCAATCACTATGAAGAAATGGCCTATCACCAAGGTCAGCTGATGGCTAACTTTTACAGGAAGGTAAATCTAAGAGCTCTAGAAATGGCAAAGGTCCCTCTTCCCCTTCTTTCCCCAACAGTCTTACTTCCAGTCAGTTCTCAAAGCCATCTTCCCCAGAAGACTGTTTTAAAAGAAGAAGAAGAAGAAGAAGAAGAAGAAGAAGAAGAAGAAGAAGAAGAAGAAGAAGAAAAAGAAGAAGAAGAAGAAGAAGAAGAAGAAGAAAAAGAAGAAGAAGAAGAAGAAGAAAAAGAAGAAGAAGAAGAAGAAGAAGAAGAAGAAGAAGAAGAAGAAGAAGAAGAAGAAGAAGCAGCTGTGGCACACTGAATAGAGCACTGGCCCTGGAATCAGGAGGACCTGAGTTCAAATATGGCCTCAGACACTTGACACTTACTAGCTGTGTGACCTTGGGGAAGTAACTTAATCCCAATTACCCTGCTTTCCCCACTTCAAAAAGAAAAAAGAAAAAAAAAGAATGCCGAGAAATATATCAATTTTCCTATTTTCATTTATGCTTTATACACTGTGCCACCTAGCCATGGAATCAGGAGTACCTGAGTTCATATCTTACCTCAGACATTTGACTAGCTACAGAGTTTGAGGGCTCCAGGCAGTAGGGCTTATAGTACATGAAGAGCTGCTATTATCAGGAATCTTGTTTTGGGCTCTTAGGCTGTCTCCATTGGGTTCTGAAGGGATACAAAGAAAAAGCAAAGATAGTCCCTGCCTTCAAGAAGGTTACATTCAAACCAGGGAGCCAATATGTGAGTTGATCCACATCCATTCTGGAAGTCATTTTGAATTTGAGAAAAAGTCTTTAAACTATGCACACGATTTGGTTGAGGTCTTCTGTGTATAGAGATACACATGGTATAAAAATAAATATGGTAGGAAAAAACTGGTAATGATGCCTATCAATTAGGAAATGGCTAAAATATTATGGTGTATTAATGGAATGGAATAGTATTGCATTGTAAGAAATAATAAATACAAAGACTGTAAGGAAACATGAAGACTTGTCTAAAGTAATGCAGAGTGAAGAAAGTACAGCTACGAGAACAATCAATGCAATGGCCACAGTGATGCAAACAATGGCAAGACTAAAAAAGTCAAACATTGATGCATTGTAATAAACCATCACAGTCCTGAGAGCTTGAAAGGAACATGCCTCCCTCCTCTTAATAGAGAGGTGGGGATTCTAGAGGTGAAATGCAGTAGACTGGGCACTGTCAGTCATGGTTGTCTTGTTAAGTGACCTTGCTTAAATATTTTTTCTTTGTTACAAGGAAGGGTTGAATGTAGGGAGTAGAAGGGGTTAAAAGGAGATGACTACAGTATAATTATAAATGGCAGCATTATTTTTTTTTCCTTTTTAGAGGGGGGAAGGTAGGGTAATTTGGGCTAAGTGACTTGCCCAAGGTCAAACAAAGCATTAAATTTTTTTAAAGAAGAGGGAAAGGAATGGAAAAGGAAGAGAAGGGAAAGGAAGGGAAGGGAAGGGAAGGGAAGACAAGACAAGGTAAAGCAAAGGAAAACAAGGCAAGTCAAAAGGTGGAAAGAGAAAGGAAAAAGGATAGAAAAGGGGAAGGGAAAGGGAAGAGAAGGGATGGGCAGGGAAGATAAAGCAAGACAAGGGAAGTAAAGGGAAAAGGAAAGGGAAAGAGGAAAGGATAAGAGAGAGAAGGGACGGGGAAGGCAAAAGGAAAGGGAAAGACAAAGGGAAAAGGGAAGGCAAAAGGAATAGGAAAGGAAAGAAGAAGAGAAAGAGAAGGCAAAGGGGAAGGGGAAGTGAAAGGAAAGGGAAAGGAAGGGAAGAGAGTTCAGTTAAACATTCATCTTCTAGCTGGTTATTAACTAGTTGTTTTCTGAGAATTGTAATCAGTTACTTTTGTGAATTAAGCTCTTTGTTTCCAAACTGATTCATGTGTAGCCTGAGTTCTGGCATAATAGCAGTCAGGCACCTTTGAATATGCAAGATACACACCTGCAAGTCTTTTCAATGGATGCTTGACCTTAAGCAGTAGACACCTGTTGGAACTGAAAGACTTAGATGCATGAATCAGAAAGCTGCCATAAAACACCTAATTTGGCTTGAATGAATGTGTCTTCCCTATAAATTAGAAATGGTTTGGAGGCAGCCAGGAAATACAGCAATGAGTCATCAGTTCTGAGAGGGTCACTTAGCAAGAGCTCTCAGATAATTCAATATTCAGAAGAAAGTTCAGCCAAAAACCAACTTAACAGGTGACCATGGGGGCAAGGCTAGTTTGCATGCAAGGCCACAGCTTGCATTTGAATCCTTAATAAGGAGTTTATTGTGTTTCTTTATCTGAGTAGTCTCTAAACTTTTTGATTGTGTACCCCTATCATTAAGAAGTTGTAGTGTATGCAACCTTAGACATGTAAATATGTAACCATGTGTATTTACTTAATTATAAATAAATGCAGACCAAATTACTGTGGTCATCCAGAAACAGGATATGGAAGGAGGGGGAAGAGTAAATTTGCCTGAGTGCTCTGGGACCTTGGGTCAAGTTAGTTTATAACCAGCCTAAAGATTCAAAGCCTAGTACACCCCTGAAGGCCAGCTATGGGAGCTGGCAAAGTAGAGAATGAGAAAAGGGGCATTGGTGTGGTTGTGTTGGAGGTGAGTTTGTGATTGGCTATAGAGGGCAGCATGTAAGGGGATCCATCATCCTACTCTCATTGGTTGACCACCTTTCAAGTGAACTCAAACCACAGCTCTTTTAGAGCCAGGCCACCATTCCTGAAGGGACCCTGGCCCCTACTTTGGAGACCATTACTGTAGGGAACAGATTCAAGAATTTACCACTGTTGAAATACCAATGAAAGAGACTCCCAGATATCTGAATCTGATGTCATAGACATCCCAGTATAATAGTTGAGAGTCAAGGGCCTCTATTCCTGCTACTGCTGCTTAAAAAATGAAATTCATTCTAATTTAAACTCTTCCCATGTATAGCAGGAACTCAAATGTTTCCCCTCCCTTTATGCTTTCAACCTGTGGAAGACCTGATTCACTTACCCCAGAAGTGGAGAAAATTGACTCAAACATTGCCATTCCAGTTGTTCAAATAAAAGACTTATGGGACTTGAAAGACTCAGAGAAATTGAGACAGAAGAAAAATTGAGACAGAAGAGAAATTGAGTGTGTTCTGTCACACTTTTAGGTTCATGAAAAGTGATAACATGGTATGGAAACCCACAAAAATATTGCCTAACTAGGAGGAAAGAGTTTATTCAACTTTGGATTCACTCTAACCCAAACAGAGATCAAGGAAGAAGACCCTTTCAAAGAAGAGAGGAGTGACCAAAGGATTATTTTATAAAGCTAGGAAAAAAAATACATTGATCTGAAGGAACAAAAGGTCAAAATTCCCAAGAAAAGTAATAAAAAGTGGGAAAGGGGATTTAGCACTATTGGATCTCAAACTATACCACAAAAAGCAGAAATCATTAAAAACAATTAGGTACCTAGTACTAGTTAAGTACCCTAGAGGCAGAAGTATGTAGAGCACTGGGCTTGGTATCAGAGGGCCTGAGTTCAAATGTGGCCTCAGTGACCCTGGGCAAGTCACTTAACCCTGTTTGCCTCAGTTTCCTCATCTGTAAAATGAGCTGGAAAAGAAAATGGCAAACAACTTCAGTACCTTTGCCAAGAAAACCTCATACAGGGTCATGAAGTGTCAGATGCAACTAATTGACTAAACAGCTGGTCAAGAAATATAGAAGATAATCCATGAAACATTAGGTGCACCACATACAGAAGCAAATGAAGACAGTTGTATAATGTTCAATAAACCCAAAGTACTTTAGCTACTGGTACAAGGACCTGTGAGAAAAACTTTTGGGAAAACTGGATAGCTGTCTTACAGAAATGAGTTATAAACCAATACCTTGTGCTATATACCAAGATAAATTCAGACTGATACATAAGTTGGACATAAATGGTGACATAATAAGGAAATTGGAGGATTGAGAAAGTGATCTTTAGATTTATGGATAGAGGAAGAAATCATATCACAGAAAATAAAATGGACATTTTTTATTATATAAAGTTGAAAAAGGTTTTGTACAAAGTTTATGTAGGTGAAATTATAAGAGAAACAAGCAACCAGATAAAAGGTTTATATATCTGTACCACCTCAGTACTGAAAAGACTTTGCATTTTGGTATCACATGGCAAAGTTTGAGTGGTCCACTGGAACTCTCCTACCCATTACAGCAGTAAGATTGGGGAGTGGGAGGAGATGGAAACATCAGGGAGAACGAGATACTCTGTATTGGTGAAAGGGAAAGATCTTTCAGATCTTTAAGTGTCATCAGACAACACTCAGATTTCCAGTAAGGGGGAAGAAGGGCTGTCCCCTTCCCCCCAATATTAAAATGGCTTTGCCCATGTGGCAGTCAATGCCTGGGAAATCAACTGGGCAAGTGTGTACCTGAGCCCCTCGTTGCCTTTTTAACTTTGGTGCTTATTATTTCCTGATGTTAGGTAAGCAAAAAAAAAAACTATCCCCAGATGGACATGGCAAGGCTTGAGATAGCCTTGTGAATTCCAGACAATTGGAGGTCCTGGGTCTTATTAGGTTAGAGCTTAATGTTGGCAGAAGAGTCCCCAGCAGCTACTCCAACACTCTTAAGAAAGAAGTCACCAGGAGTATTGGCCCAAATTTTATCTGTTTTACTAGCAAATATATGCCAACAGTCGTTTAGACAATGCAAAGCTGAGGTGAAATGTGAAATGCCTCATTAGCAGTTCTGCAAACCACATCATACTCTTATGAGATTTCCCTATTAGCCTTCCAGAAAATTATTACAGTAGTTAGAGTAATATAGTGGTATAGTTATTTAAGCTGTGAGATTTATGTTTAGCCTTTCTTTCATATGTAGGAATAAATTACCTGTCCCATATTTGATTCACATTATGCATTGAGTACTCTCCTACTACCACCCATTAGGGAGATCATAGGTGCAAGTCATAACCTGAACTTTAAGTAAATGGGTCCTAGGGTCCTGGGTGGGGAAATCAATGAGTCAAAAACTATGAAAAAAAGGGAGTCTAATCCCTCTTACTGGAGGCAGACTCCCCAGAAATGAACTCTATCTAATAAACAACATGCCTGGGGACAGAACAGGGAGCAGATACAATACCCCAATCCCTATGTACCCAGCTGTGGTTCTTTCATTTCAAAACTGTAATTAAGTTAACATTTCTATTGATTCTGGAATGGATATGGCAGTCAGTTGTTCCATGCTTTACCCCAGTGATTTTCTAGACAAAAACACCTCTCTCAGGTTACTACTCTCCTATATATATTATTTCCCTCATTAGAATTTAAGCTACCAGAGGCAGGGAGTATCTTGCTTTTGTATTTGTCTCCTCAACACTTAGCACAGATATTGGCACATAGTGGGTCCTTAACAAATGCTCTTTCATTCATTCATTTATTCACTGCTGATTCCAAAGTCAGCTCTCCACTGATCAACACAAGGGCTTTAGATTTTAAAAGATCATATACTTTGAAAAAGACCTTATTTGTACTCTACATGTATATTTGAATGGGTGCATATTTATGTATACATACATGTGTTTGTATGGATATACATATATACACAAAAATGTACATACAATTAAAGATAGGAGAGGGAGGGAGGAAAGGAGGAGAGAGAGAAAGAGAAAGAGAGAGAGAGAGAGAGAGAGAGAGAGAGAGAGATAGATTGTATGTATTTGTATGTTCATGTGTCAAGTCAAGTTAAATCAACAAACATTTACCAAGGTCTTATGTGCCAGGCATTCTGCTAAGTGCTGAGAACACAAATATGAACAAAAGGAAAAATGGTACCTACACTCAGGGGCATTCTAATAGGGGCAGACAACACATAAAAGGAAAGAGGAGGAAGGGGGCTTGGTGATGTGACTCTGGAGAGTCAGAAGAGCAGCCAGGAGTGGAATGAAAGTCGACTGGCCTTGGCTTTTCCCCAAAATGGAGGTTCCTAAAGGAACTCATGGAAAGAGGAGGACCACTGAAATGGAGAGTAAAGCTACAAAAATTAAGTCTCGGAGCCACAGAATAATTTCCTTGTGTAGCATTGCCATTCTAGAGTGAATAAGTTTGTTTTTAAAAATGAGTAACAGAGGGAGTATGACACATTAGAAAGAGTACTGAATTTGGAGGCAGAAGACTTGGGGTCAAATCTTAGCAGTCACTCATCTGTATGATCTTTGGTGGTCCTTGCGCTCTCATTCCTCAACTATAAAAAGAAGGAGTTGAACCTCTAAAATCCATTCTGGTTCTGAGTCTATGAACATCTACCTTTTGTGAAAAGCAGCTAGTAAGTATCTGAGGTCACATTTGAACTTGGGTCTTCCTGACTTCAGGGCCCATGCTCTAACCACTGGACAACCTAGCTGCCCCTCAGCTCTAAATTCTAAGGGAATGTCAGTCACAGGTACAGATGATATGAAAGGAGAATGAGAGGAAATGATAGGAGAATGTAGGGATACAGATCCAGGAATCCAGGTCAGGGTTGCAGCCCACTCAACAAAGACAGTCTGAAGAGTAAAGGTCCAGGACATTAGCACCAGCTAACATTGCTATCTTTGGACAAGAATTTGGGTGGAACCAGTGCTAAACTCTAAGGTTAATCTTCCCTTCCCACCCCACCCCCCACCAAAGTGGTATTATGTTCCAGAGGTGCTGGGAGGAAGTGTTTGTAGGATTGTTCTTGCCATATTGCTGAAGTACATATTCCTTTGTGAAAAGTAATCGATAGTAAATGATTAAATGGAACTGGAATGCTAGCCCTACCTCCAATTTCCAAATATAAAACCATTTAAGCCAAAGCCCTCTATTCCTCACCAGAGAAATTTCCTATGGTCCTAGGGTGAAAGCATAGATGCCAGAGCTCCCTCCTCTGCCTCTGCTCTGCCCCAGAGCTTGTGGGGAACCTGTGGCCACATGTGGCTCTCTAGGTCCTCAAGTATGGCCCTTTGACTAAATCCAAACTTCACAGAACAAATCCCCTCACTAAAAGGATCTGTTCTGTAAAACTTGGACTCTGTCAAAAGGCCACACCCTAGGACCTAGAAGACCACATGTGACCTCAAGGTCACAGGTTCCCCACCCCTGGGAGCCACTCAAAGGGACTGGAAGGGCTGGGAAAAGAGAGAGAGGGAATGGCTAAGGCACAGTGGAACAGGGATTTTAAAAGGCAGTGGATAGACACACCCCTCTGTAACACTCTCAAGAGCCAGTACTTGGAAAAAATAACTGACAAACACAAACATAAGCAACTCATTTTCATTTATTCTATGAGATGTTTCTGTTACCTTTGAAATATTAAATACAAATTAATTTTTAAAAATTAATAAATAATAATAGTTAATAAAATAAATTAATTTTTAAAAAATCTCACTAGTAAAAAAAAAGGAAAATAGTAAGCCCACTTTCCTTTTTTTGTTGTTTTTTTTTTTGAGGGGGGAAGGCAGGGCAATTGGGGTTAAGTGACTTGCCCAAGGTCACATGGTATCTGAGGCTAGATTTGAACTCAGGTCCTCCTGACTCCAGGGCTCATGTTCTATTCACTGCAACATCTAACCGCCCCTACTACTTTCCTTTTTAAAAGTCAGTTTTTGTACTTTCTATATTTTTTAAATTTTAATTCAAATTATAAGGAATGGTCTCCAAGGTCTTAATCTGTCACTGATTAAAGGTGTCCTGGTTCTAAATCTGTCCTGGTTTCTAATAGATGCAACTTGATGGTACAACCCACTTCCTTCTAAAATTGGGACAAAGGATTCAATTTATCACATCACTGAGAAGAAAGAAAAAAGGGTATGAAGGCTTTGCTGCCTTTTTAGTCCCTAGCTATGTATCATTTGAGGCTCACAAAGTTTACTTCATCTTAGAGGAAGAATGAGTAGAAGAAGAATCCCCCTTCCTTATTGCCACCTTCATACTCCACTGCATGTTTTCTCTTTCCAAGGATAAGGAAGGAAAACCATCCAGAAGAATTGTTATTGAGTCATTTCAGTTGTAACCAACTCTTAAAAGACCCATTTGGGGCTTTCTTGGCAAAGATATTGGAGTGGTTTGTCATTTCCTTATCCAGCTCATTTTACAGATGATGAAACTGAGGCAAACAGGGTTAAAAGTGACTTGCCAAGGGTCACACATCTAGTCAGTGTCTGAAGCTGGATTTGAACTCATGAACATGAGTCTCCTGATTCCAAGCCCAGTGCTCTATCTACTGGACTACCTAACTCCAGGAGAGTAGGGACAAATAAAAAGATTCTTCCTCCCTAGAATATGAGTTTGTGGTTCAGTCAAGATCAAAGAGGCTAGAGAGATTGCCCTGAATCACCCAAATCACCTCTGAGACATGTTAGTTGTCTGACCCTGGACAAGTCACTTAACCTCCTTTTTTTTTTTTTTTTTTTTTTGCCCCTTATTTCCAAGGCTTTATTGAACAGAATTACAGGGTTGTTTTAGAAAATGATGGTTCCAATTCCTTTCAATCCCCTAATATGAAATGTTGTATTCAGGGATGGAGACATACATACAAATACATACACACACACTCATACTCAGTGATGAAGACATATACACACATACCACAGCTACTAAAAGGAGTAGGTCCAGTATATATCCACTTTTAAAATTCTTATTCATAGACCCAGTCATGAGCACAAGACTTACAATTGACCAGTTCTTCAGGCTTAAACCACAGGCTGATCTCTTTCTCAGCACTTTTTACAGAATCACTGCCATGAATGATGTTTCTGCCGACTTGAATGCAGAAGTCCCCACGAATGGTGCCTGGCTTGGAATCAGCTGGATTGGTCTCTCCCAACATCACTCTGCCTGTCTTCACCATATTCAAGCCCTCCCAAACCATGGCTACAGCAGGCCCCAAGTTCATATATTTCACAAGCCCAGGGAAAAACAGCCTGTCCTTCAAGTCAACATAGTGCTGTTTCAGATGTTCCTTGGAGGCCCTAAGGAACTTCATGCCTACGAGGCAGAATCCCTTCTGCTCAAAGTGATGTCCCCGATCAGGGCCCGCTGGATGCCATTGGGCTTGAAGGCAATGAAGGTGCACTCGGTGTTGGCCATGGTCCAGGGAAGCTCAGGCTGGAGCAGAAGAAAGAGGCATCTGTGGCTGCGGCAGAGAAGCATCACTTAACCTCATACTACCATGGGCAATAGTCTAAGATTTTAAGTTGCAGAAAAGGTGCCAATCTGTAATAGGACAGGGAATTTCCTCTCCTGGGAGTTTCATATACCAGTGAAACCATAAATAGGATCATAGATCCAGAGCTGGTAGGAATCTTAACTTAATGATAAAGAAACTGAGATCCACGTCATTAAATATACAGCCTAATTTCTTTCTTGCAAGTCCAGAAATTACATGCCAAAGAAAAAACAGCAATGTGGCCTCAAATCAAGATTTTACTTCATGCTGTAACTTTTTTTGAGAAACAGACTTGTCTTATTAATGCACCACCCTAGCCATGCTAACCAAAAGGTTTCTGTAAAATTTAACTGCGGAAATCTGGGCAAGTTTTTACTATGGCTCATTTACTCATTGTGTTTGTACATTGTACTTTGGTCTATTTCATGAGATGATTATTTCAATGAAGTGCTTTAACTATTTACATGCATGGACCATATGAAGGTAAAATAATACCTCATGAAATGTATCATATGTTTATTGTCTTATATTAGGTTTTTAATTTATATTTCCTTTAAAAATATTTTTTATTATAAACTTAACAATTATGAACATTTTATCCTTTTTTTTCAATTAAAAAGGATTTATTTTCTCTTCCTCCTACCTCCTTTCTCCACTGGGGCTTGCAGGAGAGGCAGAAAATTTGTAATATATCTGAATAGTCAAGCATAACAAATTCCCACATTAGCCATATACAAAAATGTACATCTCATTCTGCATATCCAATACATCACCTATCAAGAGGTGTGTAACACAGTCTATCCTTGGTCCTACAGAATCATCATTGTTCTTTGCATTGATCAGACTTCTTAAGCCTTTCAAAGTGGTTGTTGTTTTTCTTTTTCTTTTGTTTTTGCTTTTTGGAGGGGCAATTGGGGTTAAGTGACTTGCCCAAGGTCACACAACTAGTAAGTGTTAAGTGTCTGAGGTCAAATTTGAACTCAGGTCCTCCCTGACTCCAGGGCCCATGCTCTATTCACTGAGCCACTTAGCCACCCCCAAAGTTGTTTTTCTTTATCCTTCCTAGGTTTCTCTGATATATCTCTTTCATTATTTTTGTCATATTACAATATTTTATTAGATCCAGTCACTCACCAGTTGATAACCATCCTGTTATTTCCAACTTCTTTTATACAACAAAAGAGCTGCTATGCATGTGTGTGTGTGCGCGCATGCGTGTGTGTGTGTGTGTTTTCCTCTTCCTTTGATCTCTTTGGGGATGCATAACTAGTAGTGCTATTTCTGGGTCAAAGGATAGACACATTTTAGTAACTTTGGGGGAACTGCCTTCTAGAATGGTTAGACCAATTCAGAACACCACCAATAACATACTAGTGTACCTATTTTCCCATAGTCTCTCCAACATCCAGTATTTTCCTTCTTTGTCATCTTTGCCAGTCTGATGTTGTAATGCCATGCATGAGCAGCTTTCAAGAAGAATACTACTATGAACAGCTTTTAAGGTTCTGATTATACAGTATAGTGAACACTCTACTTATTCCATAACAAATCAAAGCAAAACATTCACAGAAAATCAAGGTACAGCATTCACAATATTATAACTTATCATAGATAATCAAAATGTAGTATTCACAACAGTTTATCATTAAAATGGCCATTTAATGATAAAAATGGCCACATAGTTTCTACCATAGCAGCCACAAAGTTTTGAACAAAAAACAATCATTCAGTAACTTGATCATTCAGTCATCCTTCAGGAGGCTTGTCTCCTTACTCAAGTCATTCAGTCATCTCAGAGAACAATAGTCAAAGTCTTCCACTCATGGGGCACACTAAGTTAACTCAACCAGTCACTTATTCAGCAATCAATTGCTAAGTATCATTAATCACTAAGTACAATCATCAGAAAATACACAGACCCTCCTCCCCTAGGTCACTAGTAAATTTACAATTCCTCAGTCAGTATCCAGTATCCAAGTAAAGTCTTCTTTCAGCTTGACTTGGGTAGTCTCTCAGATACCCTGGATCCCATTTCATGGTCCCAGCTCCTACCTAAATCCATCAGTCACCTGGATTCAGAGGCAGACAGCTCTCAGATCCTTGTCCAGTTCTCCAGGCAGTTCCTGCTCCACACTGAAGTTTACAAGGTCCAGTCCATCTCAAATCCTTCACAATTTCTGTTCCCAGGAATTCAAGGCTCAATGAAGGCAAAGTCTTAGCATCCTGGTCATGCTTCCTCAGTCTTCTGCAGCTTGTTCAAAAAGTCAGAATCACATTGGGGGTGGGGGGGAGGATGGAGGGGGTCGTCCTGGGCTCCTATTCAGCCTCCTCAGGCTTGTTCTAAGATCTGACTCAATTCTCAACTCTCAATTCTCTTCTGTAGCTGCTCTGCCTCCAGATTCTTGTCCCAAGAAATTCTGACCCATCCTCTCTGCGACTTTTCCTTATATATACACAGTATTAGCTACTTCCTGTTTCAGCCAACCCCTTCCTGTTATGTCAACAACAGGAGACAGGAGTTTATACCTTCTGTTTCCCCCAACAGAGGCTTGATCAATTACTAAGTGTTAAGTACCTTTGCCAACAAAGGGATCTTCAAATTCACATTAATTACCATTACAGATGTGTATAAGATGGAATCTCAGAATTGTCTGAATTCCTCTAATTATTAGTGATTTGGGGGATTCTTTCATATGGTCATTGATGTCTTCCTTTGAAAATTGCTTGTTCACATCCTTTGACCACTTATCAATTAGGAAATGGCTCTTATTCATGTAAATTTGAATAAATTCATTTTATATATTGAAAATGAGACGTCAAAGAAACTTACTGCAAAGATTTCCCCCACACACATTTAAGTTTCCCTTCCATTTTTTTCTTTTTTTGTACAGAAGCTTTTCAATTTTGTGTAAACAAAATTGTTGCCTTTGATTTCTATGATATCAATCTTTATTTCATCATGATCTCTTCCCATGTTGATAGATCAAAAAAGAAATTTCTTTTGTGATGTGAACTTTTATATCTAAAATGCTTGTCACTCCACAAACATTTTGAAGCACTTCATTTGTGTCAAGCACTGTGCCAAGTGCTGGGGATACTCTTACAAACAAGTAAAAAGACAGTCCCTGCCCCCAAGGAGCTTACATTCTAATGGGAAGACAACATATAAAAGGAAGCTGAAAAGCAAAGGGGAAAGAAAATGAAGTTTTCCACAGAGACATGGTGGTAAATAAAGTCCAGGGAGTCATAAGCATAACTGAGAGATGACTGGCCTTTATGCAAATTGATGATGCCAGGAGAAACTCATCAGTGGAAAAAAGGTGAAGGGATTTTCCTAAGTGAGAGGGCCATAGTCACTGGGAGAAGTTTCAGGGTAAGAAGGTAACTGAAGCATGGTGGCAAAGACTGGGGAGTTAGAAGCAGAGCCAAGAGAGAAGTGAAGGTTGGCTAGCCATCATCATGCATCCATTTAGACCTAATCCTGGTAGATAATGAGTTATTGATCTATATCTATCTTATGCCTGATGGCTGTCCAATTTTTCAAGTAGTTTCTTTCCATAAGTGAATCTTTACCCCCAATAGGGGTGTTATTGGGTATATCAGACACAGGTTATTTTGTTCTTTGTTGTGTACCTAACATTTTCCACTGCTTAGCCAAATAATTTTGATGATTCATAATATAGTTAAAAATCTAGTACTACTAAACTGCCTTCTTTTCCACTTTTTTTCTTTATTTCCTTTGAGATTCTTATTTTTTTGTTCCTCCAGATGAATTTCATTATGATTTTTTTCTAGCTCTATTAAATAACTTTGATTGGTATGGTAATGAATAAGTAAATTAATTTAGGTAGTATTGTCATTTTTATTCCATTGACTCAACCAGGCAGCTAGGTGGCACAGTGGATACAGCACTGGATTTGGAGTCAGGAAGATGAATCTTCATGGGTTCAAATCTGGTCTCAAACACTTACTAGCTGTGTGACACTGGGCAAGTTACTTAACCCTGTTTGACTCAGGTTCCTCACCTATAAAATGAAATGGAGAAGGAAATGGCAAGCTACTCCAGAATCTTTGCCAAAAAAAAAAAAATGGAGTAATGGAATCAGACACAAATGAAAATGACTGAACAAAAACAACAACACCCATAAGCAATTAATATTCCGCTCATTATGAAGGTTTATTTTTATGCTCATTAAAAATGCTTTGTAGGTATATTCTTATAGTTCCTCTGTCTATGAGGATAAGTAGACACCAAAGTAGTTCATGGATTTTCTAGTTATTTTAAATAGAATATCTATCTATGCCTGCTGGATTTTGTTGGTAACTTACAGAAATGCTGATGATTTATGCAGATTTTTATGATGTTTTATGACTTTGCTGAAGTTATTATTTCAGTTAATTTTGAGTTGACTTTCTAGGGCTCTCCAAATATGCCATCATATCATCTTCTTTGCCTGTGCTTATTCTCTCAATTTTTCTCATCTAATGTGATAGCCATCATTTCTAGCACTATGTCAAAGAGTAGTAGTCATAATGGATAGCCTTATTTTACCCTCTGCTCTTATTGGAAGAGTCTCTAGTTTATTTCCATTATATACAATATTCACTTTTGTTTTTAGAGAGAGACTACTTACCATATTAGGGAAGGGTTTATTTAGTCCTATGTTTTCTTGAGTTTTTAATAGAAATAGGTATTATATTTTGTCAAAAGCTTGTCCTACTCCTATTGGTATTATAGAATTATACTGTGACATATGTTTATAATTTTCCTAATATTGGACCAATTCTGTATTCCTTGTATTAACTCAACCTGGTCATGGTCTACTTGTGATAGGGTATGATAGTCTCCTTGCTAACATTTTATTTGAAATCTTTGCATCAAAGTTCAGTACGCATATTGTTCTAGAGTTTTCTTTCTCTGTTTTGATTCTCTCTGGTTTAGGTATCAAGACAATATTTTGTAACAAAGAAAGAATTTGGGAGGGTCCCTTTTTTCCCATTTTTACAACCAGTTTCTATAATATTGGAATGAATTGTTTGGTAGAATTCACTTGTAAATACATCTTGTCCTAGGGTTGTTTTCTTTGTAAGTTCATTTATAGCTTATTCAACTACTTTTTCAGAAATTATGTTTTTAAAATTCTTTATTTCTCCTTCTTTTGTGTTTTTTTTTATCTTTCAAGTCCTGAGAACTAAGTTCATAAATCTATCCTTTCTCTAGGGCAGGGATTCTTAAGCTTTTTTGTGTCATGGATGCCTTTGGTCTAATAGCCTAATGAAACATTTGGACCTCTTCTCAAACAATGTTTCAAATGCATAAAATGACATACAAAGGATTACAAAGGAAACCAAATATCTTGAAATGCAAATATCAAAATATTATTTTAAACAAAATCATGGCCCCCAGGTTAAAGATCCCTGCTTCTAAGTGATGCTATACAACTGATATTCCTGAATCTTTAACCATTTCTGCCTCACATTTCTTTCTTTCCTAATGGTTTCCAATAATATTTTATTCTTCTAAGCATTGCTTCAAAAAAAAGTTATGAGAAGACTATCCGGGTTGAAATTGTGATAACTCTACAATCCACTTAACTTCATTCATTTATCTATTCAAAAAATATTCAATGAGCATCCACTTTGAGAAAAGCGCTGTGCTGGGCACTGTAAGAAAGACAACCTAATAGGCTTTACATGAAAAATATAGCATTTTTCTAGAGAATGGGGGGGAGGGAAGAGGAGGAGAGCAGAAACACTATTTTGTAAGGGGTTGAGGCTGAGGAGTAACAAGGTGATGTAGTGGAGTCATTTGGTGGGGACTACTTTTTCAAGAAGTTTCCAGGCAAGAAGAGAAGTGGAATGTTAACTCAGTAGCTTGGGGAGATGACAGATTCAAGAGGTTGTTGTTTAGGGGTAAGGATTCTAAAATATATCTATGGGTTGCGAGGAAAAAGCCAGTAGAGAGTGAGAGATGTAAGAGAGAAGATGTGCTTGAGGGATCCAAGCCATGGAACTCCTTGAGGCTATTACTGTTTGATGTTTGTATCCCTAACGACTGGCATACAGGAAGTGCTTAATAAATGCATGTGGATGGATGGATGGATGGATGGATGGATGGATGGATGGATGGAAATAAGAGAGGATGAGTTCAAGTACAATACACAGAGAAATTAGTCTTCATAGAAGAAAGGCCACCTTTTCCTTTCGAAAATGTTGAGGGAAATCATGTCGTAGGTCTTTGGCTTTCTCAGTAAAGTAAGAAGTGAAGTTATGGGGGGGTATGATATGTGGTGGGTGAAATATGAAATTATCAAGGAAACAAAAGTTCAGTCTTTTGAGCATATCAATTTACTAAGCATTGCATGGTAATTGCCCAACAAACTAGGACCAGACCTCCTCAACTTAAGCCTGGACCCCAAATACAGCAGGAGACAAGATTTTTATACATTAAAAACAATCAACTAAGGACAATTAATTAAAAGGAAACAATACAACATTAGATAATTAGATGAAAGATTAGGGACTTTTCAAATTAGGATGGGGAGAGTGAACAGGTATAATTCCCTAAAATCAGAAAAAGAGGTGTCCCACTCCACCCAAGTATTTGTATACAATCAAAAGAACAGGGAAACAATAACTGATTGATCAGCATGGGGCCAGTTTCCAGATAAGACATAAGCTGCTTGAGATGTACAACTGTGAGAAATTCCTTGCATCTATCTCAGGATCTGACTGGGTTACTTGTCAGCATAACCAAAGTCCTTTAGTTAAGGGTCTCCAAGCAGTAGGCAGAGGTGGTCCAATTACCTCACCACACAGGACTAGGTTCAAATAATGCAATAAAGTTTTCTCCCAGTTCCAACAATCGAATAAAGTTTTCTCCCAAGACACAAATTGGACTAGACCCATAATTAAATAGAAAGGGAACTGAGTTAACTTCAGAAATGAGCCACAAGATAGAGTCAACACAGTTCGCTCAATTACCATAATTTACCACTAGCTGTCCTAATCACCTTAATTCTCTCAATTTTTTCAGACAGCAATAACAAAGGTTCTGGAGTCAGAGGAAATGGATCCAAAGTCTACTTCTATTATTTGTAGGACCTTAGGTAAGTCACTTTATATCCATGGGTCTCATTTTCTTTAACTGACAAGCGAAGGAATTGAACCAGGTGGCCTCTGAGGTCTCTTCCAGTTTTCAGTCTATGATCCTATGACCTACCATGGACAACACATAATGCTGACCACTTTTACTCCCTGATTCTGCCTATCCCTTTCTACTTTTTTTCTATTCCAACATTCCTCTTCTTTGAATTTTGTCTTTTGTCCCTTCTGCCTTTTTTTCTTCAATAGATGGCTTGTGTATCCTTCCACAGCAAACTAAATTAAACTATTTTGATATCAAATACCCAAGCTAAGGCCTTGGAGAAATCAACTCTGCTGGAATGGACACATTAGCATCTAATCCCATTGGAATTTTGTACATAAGTAGACTGAACCTTGCTACAGAAGTCAGTTGAAAAGCCTAGAGGAAGATATAAAAAGGGCAATGCTTTGGGGCATATGAAATTCATTATCCAACATTATGTCTGGCAAAATTAAATGAAGCTTATAAATGATCCTCTGTGATAAAATATAAATTTCTTAGCCTGGCATTTGTCTTTTATAATCTGCCTTCAATCTAACTTTCTAACATTATTTCATGCTACCACCCTCTATGTTCCAGTCAAACCAAAATGTTTCTCCAAACTCAATATTCTATCTATCAGCTCAAGATAGCTCACAAACCATCCCTCACCCCCACTCATGCCTGAACAGCTCTTTTCATTTCTACTTCTCAGCTGTGTAACTGGTCCAGTGATTCCAGAAAATGTCACCCTCAAAAGGAAATATGAGGGATATGAGAGGACATCTCCACTTTGCTCCTTTGCAAGTGTGATACTTTGTACATGTCAGTTTTTTTTCCTTTATATCAATAGATTTTGCTAAGCTTTTCCTTCCCTTAACAAGTTCTTTGTTATATGAATTGGCTAGGAGAGTGGAAAAAGGGGTTCAGGAGAAAGTGGGCAATAAAAAAAAGACTGCAAAGAAACAGTTGTTTTTTTAAAAAATGAGATGGTTTCATATGTCCATGAAACAAGCATCTCACAATTAGGGAAAAAATACCAAAATTAATATTCATAGATGTTCTAAAAATAATATGATTCTTATCCCTTCTCCCCACTCCCTCACCATCATTCTTTCACCATTACTACAAAAGCAAGAAGTCACATAGGATTGAGATCTACTTTGGACTTTCTTTATTTCATATGTTTTCATAACCAAAGAATTCATCACTTGCCATCCAACTCACTGGAAAGAAACCTCTCTGAACTTTGTTAAACCAGTCCTCAGAAATCTAATATAGACTGATTATAGGATCACATGAAAAGCCTTTCCATAATGGCAGAACTTGCCAGAGCTTGTGGGCATAGCTTTTGAGATTGTAGGGTCACCTTCCCACCACAAAGAAGTATCAGACAAGGTCTTGTTGAAGATTTTGTATACATTAGGCACTTAATAAATGTTTGTTTTATTGAATTGGGGAAGAGAAATTAGCTAATTTAAATTTTTTAAACATTATTTTCTGATTTTAGTCTCATGTCAAATTTTAAAACCAAACCTACCTTTATGATTTAAATGTTAACTTAATCTGACCAACATACAAGAAAGCATATCTCTGCCTAAAACCAACAAGGACCATATGAATTTATTAAATATGAAATATGGATGAAATTATGCATGATGGTCAAAATGGATGAAAAATTGATAAGTACTATTTATCACTAACCCTACTTTTTGCACACTGTGAACATCTGGATATATTTAAAGGCTTTCATTTATGTTGGGTCAAATCAAATACAGGCCTGACTGATTTTACGTAATAGACTTTTTAAAAGAATGGATTAGTTGAACTAATTCTTTCTCACAAAATAAATAATTCTGAAAGAAAATATATCTCTCCTCTTAAATCCCCCTCTATCTGCCTCAATTAATTAGACTTTGTAGGTTAAAAGGAAGTTAAGAAATTCAGCCTAAGACTGATTATATCATGAATGTAAAATGAGCAGGCCAAATAGTGGGCTCTACATTCTTTTGAGCAAGTTAAATAAGTCCATAATAGCCCACCAGTTGTGCAAACACGATTTCCCTATACTTCTAAAAGAAATATTGACTTACCTGTTAACTAAAATTATCCTGGCTTGCTTCAGCTGAGCATATTAGTCATTCTTGTGGTAATACTTAAATGTTTTTAGCAGTGAACTTTTGTCAAAGATTAAAGAATTAGGAAAACATTCATTTAGCAAACGCAGAGAATAAGCATATGGACAGTGCTCCCACAGAATCTGTTCCAGGGACTAGGAATCTAATAGCCTTAACAGAAACTGATTTTTTCATTCCTGGGTGATACAAATCATTGAATTTTTCCTCATCTACACTGAGGTGCTTCCAAAATGACAAATGAGAATCCCTTCCCTAAGTATCTATGGTTTTGACCTGCTAACCTTTTTTCAGTAATAATACACCCTCTCTCCATATTCCTGTAATATGTAACCTTGGACATCAGTAGCATAAAAATGATAGAGCAGAGCCTACCTCCAAGGATGAATTTTTAAGATGATATATTGTTTGACAGCTAGTTCTATCTATGGGGTGCCCTTAATCCAAGCTTCCAAACACAAGGTAAAGATTACTGGTTCTTAAGTCAAATGAATTGAGTTCAAATACCACTTCTAGGTTGACATTTGTGTGATCTTGGGCAGTCCCAGGGTGGAGGCTTATTTCCCTAACTTTGAGATGGTTGCATTGTCCTCTGAGCCTCTCTCCAGGGTCACATCTATGATTCTTCTCTTGCAGAGTGGAATCTGAGTGCATCTCATGGAGCCTCCTTGGAACTGCCCTAGGTATTTCCAACCTATCATGGATGAGTCAGCACTGAAGAACCTGGATGCCTTGAGGTGATAAAGAAATCCCCTTATCAGGTCTTTGGATCCAGATAGTGGCCAAGGAATGTTTATACCAAGAGGACCAACCACTATGCCAAAAAGATCCACCCACTGAGTCAATTTTTTTCTTTTTTTTTCTTTTTGGAGGGGAGAAGTTTGGGCAATTGGGGTTAAGTGATTTGCCCAAGGTCACTTGGCTAGTGTCAGAGGTCATAGTTGAACTCAGGTCCTCCTGACTCCAGGGCCAGTGTTCTATTCACTGCACCATCTAGCCACCCCTGAGTCAATTTTTAAAAGGAAAGATAGCTTCTTTCTGTCTCTCTCAGATATAGATAGATGATAGATAGATAGATAGATAGATAGATAGATAGATAGATAGATAGATAATGCCTCTCTCTGCATCTTTGTTCTGTCTTGATGTCTCTGTGTCTCCCTCTGTCTCTGTTTCTCTCTGTCTATAGCTATCTCTCTAATCTGTCTCTTATCTCAGTCTGACTCTGTTTCTATCTCTATCTCTCTCCATGTCCTTGTGTCTGTCCTGGTCTTTCTGTCTCTGTCTCTGTCTCTGTGTGTGTGTCTCTCTTTCTCGTGTGTGTGTGTGTGTGTGTGTGTGTGTGTGTTTATGTAAAAGGGAACAGGGAGGAGAAGGAGGGAGCATTATTACCCCTAATCATCCTTCAAAAATGAACTCTTCATACATAACAATCCTACTAGACCTTAAAATTCTTTGCTCTGTGTTTCTTTCCTAAGCATTGGTGAAAAAAATGGTGATCCTGAGATGGACATTCCCAACCTTGGGTGTTCCTAGGTCCCTCAGTTGGTGCTGGATGAACTGGTTGCATCGGTCCGTGCTAGTCATAGAGATTTCCCCGACTACCATTCTAGAACCTCTTGGGATTGAAGATGACCACTGATAAGAAGAGCCCAAGCTCTTGCCTAGGTTTGCAGAAGACACAGACCTTGAGGAAAACATTGAGTCACAAAAGTAAAGATAAAATGCTTATGGGACAATGCTATAAAATGCCTAATGTTGGATTTTTAAATATCAATATCCTGGAAGAATATAACAACAATCGTAAGTAGATGCTTCATCTTCAAGTTTTAGTCAATTGTACATTTGTGAGTTTTTGTGTGTTTAGCATTGTGTGAATGAGTGAGAAAGGAAATAATTAACTATCCTATAACTATCCATGATTCACATTGTACTTTGAGTATCTTTGTACTCACCCTTTTAGGTAAGATCCTAAGATATGTGCTAAACCTATGTTCTAACTGATTGTTCGAGGGGCTCAAAGGTAAATTTCAAAAGCCAAAGAATTTTTTTTAAAGAGCTTAATTCTTCCTGTGAAACCAGATTCCTCCAGGACTAAACTTAATTTGTATCCATAGGTCCAGAGCTAAGTGGGCCCCCTTAGTAGAACTATTAGTTTTGTTTCTCCAACTAGAGATTGGGGATTGGTTCATATATTTAGTTATATATCTCCAGTACATTGGATACCTACTAGGCTCTTACTTGATGGATAGATGGGTGTACAATATGCCTCTCCAATGAGTGCCCAGCTACTTATTTCAGCAACGTTTTCTGTGACTTCAGAATTACTTACAGATTTCTACCTTTCAGCCCTCCCTAAAAATTTTGATTTTGAAAATTCATATTTTTCAAAAGAAGTTGATTCTGGCTTAATGCAAAAAGAAGAGAAGCAATCCCAGGAAAGCCTTCAGGTTTTTTTAAAGCACACAAAAAACCCTAGCACATCTCATTTAATGGTGTAGGATCTCCCTGTACCAAATCAGATGAGAAACTAACTCTTCAGTTTCTAGTTTCAGAGTTTCCTGCACCACTGTTAAGTGACTTCCCCGAGATCATAACCACCAGTGCCTACCAGAAAGAAGTAAGTTTGAACCCAGATGGGCTTTATTCCAGGCCAACTTTCAATCTAGTAACCCACAGAGAACTCATTACAATTAAGCATGTAACAATTAAGCAGGTAAATCTGAAAGGAGAGATGAATGTGTGTGGGGAGAAGCTGCAGGTGGAGAGGGGAGACTGAGAGATAGAGAGAGGAGAAACTTGTAGAGTAGGCAGAATACCTAGCTATGAAGCTAGATAAGTAATTAACAACAATATGCTTTTGGAACTCAATATTTTTTGAATAAAAAGATGGGCGAGTGAGTGAATAAATAGGTAAATAAGTGAATAAATTAATCAACGAATCCAGATTTCAGAAGACAGATAAAGAGAGGGGTAGTGGTGAAACTGGCCTGATTGGAATGGAGTATGTATGTTTCAGAGTAGTAAAAAAAATTAACTTGGGAAGGTATTTGGGGCCAAATTATGAAGGCCTATGTTTTTTAAAAAAGCTAATTAAAGGAATTTGGAATTTTGAACTTGATGCAGTGGGCTGTATAGAAAATCACAGCAGAACCCAGAACAGAATACCAAGAAAAATGCTTAGGTTTAAAAAGATTAATTTAACAGTGGTTAAGTTTGTACTTTTTTAAGTCATTATTTAGATCAAGTCTTAGAATCATATATTTGGACCTAGAAGGTGACTTCAGAAATAATTTAATCCAATTCTCATACTACTGATAAGGAAACTGAGGGCCAGGAAGATGAAGACTTGCCCAAGTTCAAGCTTAAGTCCTCTGCCTCCAGTACATCCTTTCCAGTACCCCACACCACACCTCTAATAAGATTCTTAAAGTGGCTGGTCTTCAAAGGAAATCTAAATTCTTCATTGTTTCTTCTTAATCTTTGCAGAGTTGCAAGGATTCAGTCATTCACAGCTTTTCTGGAAGTGTGGTGTCTGAATTCCCTCTGTACTAGAAAGAGCACTGAATTTATATTAGAAGGTCTGGTTTACTTTTTACTACATATGTGACCTTGAAGAAATCATTAAGCTGCTACATGCCTTCGTTTTTAAAGGATGAATAGAAGAGGTCCTTTCCAGCTCTAAAGCATAGGCCCTTCTAGGCATGATTACATTGCCGGTCACAGGAACACATACAGGTTAAGGCCCAAATGGAACTAGCTGGTAGTATCTGCAACGTTACTTTACTAAAAGTGATTTGGGTGAGATCCCAAAGCACTTTCAAAAATAATGAACCACTTCCGACTTTGCCACCTGGACCATTTGGAAACGCTGAACTGTGGTACTCATGCAGGAGCTCTATTTATTTAGCGATTAAGCGTAGCACTTTGATTTCAGGGTAAAAGCAAGCAGGACCCTGTGGTGAAAGGTGCAGTACGGAATGCCATCCCATTGTATGCCACACAGTTCTTAGGGATTCTCTTGCTTATTGCTCTTTTCTGGACGCAGTTTTAGAGTTTTCTTTTTAGTGACCTATGATAGTCTTATTTGGGCAGCTTGAGCCTGGGTCCCGAGGCCAAGTGCTGAAGGTCTCTCCTGTCTTTCTAACCGCACCCCCCCCCCCCGCCCCCCGCGAGGGCAAGAGGAGGCGGAGGCAGTGGGCTAGGACTGGGACGGGGGTCCATCCTGCCTGTTGTGTGCAAGGGCGCTGGAATCCTCAGGCCTCCGCCCCCCGCCCCCACCGCCTCCTTCCCTCCGCCCCAGAGAGTGGGGGAAGGAGGGAGAGGAAAGCCGGAGGGAAGAGTTGGGGCGGGAGGGGCGCAGGGGAAGCCAGGCTGCGCTGACGTCACTGGGCGCGCAATTCGGGCCGGAGCCCTTTAAAAAAAAAGCGTGAACTGGGAGATGTTGCTCCAGCCCGCCTGCAGCAGCACCGCAGCAGTGGCGGCAAGATCAACGCGGAGGCCAGCGCCGCGGTGACCGCAGAAGCAGCAGCAGCAGCAGCAGCAGCCGCAGTCCCAGCAGCCGCAGCCGCAGCCGCAGCCGCAGCCTCAGCCGGCGCTCCCCTAAGGGCTGCAGCTTCGTGTCCTCCCTCCTTTCCCCTAAAGGGCAGGATCGCAGAACTCCCAACTGCAGGCCAGGGCTGAGAGACTTAACAGGGGAGGCGACCAAGTGAGGAGTCCAGTGGAGCCACTCTCCGCGGCAGAGGGACAATCTACCCTCCAGCTCTCCGGACTGCCCCGCGCTCCCTTAGCTTCTTCCCCTACCCTGGTCTCCTGGCACCATGGACACTTCCCGGGCCGGTGCGCTCCTGTTCGGGACGCTCCTGCTTCAGTGGTGGCAGCTAGCTAGTGGGAGTCCCGCGGAGACCCTGACGGCTGGGCAGCTGGCGTGTCCGACCCACTGTCAGTGCGATCAGGATGCAAGGATGCTGCTCAGGGTGGACTGTTCCGACCTGGGACTCATCGGAGTCCCAGTCAACCTCAGCGTCTTCACTTCTTACCTGTAAGTGCTCTGGGCTCAGGGTCAAGCGGCGCCCAGATGAAATGGGAGCATGCCAAGAGTAGGGGCGGGGGGCAAGGGGGATTGTGCAAAAGAGGTGGCATTGGTCCGA
>CM053585.1:345408379-345424064 GCA_028646515.1 Pseudochirops corinnae | reverse complement strand
CAGACGCATGCATCCATCCTTTCATTCATTCATTCATTTTGCAAACATGTACTGAGCGCCCACTATGTGCAGGGCACTCTTAGTCTGGAAATAGTGATGAAACGATCCGAAGAAAGGGCACACTTCTACCCCTCCGAGCACAATGATGGATGCTAAAAAAAAAAAAAAAGCGCTTGTTGAATTGGAAAGTTGGAGGTTTAAAGGCAATTCTTTCTTGAGCCTTACAGAACCCAGCAGCTGGATACTGAGTGTTCCCTGCAGAAGCTGATCCATTCCTTAATCGCTAGAAACACAGCTATGAAAGTTTGTTCTGAAAGTTGCTGTTATAACTAGGAAGGGACTTCCAAGCTCCCATCCCACTGCCGCCTGATGTAACTTTTTTTTTTAAACTTTAAAACCAGGTGATTAAAAGTGGGGCAACCGCAGGACCTGATTAGACCTGCAAGAATGTTATCTTTACCTTTGGCTCAGGCAGGGAAGCTTTGAAGTTTGCCGGCTGCAGTGTAATCTTTAACTGATCTATCTGGGAGGAAGAGGGAAATGGGGAGGTAGGTAGTAAGAGTGAGGGAGGAAACAACGCTACCCGATCAGTGGCTTAGCTCCTGCTTTCTGTCATCCCTCTACAAACCCCTCGTCTAAGTCTATGCTGCCACCGCCCCTCCCCCGTGGGTTCTTCTCCCTTTCTCCTTTTCCTGTGTGACTCTGGGCAAGTCACTTAATCTGTCTCATCCTCCGTTTCCTCATCTGCAAAATGGGGATAATAGCACCTACCTTACATGACTATTGTAAGGATCAAATATGTAAAAGTGTTTACGAATCTTAAAGCTCTATATAATTCCAAAATTATTAAGACAGAGAAGGAAGTGAGGCTTCTTTTTTCATATGTGTCTTATTAGGAAATAAGGATCCGGCGAGATAACAAGTGGTTGGAGATGCAGCTCTAAAGAAGTATGTGTTTCCCTGAGCTCCCCAGTGCCTTTCTCTGTCCCCTGTGAAAGTGTAGGTGCCGTGAACTTGAGCCAGAGTCCTGAAGTTGGCCGCGTTGTTTCTTGGCACTAGTGACATGCGGTATGGCTAGGAGCTGACACGTTTTAAGTTTTAACACGAGGTGTTGACTAAGCAGTGAGCCTGCCCCAAGACAAATGCAATTATATTTTCCGCTTCTGTACCACACTGTGGCGTTTGGATGCCACACTGTTTTAAAATTCTTCTTTTCTTTTGTCGTTTTCTGGAAGAAGAAAGCAGAAGAGATGTCAATGTTTTTTCCCAAAGTAGTCATTCTTTCCTGAAGAGGAAGAAGGAAAGAAAAGTGGTCATCTTTGAAATCATTCTTGTGTCTGCTTTAATATTTGGTTGTGCAGAGATGGACCGTGCCTGAAAGATTTCGATAGGATGACAGCCTTTCTAATTTACTTTATTTCAAAGGCACTTGCCTCTTCATACCATGAATTATTATAAAAATTGTTCCAGCCATTTTCCTATTGCTATAATTGGTCCACCATTCAATCTGCATTTTTATATCAGAAATATGATCTTTACATTGATCATCCTTCCAAAAATCCCATTTCCCTTCTGTGAATTGCTGTCCCTAGTAGGGAGTGAAACATAATCGTCTTTCTGATTCCAAAGCTTAGTCTGGAAAGAAATCCACATAAACTCTAGCAGCTCCATTTAGTAATCTAGAAATGCCATAACACATCAGGCTAAAGGAATTAAAGTTATTACATGGGAGTTTAACATCAAGCTAAAATACAGATCAATAGATGATGATAAAAGAAATATGTAATATCTCCAAAGACAAATTAAATAAGTCTAATTTTAAAACTCATTCAAGAAGATAGGGAAACTTATATGTTGGGGCAATGATTTAAAAATATACTTGATTTTTTCCTTGTGCTTGAAAAGGCATTTTCTGTACTTTTGTTGTCAAATATGAAAAACTATCTTTTTTAAAAAGCCTTTTCCTACAAGACTCTGCTTGTGTCTTCAATGTGTTTACCTGAAGGCAAGAGCTCACCTATAATGGGGCCTTGCTTTTTCTTATCTCTATCTTATTATAAAAGGAGGCAATTGAAAACAGCTACATGGCTTTCCTTTTTTAGTTGAACATAGAAGGCGCTCAATATATGTGTGTTGAATTGTATTGAATTTCCAAGTATTATTTAAACCAGTGATGCTTTTTCTGGAATTGTTACATTTTATAATTGCTGATGAGATGACAATTTATAACTTTGTATGAGAGGGAATTTTTGCCAGGGCATATGAAATTTCCACATCCAAAGAATCCTTATTAGAGTGAAACATTTAATGCTGATTTTTAACTTACATAGTTTCAGGGGAAGACTGCTAAATGGAGATGTAGCTCCTGCATTAAATAACCCACCAAATGCTACTAAATTACAGTGGCTAATTGATTTATTGAAAAGCTCTGCTATGTAGTTTCTGTGTTTGCTTTCCTGGTAAAGTTTGGAATGCCTATGGCCATGTGGGGCCCTGGTCCCATATGTTGAGACTCCTTTGACAACTATGGGAGTTTTGTGAAGACACTAAGGGTGGAATACGCCCTCTTTTGGTTACACCTAGTATCGTCCTATTTGTTGTTTAAGTAGAATGGCCATACTTCAAAACAATTATAAAAAAAAGAACAAATGAAACCAAAGCAAAAGTGGGCGTTTTACTTTTCTTAACTCTATCTTGAAAAATATTTTCAACTAGCTATGAGTCCAACCAATTGTTTCCTTTTTAAATAAGAATGTTCCTGTGACTCTGAAACCAGTGCTCTTTCCGCTATCCAAAAGAATGTGGGTCCTAAGAAAGCCTTATAGGTTGTCTTGATTACCCTGAGGGTAGGCTTGGATGAGGAAGTTAAATCTGCAAAGACTGAAGAGATTGTAGAGAAAGCACCACTATCTTTTATTATTTGCAATTTGTTATTATCATTTATTCGAGTCAAAATGTTATCCCCTAACCTCCCTGAAGCAAGGAACCAGCCTTGCTCTACAAACAGATTAACAGGGGTGAATTCCAACTGCTTGTCAAATCCAGTAACTGGTGAGTAAGTTTTATTTTTTAAGCTTCTTATCATTCCTTAATAGAAAGTGAGAATTATTTGCTCAGCATTGTTTATAATTTTTCTCTTCACAATAAACTAAATTCTTAAACTGAAGCCCCAGCATTAGGTACCTCTGTTCCTGAACTTAATACCTTAGCGAGCATCAAATTGGGCCATTGAACATAGTAGAGATGCTGAAAATTCTTTCTGCTGATATCCAGTGCTCATGGACTCTGGTTTTTACTAGTAGAAACTCATAAAGTTTACTTAGTGGAAAATGAGAAGCAAAATAAACTTGTGATGTGAAAACAGATGAAAAGTGTTTCCAACTTTTGATTCCTTTGAGAGTGTCTGCTTAGACCCTTAGTAGTTAAGTTTATTCAAATAGGTTCAGTTAGTTTGTCTGACATATGGACATGTATTGTGGATGTGATTAAAATGATCCCCCATGACCAACTAGAGTCTTATTTAACCTGCGGCATAAGTAGAAAATGAAATTCTAACAGGAATTCTAGGTCAATAAAATATAATTTTATTTCATTTTTTTAAAAGCAAATAACTTTCAGAAATTTTTTCCTTTAGCAACTCAGTAATATAAAATATTGCTCACACAAATTAAATTTGTCATAAGCTCCCCAAATTTAGAAGATTTATGATTAATAATTTTAGCTATATAATTCTCAGATCACAAATCTGAAAAGAACCTTAGGGGTATGTAGTCCAAAAGAAATTGGACTGGGGGGGGGGGGGGGGAAACTGAGGTCAGAGATGACTTGGCTACAGTCACCCAGGGAGTAAATGGCACACTGGAACATGAATCATATTCTCTGACTCTGAAATCAGTGTTTTTTTCCTATAGACCATGTTCTTGCAATAAAGATCAATTTCTATTTACACTTTGAACTCATTTTAAATAGGAAGTGTTCAGATACATCAAATGGTGGATATATGCATGGCTCTGATGATGTACAACTGTGAATTACAAAGAATCTTTGATGCAGTTTCAAGACCCAAAAGAATTTTTAAAGAAATCTCCCCTTGAGGGAGAAAAAAACTTTCTTTTCCTCTAACCTTCAACAAAAGATCTTAAATAAAAGCCCTCTAAATTTAGAAATTATATGGGCCATACAGTTTTATTTCTTTTCAAAAAATAAGAAGCATATTCTGTAACCTGCCTTAATATATTCCAAATAAAATTATTTTAAGATCTTTTGAGGATTTGAATAAATGCCTTTATTTTTTGCAGCGTATCTAGTATTTATTTGTAGCATTTTTCATATAGAGAGAATGAAAATTGGAGTACATTTTGGGTAGAACATTTAGAGTTGAAGTTTAATGAGATCACTTTAGGGAGCAAACTTTTATTTTAATTAATTTAATTTATTTTTTGTTACATTTTGAGTTTCACATTTTCCCCCTCCTTCCCTGCCTCCCAATCCTGCATTAGAAAAAGCTAACATTTGATACAGGTATATATGTGGAACCATATAACACATACTTCCATATGTCAGTTCTTTCTCTGGAAGTGGATAGCATTTTTCTTCATAAGAACTTTGTAGTTGATTTGAATGATCGTATTACTCAAAATAGCTTAACCATTCACAATTACTCTTCAAACAATATTGCTGTTCTTGTATACAACATTATCTTGATTCTACTTGTTTCACTCTGCATTATTTTATGCAAGTCTTTCCATGGTTTTCTAAAACCAACCTGCTCATCATTTCTTACAGCACAATAGTACTCCATCACAATTATATATGATACCTTATTCAACCATTCCCCAATTGATTGGCATCCTCTCAATGTCTAGTTTTTTGCCACCACAAAGAGAACTGCTATAAATATTTTGAACAGATAAGCTCTTTTTTTTTTCCATCATCACTTTGTGAAACAGACCTGATAGTAGTGTTGATGCATCAAAGGGTATACACAATTTTATAGTTCTTTGGGCATAATCCCAGATTGCTCTCCAGACTTGTTGGATAAGCTCAGAGTTCAATCAACATTGTATTAGTGTCCCAATTTTTCAATATTCCCTTCAACATTTGTCATTTTCCCTTTCTATCATTTTAGTCAATCTGATGGTACCTCAGAGATATTTTAATTTGCATTTTTCTAATCAATAATTTAGAGCATTTTTTTCAATATGACTATAGGGTTTTCGATATGACTATTGGTTTTTTCTTCCAAAAACTGCTATTCATACACTTGGGGAATGACTAATATTCTTATACATTTGATTCAATTCTCTATATACTTGAAATATGAGGCCATTATTCAAGAAACTGACTGTAAAAAATTTTCTTCTAGTTTCTGCTTTCCATCTAGTCTTGCTTATGCTGGTTTTATTTGTATAAAACTTTTAAATTTAGCGTAAACAAAATTATCCATTTTACATCCCACAATGTCCTCAATCTCTTGCTTATGCATACACTCTTCTCTTATTCATAAATCAGATAGGTAATATGTTCCATTCTTTTCTCATTTACTTGTGACATCACCCCTTATATATAGGTCATGTGTCCATTTTGACCTTATCTCAGTGAATGATGTAAGATATTGGTCTATACCTAGTTTCTGCCAGACTGCTTCCCGGTTTTCCCAGCAAATTTTACCAAATAATGAGTTCTTATCCCAAAAGCTTAGATCTCTGTTTATTAAAAATGATGTCACTATAATCATTTGCTACTGTGTATTGTATACCTACTCAATTCCACTGGTCTACTATTCAGTTTCTTAGCAAAGTACCAAATAGTTTTGATAATTAGCACCTTGTAATACAATTTAAGATCTGGTACTGCTAGATCTCCTTCCTTAACATTTTCTTCATTAATTCTTTTGACAGTATTGAACTTTAGTTCTTCCAAATGAATTTTGATGTTATTTTTTGTAGTTTAATAAAATCATTTTTGGTAGTTTAATTAGGGTGGCATTGAAAAATAGATTAGTTTAGAGAGAATTGTCATTTTATTATGTTGGTTCAGTCTGCCCACTAACAATTAATATTTCTCCAATTATTTAAATTTAATTTTGTAAAAAAAAAAAGTGTTTTTATAATTATATTCACAGAGTCCCTCCATTTGTCTTGACAGGTATATACCTAGGTATTTTACGTTGTCGATAGTCATTTTAAATGAAATATATCTTACTGTCACTTCTTGAAGGGCTTTGTTGAAGATATATAGAAGTGTTGATCATCCATGTGGGTTTATTTTATATGCTACTTTGCTAAAATTATTAATTGTTTAAACTAATTTTTAGTTGAATCTCTAGGATTTTCCAAGTATATTATCATTTCATCTGCAAAAAAGATAGTTTTAGTTCCTCATTGCCCATTCTGACTTTTTTTTCAATTTCTTTTTCTTCCCTTATTGCTATTGTTAGCATTTCTAGTAAAATATTGGATAATATTGGTGATAATGGGCGTCTTTGTTTCACTCCTCATCTTTTTGGTAGGCTTATTACCATTATAGATAATGCTTATTGATGGTTTGAGGTAGATATTTCTTATCATAGTAAGGAAAAATTCATGTATACCTATGCTTTCAGGAGTTTTTAATAGGAGTGAGTACTTTATTTTTTTCAAAAGCTTTTTCTGAATCTCTTTATATAACCACATGATTTTTGTTGATTTTATTATTTGATATAATCAATTATGCTAAGGGTTTTCCTCAAATTGAATCAAACTTGCATTCCTGGTATAAATCCCACTTGATCACAATGTATAATCTTCATGATATGTAGTTGTATTCTGCTAGCTAGTATCTTATTTAGGAATTTTGTATTAACATTCATTAGTGAAATTGCTCTATAATTTTCTTGTTTAGTTATCAGCACCGTATTTGTTTCAAAAAAAGGAGTTTGTTAGGACTCCTTCTTTGCCCATTATTCCAAATAATTTATTTAATATTAGAATTAGTTGATCTTTAAGTGTTTGGGAGAATTCACTTGTAAATTCATCTGGTCCTGATGCTTTTTTCTTAGGAAACTCATTTATGGTCTGTTGAATTTATTGTTCTAAAATGGGTTTATTTAGATATTCCATTTCCTTTTCTTTTAATCTGGGAAGTTTATATTTTTGTAAGCATTCTTCCCTTTCACTTAAGTGGTTAAATTTATTGGCACATAATTGGATATTACTTCCAATAATTGCTTTAATTTCATCTTTATGAGTAACGTATTCACCCTTTTCATTTTTTATACTAAGTGATTTGTTTTTCCTTGTTTTTTCAAATCATACAAACCAATGGTTTATCTGTTGTTTTTTTTTTAATAAAACCAGTTCATAGTTTTATTTATTAATTCAATGTTTATCTTGCATTAAATTTTATTATTCTCACCTTTAATTTTCAGCATTTCCAATTTGTTTAATTGGGTATTTTTAATTTGTTCTTTTCCTAGTGTTTTTAATTGCCTACCCAATTCATTGATCTGCTCTTTCTCTATTTTGTTGATGTAAGCATTTAAAGATATAAATTTTCCTATGGTTATTGCTTTTGTAGCATCTCATAAGTTTTGATATGCTGTCTCATTATTATCATTCTCTTTAATAAAATTATTTATTGTTTCTACGGTTTGTTCTTTGACCCACTTATTCTTTGAGATTAGGTTATTCAGTTTCCAATTAATTTTTAATCCATGTTTCCATGATTCTTTGTTAAATGTAATTTTTATTACATTATGATTTGAAAATGAAGCATTTAATATTCCTGCTTTTTTGCATTTGACTAAAGTTTTATGTCCTAATAAATGGTCAATTTTTGTAAAGGTGCCATGTGCCACTGAGAAAAGGTATATTCCTTTCTATTCCCATTCATTTCTCTCCAGATGTCTATTATATCCTACTTATCTAAGATTCTATTCATCTTCTTTCTTCTTATTTATTTTTGGTTAGGGGAATAAACTTGTAAAAAAAATTTTTAATGGCATTTCCTATGAATGATATTTTTAAAAATATGTACCAATTGTGAATGTTGTCATAGGATTGTGGATTTGAGCTGGAAAGAACTCACCTAATCCAGCATCTAAGCCAGATGAGAAAATCTAAGTCAAAAGTGGTTAAGCAACTTGCCCAAATTCACCCAGGTAGTAATCAGCAGAGGTGGGATTTGGACACAGGTCCTCCCACTCCATAGCCAATATTTTTCTGGCTCTAAATGTGTGAGATATGGGAAGAAATTAGGAATCTGACACCAAGATATCTTAAAACATCTTACTTGGAAAGAAGTCTAAAATGTGAATGCCTGTAGCAAATTATGTCAAATAGTAAAACACCTAAAGGTAGTTTGGATAAATTCCCTTTATGACATGAAAATATCCCTTCTTTCCATCAAAGCAAAAACTTTTGTAAATAGGAAAGAATTAACAGGACCAGGGTAACATAAGGCTCCCTTTCCTGTTTTGTTTTGTTTTACTTTTCTTCCTCTGCATTTTTTTTATGGAAAAGATGCTCAGACAAAGAAAAAAAGGTAATGTGCACAATGGAGTGAAAAGAACAACAATTAGGAGTATGTCCCTTAAGTAAGAACCTTTGTAATGAAACAGAATTGTGCTCCTGGAAACATTCAGTTTCTCAGAGATACTTAAAAATATGGACAACCCAAAACTTAGAGAGTGATCTATTGTTGTTAATATCTTTCATCTGATACAGTTGGCTGTGTGGGCTAGTCTCAACAAGTATTTGCCAGAGGCATAGAAACAAAACCCAGGTCTCAAGAAGATATTCTGCAATGCCACCTAATTTGGATGTTGTAATAGCTAAATGCTATTAAAACAACAAATTCATATAAATTCAAGGCATTATAGTTGAAAATGTTTCAAATGTCTTTAATCATGTCAAAAGGATGGTTTCTTCTTTTAAAAATGATAATACTCAGATAAAACCATGCATATTCAGATGTATTTTTGAAAGATTAAGCCCTATAGTTAAAGCCTCAAGTGAATATTTGTCTGACCTCACAATTGGTTCCTTCTTACAAAAAAAGGGAATCCCCTCTCCTAATCTCTAATCTAACCTCCTCCCACACTACAATTTTTCCACACTAAACAACAGTCTCATTTTGTACCAAAGCAAAAGTGTGTGGATCATTCAGTGTAGAATTAATATTAACTCACTTTTATATATATTGTTGAACAGAATTCCTCACAATTTCAGCCCTGAAAGGTAGATAATACAAGTATTATGTGACCCTTTTTAAAGATGTGGGAATCAATCAACAAGCATTTATCAATCACCTATTATGTTCCAGGCACTGTGTTAGGTGCTGGGGAATACAAAGACAAGAATAAAATAGTCCCTGCCTTATCCAAGGTTACACATTTAGTAAGAGTAGGAATCTGGATCAAACCCAAGTTTTCTAAGTTCAGCTTTTGTGTTCTTTCTACTATGCCACACTCCCTCTCATAATCCATACTGACCAAACCAAAGACAAATGTCCAAGCCCAATAATACCTCTGTTGGACATATTTGCCAAACAATCCCAATGAACTACCTCCATTTCTATATTTTCTGGTCTGACCTTTTACTTTTCAAATCTCCATTTCCATTCACCTAAGACAGAAATGACACACACAGATTTCATAGGTACATTTCTTATCATCCCTGGGAAGAAGACACAATAGATGAGCCAAAGAGAGTTGAGGGTGTTCCGTGGAGGGAATTTTTTAACAGAAATTTTTCTAATTCAGAAATTTAACCTGTTCCACCCAATGGGAATCTAACACATTCTAAAAGCAGTGAAATCTCCCTTTGACTCTTCCAGCTAATTTTTTTTTGTCACGTTGAGACCAAAAGAAGCTCCACACTTTAGGTGAATATGAAGTGACATCAGCAATTTCATGGAATACTGTACAATATATAAAACTATTTCATTTTTAACTCTGTACACTATAGTTCATGTCCGAAAATAATACTGCTGAAATTGGTATCACAGAATGTGAGTGCAGCTAAAAAGATTATATGCCCCCATTGTCTATTCCCCATGCTGTACCTACATGACCACTGTCCATTGTATGATGGATTAAATGAACTTTAACAGCTCCCTTTGCTCATTTGTAAAATAAGGGAGTTAGACTATCAATGTTTCTCCAAATATGGTGTGGGGTCTCCTGGGGGCCACAAGAGCCTTTGAGGGGGGCCATAGGGTCAAAACTATTTCATAGTAATACTAAGATGTTTTCGTTCCTAATGTGATAAATGTCAATAACTTTAGCCCACATAAATAAAAGCTTTTGGAGGGGTTTCTCAGTAATTTTTAAGAATATAAATGGTGCCTAAGACCAAAAACTTCGAGAACCACTGGACTATATGATCTCCGAAGTCCCCCCTCCTCTGAGATTTTAAGCCTAGAATTGTGGTGATGCTGAAATTTGCCCTGAACACCTGAAGAGGAAGAGCCCAAAATCATCTTGTGATGCCATTGTACAATACATGATCTATATTAATATGCATTCCAGCTTTCTCAGAAGCCTAGTCAACAGTCCTGGGGACAAGCATCCATTTTCTCTGATCCAACTGCTCAAATAACAATGGAAAGAGCGCACATTCTGAGTTCAAATCTAACTTCTGATGCTTAACACCAGGGTGACCTTGGGCAAGTAACTTAAATTCCTTGGACCTCAGTTTCCATAGTTACAAAATGAAGGGCTTGGATTATATGGCTGCTGAGGTCCCCTTAATCATTGGGTTTTGTTTCATTTTTTGTTTGTTTGGTTTTTGCTTGTTCTAAGAGTGTCTCTTTTAGGCATGAATTACCTAGATAATATCAATTTCTACTACACATCATCACTAATGTTTCAGAATGAAATTTTGAAAAATACTTAAAGGGAAAAGGTATGAAAAAAATGAATTTTTATTCTGAATTATTTATTTTATAACTATACAGAAATCATAATACTTTATAGATATTATCTTAGTAGTCCAACTCCCTTCTTTTACCTTCCCCCCACTTAGGTAAAGTTAAAAATTCAAATGAAATTGATTCATTTCTCAAAGTCCCTTCCATAACTCAGAATAATCAGGAATAATTTAAAGGAAGGCAGTTATTTTACCAGACACCTGACTACTTATGTGTCTGGAAATAGGAGAAGAATGGTGGTGATGGGGGGGGAGAGCTTTGTTCTTGTCTAGAGAGGTACTGACTATTGATCACTTTTTATAGAATTCTGGCAGCTATTACCATTTATCTCTGACTTGGAGATAGTGAAGGAAGATAGTGTTTGCAGCAGAAAGCAATTTTTTAAAAAGTCATATGCTGACTATAATCTTACTCCTTTTAAAATTTATGTGGACATATCTGAAATATCATGCATAATTTTTTGGACATTTTATGTCTACTTTTATCCCATAACTTATTAAATGAACATTTTTCAGCAGACTGACTTTACAAAATGTGCACCTGAAAAGGAAAGCTTTCTAGCATCACCAACCAACCAAAAAGGTGGCCTCCTTTGTATTCCATAAACAAGACATTCTATCTCTTGGCTCAGGACATTTTATCTGGTTGTCTCCCTTACCTAGAATGCTTTCCTTCCTCATCTCTGCCTACTGGCTTCTTTGACTTCCTTTAAGTCCTAACAGCAGCTAGGTGGTACAATGGATAGAGCATCAGCCTGGAGTAAGGAAGATCTGAGTTTAAATCTGGTCTTAGACACTAGCTGTGTGATCCTTGGCAAGTCACTTAACCCTGTTTGCCTCAGTTCCTGAACTAGAGAAGGGAATGTCAAGTGACAAGAAAACCCCAAATGGGGTCATAAAGAGTCAGATGTGACTGAACAACAACAATCTGGAGAAGGACATGGCAAACTACTCCAGTCTCTCTGCCAAGAAAACCCCAAATGGCAGTCGGACATGACTGAACAACAACAAAGAAGCCTTTAAATGCCTTCTCAGAATAATATTCTTAAATGCATAAAATAAAATACATAGGATTACAAAGGAAAATAATTATGGTGAAATATAGTTATCAAAATACATTTCTTAAAAATGCAAGTCTATGGATCCCAGTTCAAGAACCTCTCTTTTAAAAGGAGTGATTTTTTTTTGCCTACAGATTTTTTTTTTGTCTATCATTTTAATCTTTCCTGTCTTCTAAGACTGTGCCAAAAAATAAGTGTGTTTCAACTTCTAAAGAGCATTAGTAAGGGAAAAAAGAAGCTCAGTCAAACAGATCCAAATAGGAAAAAAAAACCCACCCCACCCCCAAACCATCTTTGTACCATTTCCTCTGTAGAAATGATACCCACATTGACAAGGGAGGGCCCAGTCTTTTAAGTGGAGAAACTCTGAAGAGCTGACTGAATGGAAGGCACCTTCCTTTTGGTTCGGTAGCTGAAGTGCAGAAGAAAATTGTCCAGGCAGAGGAAGCCCGGCTCCAGCTGGGAACTTGTGGACTGAGCTGACCTTCCTACTCAGCATGCCAGCTGAAATTAAGTTTTCCTCAAGTGCTCCCTTGTTAACCCAGGCCTTTCTTCCTTGTTGCTCATCTTTCACAACTGGAAGCCAAGTGATTCAAATCCTTACTCAACTTTGCTGCCAAATTCTTTCCCTTCCCCCTCCCATTCCTCACTTTTTCTTAAAAAAAAAAATCTTAAATGCACATAGTCCTCTTTAAATTCTGTAATAAAAAGAAATGCTTTACATTTTACATTGATAAATGCTCTTTTCACATTCTTCTTTTTCTTTTTCTTTTCTTTTTTTGACCCTAGAAGAAATCGGGCAGGAGACTTCACAAAAGATACTTGTTTCTGTTCATAGAATTCACAATCCTTTGATCTACAAGCCACAAAAGTGAATTTCTTCAGGACAATTTTTTTTAAAAAACCACACATGATCTCAGATGGAAAAAATGGGAAGTTTGTTGCATTCATAACTTTAGCACATAGCTGAGATATTATTTTAAAGGCAGTTGGTTCACATGGTCTCTGATGTATCTTTCAGTGAACTTTGTCTTGCTTTAACCAATGTTATTTTAATATATTTATGACTTCAAAACACCAGACACTGCATGGGAACAAGTTTTCAGGTTAGCGATGTAGTTCTAAAATATTTAAGAGAAGTTGGTTGTATAATAAACTAGAGTTTAAGGAGCTTGGTATAAAAGTAATCTTTCTGTTTCTTACTGTATATACAGGGAATACAATTAATACCAAGAAGCTTGAAAGAAAAATCTATGACAGCAATACAGAATGACCCCACTTCAAGAAAACAATAATAAATGAAAATCCAGGTTTATACACATACACATCAAAAATTAGGGAGTGATTATTTGTTTGGCAAAAGATTTTCAAAAGCATTTAGGCAATGAGATTTCTTGGTGTGTTTAAGATATAATTCAAGTTATCAAATGTTAACTAACCCACACTGTTATGGGATTTCATAGATTTAGAGGGGTCATTTAATCTAACTCTCTCATTCTGCAGAGTAGTCTCTCATCATATAATGGTTCTTCCCTTCAATGCAACTTGTATCTCTCAAGCAGAAATATGGGCCTGAATTCTTGAGAGGATTGAGGGTAGAGGCAGATTCACACATAGGTGAAGTCATGGGTGTGGTTATGTTCACTAAAAGAGAAGTTAAATCACTTACCCAAGGCTATGCAGATAGCATGTGTCAGAGTCAGAATTCAAGTCCAAGTCTTCTGCCTACTCACTCTCATGATGAAGGCACATTTCTATTTCTTTATTTATGCCAGAATCATGTAAAGTTATCCTTAAATGTTGCCTGAATCTCTACCTCAGTATTTGTAGGATTTAGAGCTAGAAGGAACTTCGGAAGTTATCTCATGAAACCGCCTCATTTACAAAAGAGGAAATTGAGCCCAAAAGAGAGAAAAAATATCAAGTGAGGTGGCTAGGTGGCACAGTAAATAGAGCACCGGCCCTGGAGTAATGAGGAGGAGTCAGGAAGAAAAATCATGTGTCCAAGGTCACACAGCAAGCAACATGATATAGTGAAAAGAGCACTAGATTTAAAGCCAAAGGTTCTGGGTTCAAATAACTGGTATCTTCCACTTACCACCTAAGTGATCTATAGTGAATCACTTCCTCTCTCTCTAGACCCAAGTTTTCTTACTTATTTAATCAATGGTTTGTACTTGGTGACCTCTAGAGTAAGTTAGATGGCCTGGTGAATAGAGCACTGGGCCTGGAGTCAGGAAGACATGAGTCCAAATCCTGAATCAGATACCTGCTAGCTGTTGATCCTGAGCAAGTCACTTAACTTATATTTCCCTGAGTTTCCTTAACTATAAAATAGAGATAATAATAGTACACCCTTTCAGAACTTCTGTGAGAATCAAATGAGATAATACTTGTAAAACACAGCACAGTGGCACAGAGTTGGTTGGTTGGTTATTGTCCTTCGTTCTTGAAGAGGACCAAAATGACATCACCATGTTAGAGTCAAGTCACAGTATATCCAACTGTGATTGATCAGACTAGTACATGCTTGGAATGCTCTACCACAGGCCAGGCACAAATAGTCAATGTGAACATTTGGGGTGGATTCTCTAAATTTGTGCATCCCTCATGTCTTTTGAATTTTCAATTCTGCTTTGCTCATAGAGCACAGCATCTTCTTGGATGAGGGCATGCCATGCTGACCAGTCTTGTGCCAGTGTCTCCCAGTTTAGACAATCAATTCCAAAGTTCTTTAGAGAGACCTTGAAAGTGTCCTCATATTTTTTTTTTCTCCTGATCACCATGTGAGCACTTGCCCTATGTGAGTTCTCCATAAAATGGTCTTTTTGGCAAGCATACATTTGGCATTCAAACTGCATGGCCAGTCCAATGGATTTGCATTCTCTGCAGTAGAATTTGAATACTTGGCAGTTTAGTTCAAGAAAAGACCTCAGTGTCTGCTATTTTTTCCTGCCAAGTGATCTTCAGAATCTTCCTAAGACAATTGAAATGCAAGTGATTCCTTTCCGGGCATGGTGCTGGTAGACTGTCCAGGTTTCACAGGCATACAACAATGAGGTCAACACAATGGCTTTGTAGACCTTCAGTTTGGTGGTCAGTCTAATACTTCTTCTTTCCCACACTTTCTTTTGGTGCTCCCCAAACATTGAGCTAGCTCTGGCAATGGGTGTATCAATCTCATTATCAATGTGTACATACATGGAAAATACACTGCCAAGGTAAGTGAACTTATCTACAGTATTCAAAACTTCTCCATTTGATGTAACCAATGGTTCCACATGTAGACGGGTGGTGGTGGTGGTGGTGGTGGTCCTTCATTCTTGAAGGGTACCATGACATCAGGAAGGTGTTGCCATGGCTTGAAAATGAATTGGATTTAAGTGATGGAGGACTGGTGTGGTGCTGGCTAATGGAGCACCTATGTTTTCTTGGTGTTAACTGTAAGGCCAAAATTAACACAAGGAACAAAGAATCAATCCATACTTTGTTACATCTCAGCTTAAGAAGCTCCATTGAGTGTACAATCATAAGCAAAAAAAAAAAAAATCATGCACCAACACTCCCTCCACTTTAGTCTTGGCTTGTAGCCTTTTCAAGGTGAAGAATTTATCATCAATGTTGTAGCTTACATCATGCTGTGTTCATCCTCATTGAAGGCATTTGATGACATGGATGAAAACATGCTAAAAAAAAAAAAAGCAAGTACATAGC
>CM053585.1:345324344-345407879 GCA_028646515.1 Pseudochirops corinnae | reverse complement strand
TTGTAAATCTCAGCTGGAATAGAATGGCACCAGGTGCTTCACCCCATGAAAGGAGTTTAATGCCATTCAAAACCTCTTCTTCAGTTGGAACTTCAGTTAGGGAGGGATTGACTTCAACCTGAGGTAGTTAATGGCGTCAGCACTGATTGATGAGGGTCTATTGAGAACACTATGGAAGTGTTCAGCCTATCTCTCTAGGATCATATACCCATCACTAATCAGTGTGGTTCCATCAGCACTGAGTAGTTGAGATGCACCATAAATAACTTTCAGGACATCATAAAAGTGCTTTGGATTGTTACTGTCAGCATAAAACTGAATTTCGTCTGTCTTCTTACTGAGCCAAGAATCCTGCATCTCTCTAAGCTTCCCTTGTACTTTCCTTTTGCTGGAATTAAATGCTGTCTTCTTAGAGATGAATAAACTGTCCTGCTGTTAAACCCTGTGAAGTTCTTGTTTTATCATCTAGCAGCTTCTGAATTTTCCCATTATTTTTGTCAAACTAATCTTGATATTCATGAGTGTTCTGACCCAGATGAGCAAAAGCAGAGCAAATCTCTAAAAACTGCCCGCTCCTTTTCTGATCCACTGTTGCCAACTATGTGTTGGTTCAACTTTCCCTCCAAGTTAGCAACAGACTGCTCCTGCTTAAAGCACTCTAATCTGTTGACATTAATTCTTCTAGTTATCATTTGCCTTAGAGCCACTGCTTTCGTTGAATGCAAATGTTTAGCTTGGAGAGGATAAGTCTCTGATTAGTCCAGCACTCTGCACCACACATTACCTTCATCATTCTCATATCCTGTCTGTCTCTGCTCCTTACAATCACATAGTCTATTAAATGCCAGTGTTTGCTATGAGGCTGGATCCATGAAGTTTTATTGTGTGTAGGTAAAGGGAAGACAATGTTGGTCATGAGAAGGTCAGTAGTAAGTGACCATTGCTGTTACTGTTTCCAACTCCATTCCTCCTGAGGACTCCCTGCCATGTATTACTGAGCCTTCTCTAGCATTAAGTCACCCAGAATTATAAGCTTGTCCTCTTTTGGCATTTTGATGACAAGGGTCTCCAGGTCTTCATACATTTTTTCTTTATCCTCATCAGGGTTCATCATGGGGGGAGCATAGGCACTGATAATGGTGGCATGGTGTTTTCCTGCAAGTGACAATCACATTGTCATGGGCCTGTCTTTCACTCCTTTTCATAGGCATTCAAGCTTGTTGACTAGATTAGTTTAGATTCCAAAAGCTACAGAAGCTTCATGACACTCCTCTTCACTGTGACCACTCCAGAAAAACATGTATCCAGATCCAACTTCAGTAAGCTGGCCTTCATTTACCAGTCCTGTTTCACTCAGGGCTGCCATTTGGATGCAATATGTGCTGAGTTCTCTAGCAAGAGGAGTTGTTCATCTTTCAAGTTTACTGGATTTTGTGTTGTCTTTAAGTATATACACATTGCACGTATTGATGATGAGTGAAATCTTCTTTGCAGCAGTTTTTGTACATTTCATACATTTGCCTAACATGGTAATCAGACCAGGGTTGGTAAGCATACAATTTTTAGAGCACCTTTTCTAGGCCCTTCCTCATACTAGGAGGTGAGCCACCTTAAAAGGCTGCTCAAACACTCAGCAGGCTGCCAAATCCCACTGCCACTTCCAGTGAAAAGACAACCTTATGGCCTGGGCCACCTATGTGCAGGGTTGTGACTACAGATCCCAGTGCATCCACACCTGGTGCTTTGTCACTTACCTGTTGCCACAGGACTTTGAGATCGGTAAAAATGGTAAAATGATGTGGATGATGTCTTTTCATTCATGTGTAAATTGGATTTATGTGAGCCAGAGTTGCACAATCATTTCCTCCTCCAGAGTCATCATAGCCCAGTGGTAGGACAGAATCAAGACAACAGGTGATGGCCTGAGATGCAGTGGATGACCTTGATGTCCTTGATGTTTAACCAAGCTCTAAGTATTTCATAGTGCCTACTTCAGCTTCCTTCATGGCTATTGGAACAAATTATTCTCACCTGCCCATTCCACCAAGGGAAGTCTTCACACACTCTGGTTAGACACCCTCTGACGGGTTTGAGGCCCTTTGGTTACTCTCAACCTGGTTTAGCCTGTCTGTTGAAATGGTTCACTGGAGTGTGGCCTTGGTGCATGCTACAATTTCTTAGAGCCAGAGGTGAAAGTCAGGTGTATCAGGTGGACACCAAAGGTAGAAAGCAATCCTGAAAAGTGCTTGGCACCTTGACACCAGAGGTACTAGTCTTCCCTGAACCCATGGTGCATAGTAGGTGCTAAATGAATGTTTCCTTTCTTCCTCTACTGCCAAATTATGTGTTCCTTCTGTAACCCACTATTCACATCAGGTGATCTCATTCTCCTTGTCAATGAAGTTCAGTCATTGCTTTAAGTATACAAGTCAACAAATACTTACTAAGCACCCAGTACATGCCAGGCACTGAGTAGAGGCTTCAAGTGAGGTTAGAATCTTTAAAAGGTGAAAATGTTCAGAAGTCTCTTAGAAATGAGCTGTGAATAATTAGGAGTAGCTTATATTTGTTAATTCCTGAACAATCTGGTGCACATCAAATTTACGGTTGTTATACAAGGTGTTCTGAAAGTCCTGCTGACTCTTCAAATTGCCCTAGGACTTTTAAGATACCCTCTAATGAGTATAAACCCAGATGGAGAAAGATGAAGATTCAAGTATTAAGCCATTTTACTTTTCTAGATATATTGAATTACCTCAGAAAAAGGGAGTCACTGAAGGTATGCTAGCTTCTAGCTGCTGCTGCTGCTTACCTACCTACCCATAGCCTACTCATGAGCAATAATAATTAATAATGATAACTTACATTTATATAATGCTTTAAAAGTTATAAAGCTCTCTACATACTGTAATTCAGTATTATTATCCCCATCTTACAGAGGAGAAAATTAAGGCTTAGACTGAGAGAGAAGGGAGAAGTCCAAACTCACACAGCCAATGTCAGTGATAGGATTTTAATTGTCCTTTCTACCTAATCATTATTGTTGTTCCTTTGTTCTTGAATAAAACCAATGGCATCAGGAGGGTGATATTTTGCAAAAAATAGGATTTAAATGCGGCAGAGCTATGCAAAGTCATCAGTCTTACTGTCTCCTCCAGAGTCATCTCCAGCAGCAGGACATAAGTCAAAATAATTGACTGGCTTTGGCTCAGGATGCAGTGGGAGACCTTGGCCTTTATAAGCTAAGGCAGGGGTAGGAAACCTGAGGCCTCAAGGCCACATGTGGCCCTCTAGGTCCCCAAGTGCAGCCCTTTGATTGAACCCAAACCTCACAGAACAAATCATTTAATTAAAGATTTAAGAAATGTATTTATTCTTCATTTAATTATATTTACATGTTGCGTGTAATTGCATGTGATTTATATATAAATAAATAACAAATTTAAAAAATCCTTAATAAAAGGATTTGTTCTGTGAAGTTTAGATTCAGCCAAAAGGGCTGCACTCTTGAAGCCACAGCTTCCCTACCCCTGAGCTAAGGTCTTTCCCAGGTCTCAGTTTATCTGAGGCAACACCCATTTAGTAACTAAAGGCTAGGCAAGAATTGAGGCAACTGTTCAGAATGAAGGAGCCCTGAGATATGATTAAGCAAGAGAGTTGGAGAAAAGTCCTAATGAGACCTGTCTTCCCATGCTACAGGAGCAAGAAAACCCAAGGATGGGCATGTAAGGTAAAGGGTGAAGTGGTAAGGCTGCAAGTGACATGAGGGTCTTAAGCAGAGATGAACATCTTTGGAATGGTCTCTAAGAAATGAGATAAAATAAATAAATGGGAGTAGTTTACATTTCCTGAGTTCCAATATAATAGGTTTACATGAAATTTACTGGTGTTGTACAGGGTGTTCCAAAAGTCTTAGTACAGTTTTAAGCTCTTAAAATTTGAGAACTTTGGGATATTCTATAGTATAGATCTAGAGAAAGGCTTGGGATTCTTTATCATTCACTTATTCCCAGTTGCAAAACCATAATCCTATATTCATTGAGGTTTCCTTTCCCTCACTTGCACTAACTATGTGACCCTGGGCAAGTCATTTCACCCTGTTGTCTCAGTTTCCTCGTTTGTAAAATAATCTGGAGAAGGAAATGGCAAACCATTCTAGAACCTTTGCCAAGAAAACCCCGAATGGGCTCTTGTACGACATGATTGAGCAACAACAGCAGCATCCCTCACTTCCAGAGGGTTTTAGAGGGGTATTTGAATTGCTTTTCATCCTCCCAGATATTTCTATTCCAATTTGTACTTGTAAGCTTCAGGAAAGGGGACTATTTATTGGGTGAAAGGGGGTCCATAAGGGTGAGATCATCATAGGCATATTTGCCCACTTGGGGGATTAAGGCCAGCCTGGAACACAAGAATGAACACCAGATGTGGAATTAGACACCAGAGTTCAAATCCCAGTTCTGCCACTAACTACCTATGTAACTGTTGGTAAGGGAGTTCATTTTTCCTGGCCTTAGTCTAATCATCTGCCAAATGGGGGAATTGAAATGGAGCCCACAGCTCCACCAACCTCCAGTCTTAACCTCCCAGGCTTCTTGCAATCTAAGAAGGAGTTGAAGGTCTTTTTCTCCTCAATGGAATCTTCCAAGTTTATTGCAGAAGAAAATAAAACTGTTAAACTAGCTTCCCCTGAGCTGAAAGCATATCTCATTTGATGATCTCAAAGTTCTTTGGAACCATAGTTAACTGATAGCAAGTAATCTCCATCTTGCCATCACCACCTCTTTCAATATGACTTCTATCTCCCAAGTAGAAATATGGGCAGGAGCTCTAAAAGTTGAGAGAGGAGGCAGACTTAAGAGGCATCTGCAGTCATGTGATGCCATGGATATAGATGAGTTCACTTGATGAATTACAAAAGGGGAAGAAAGTATTTACTACAAAAAAAGAAGATGAATACCTAGATGTGAAAAGTCATTGGGCTCCTCTCTATTGCAGCAGAAAAACCAACCCAACCCACCCCCTACTGTAACTGGTACAGTGGAAAGAGTAGAGGCTCCAAACTCAAAGGACCTGGGTTCCAATCCCATTCCTGAGTCTTTTTACCTGGGAAAGTAATATAACCATTCTAGGCCTCAGATTCCTCATCTTTAAACCGAACCTGGCCTGTGAGGTGTCTTCCACCTCTTGATCTATGATTATATAAAGCTACTTTCACTCTCTAGGTCTCAATTTCCTTACCTGTAAGGTGAGAGGTTTGATAGCCTCTGAGGTCCCTTCTGTAATCCTATGAAGTCACTTAAACTCCCTGGGGCTCAGTTTCTTCATCTGTATAATAAGGGGGTTGGACTACATGGCCACTGACATCACCTCTGGCTTTGGATTTATGATCCTATGATCTTAAATCCCTTAACCTCTCTGGGACTCAGTTTTCTCATCTATAACTAAATGGTCTCTGAGGTCCTTTCCAGTTCTGAGTCTACTATCCTAAAATTCCAAAATAATTTACTGGATTACCGTGTATTTTGGTTGGGAAATCTAATTTGGAGAAAATATGTTATAGTAAAATAAGTTCAGAGGTCAGAACTACTACTAGCTGACTATATTTGGAGCAAATTCTGCTGTGGGGTCCTCAAGGGATAAGCCTTTATAAACAAACTGTAAGATCAAACTAAGCAGTACTGACCCTTGCATATAATGCAAAAAGCCTCACAATTAGGTAGTAAAAGGCTGTGAAATGTAATCTCTATTGATAGGGGATTGGCCTAATTACCCTAATAAACCGATTAAACATCTTTCTGTTAGGTGCAGAGCAAGGGCTTTGGATGCATGAAAGCTAGGTCTAAAAGATGCTAAAACATTCAAACAGAAAATAAAAATCATGGCCAGATTTCTAAATGCTGCCAAATTGAATTATTAAATCCAAGTGTTTATTAGCATGTAAGTGAAATATTCAGAGAGGTGACTTTCTTACTCATTCACTTTTCTGACCCTTGTAAGGAGACTGCCTGTCCATACCACTCTATCAAAACTCCCCCTTTTAAGTCAAGAATGACCTCTTTGTTGGCCAATCCAATGCCTTTTCCCCACCCTGTCCTCTTTCTCCACGTAAGCTTTGTCACTGCTGAGTCTTACTGTTCCCAATCTCCTCCTCTGTAGCTTCTCCTTGACTGGCTTTGGTGATACCGTGAAATTGAACTTTTCAGTAACTTCTCCCTCTCTGACCACCCCTTTTCCATTTCCTTTGTGACCACTTCAACATCCCCTCAATTCTTAAATGTAAGTGTCCAACAAGATTCTGTCCTTGACTCTCTCTTGGACTTAATATTCTCTATATTGGTGATCCCTTCATGACTCCAATTATCACCTCTATGCATGTAGGGCAGCTAAGTGGCAGAGTGGGTAGAGTGCCAGACCTGGAGTCAGGAAGATTCATTTTCCTGAGTTCAAATCTGTCTCAGACACTTACTAGCTGTGGGACCCTGGGCAAGTCACTTAACCCTGTTTTCCTCAATTTGTAAAATCTGTAAATGAGCTAGAGAAGGAAACAGCAAATCACTCCAGTATCTTTGCCAAGAAGACGACAAATGGGGTCATGAAGATTTGGACATGACTAAAATGACTAAATAACAGCAACAAATGCAGACGATCACAAGATTTATACCTCTACACCCAATCTCTCTCCAGAGCTCTCATAACCCTATTTCCAACTACTTGCTAGATAGACTTCCCAATGGCATCTCCAACTTAACCACATCTCAAGTAAAGTTCATCATTTTCCAAAACAAAAACAAAAACAAAAACGAAAACTTGTCCCTCTCATCTCTGTTTTGTTTAAGCACTATCCTTTCAGATCCCAAGCGGCAACACTCAATCATCTTTCCCTCACCCTGACTCATGCACAAATTAATTGACATATCCTATTGATTCTGCTTTCAGAATACCTCCAATATATTTTTATCCTTGCTACTCTTAATGCAACCATCTTTATTTGAGGTCTTAATATATAAAGTATCATAAATTTCAGAGCCAGATGGGAAATCCTACTCTCATAGATTTAAGAGACCCAGAGATGTTAAGTGACATTTGCTAGTCATTTAATAAGTGTTTGAGGTGGAATTTGGACAGTGGTCTTTCTAACTCCTAGTTCATTCCCCATTGACTACACTACTATGCCCCTGATTGTTTCTCCCATCTTCTATATACTATTTTGCCATGGGGAGGAATGTTCCTCTGCAGTTTTTACCCAAGACAATAAAACTGTCTCTTCCCTCTTGATTCATCTCTACCATACTCAATCCTTCCTCCCTGCTTAAAGCTACTGTATTAGGAGCTCCTGGCCAACTTGATGAATCTCCCAATCAGGTTATAAGGTCCCAGGGCCAGAACCTTTATCAGAAAGGTTATCACCCATAGAGATTAGCCCCTTAGCACCAGCCCTGGAGTCAGGAGGATCTGAGTTCAAATCAGTCCTCAGACACTTAACACTAGCCATGTGACCTTGTGCAAGTCACTTAACTCCAATTGCCCTGCCTTCCCCCTCCAAAAAGAAAAAAAAAAAAAGACTAGCCTCTTGCTGGAATGACTCAGGGAATTCTTCAAAGTTCTTTTCAACTTTCCCTTATAGTACAGTTCCTGATTTTTGCTTGTTTGTTTTTTAGTGAAAGAATATTTACTGAGCCATACTAAAGAAATTTTAAATTTAGTAAGGATACAGTATTCACTCATATAACTGCAGTTTCCATCATTTGCCATAAGGAAACGAGTCTGGTTACCAAGGACAAGGTATAGTGATTCATGAATCAGTGGAAATCTGCCAACTATGAGGAGAATTAAATCTTCATAAAATGATCTCTTATTTCCATAGGGGAACAGAAAGCTATATTTAATGACTCAAGTAATAGTTTTCTGCGCCAATCAAATCTCAGGAACATCTGGGCACAATACCTGTTGATCATCATTAGTCTTTTGTCACTACTTAGCTATAGATAGAGTTTGTATTCCCAAGCAACCACACTCCGAAAAGAAAATGCATTTATTAAGGGATTGCTATATGGCAAGCACTGTGCCAAGGGCTTGGGGTATAAATTTAAAAGCAAGGATAATCCATTGCTTCAATGGGCTTACATTCTAATGGTGGGGAGGAAAGTGCTCTGTGGTCTGAAAAGTTCCAGGAATGGTAAATAAAGTTCCTTGTGTCCTCTCACCTAGGTGCTAGGAGGTACCTCCATGGAAAATGGGAGCAGTTAGATGGCTCTGGACCTGAAAGACCTGAGTCCAAACTAGACCTCAGGCACTTACTAGTTGCATGACCTTGGGCAGATCACTTAACTACTATAAGCCTCGTTTTCTTTCATTATAAAATGGAGATGATAATAGCATCCACCTCACAGGGTTATTATGAGGATCAAACAAGATAATATTTGTAAAGCACTTAGCAGACTGACATGCATATAGTGGGTTCTATATAAATACTAGCTATCATCATCATCATCAAAATGGCTCTTCCTGCCAAAATCCACACCCTAATCTCACCAAGTTGATAAGGGGCTTCCCTGACCAATTCCTATTATACTACATGACAAAACCTCTTCACTAACAGATAACATAAGAGACCAAAATTATCCCTCAAAGGAGAAAATGAAACAGTTTGGCTCTGTGAGAAATGGCAAATTGCAGGTTAAATGAAGGTGGGGAGGTTTTGTATTTGTATATGACCTGAGAGGTGTCCAGATGAAGGCAGAGTAACATCTAGAAAGAGATGTAAGATAACAGGACTTGGGACTGAGGATTCCATTATTGGTGTTATACCACTCTCAAATTTTCTCTTTTCCAGATTTCATATACCATATTTTTCAGATTCCATATACCATTGCTAAATCTGGACCTGGGCCTCAAAGGTCACTGAAGCCCTTCTCAGGTATTGTGGAGTTGGAAGAGATGAGTGCAAATCCCACCTCTGATGGCTAATGCCCTTTTGAGCCAGGACAACTTGCTGAACCTTCCTGAGTTTTAGTCTCCTCATCTCTAAAATGTTCACTCTCCCAAACTACCTTGCACTGGTTATCCCTAGACCCTCATTCCCCTATCTTCCTCCTTCCCTTTGCCTGTTGGAATTCCTCATTCCCTTCAAGGTTCAGATCAGCTACCACCTCCTACTCAAGCTTTTGATGATTCTCTCACCCTCCCTCTCTTCTATGTCTTACAGTGATTAATGTTTTAATTCAAAAGAATTGACTTGGGTTTTTTTTTACTTTGTAAGCATATTTGCTTCATATTTAGTAATCTGTGTACAGGCAATAAACCGCTACACTCATCTACCACCACAGAGAATGTAAGCTTATTGAATACAGTGACTGGAGACTTGTTTTGGTCTTTGTAAGCCCCAACTCCTTTCTAATTATTACAGTTTGTCAATGTCTTTTTTAATTTCCAAATTGAAAACAATACTCCAGATGAGATATCTTGAGGGTAATAGTCTGTCAATCTACATCATGATCGTCTCCTTCCTCATTCTGCATATTGTTGGTCAGTCATTTCAGTCACGTCCAACTCTTCATGGCCCCATTTGGGATTTTCTTGGCAAAGATATTGGAGTGCTTTGCATTTCCTTCTCCAGCTTATTTTACAGGTGAGGAAACTGAGGCAAACAGGGTTAAATTGTTTGCTCAGAGCCCCATAGCTAGTAGGTAACTGAGGCTAGATTTTAACTCAAGAACATGAGTCTTCCTGATCCCAAGCCCAATGCTCTATCCACTGTGGCACCTAATTGCCACTTCTGAACATTATGCTTCTATTAATTTGGCTGCCACACCATACTGAGTTTTCAGTTCACTAAAAACTCCCAAATATTTTTCATGAATTAATGAATGAAAAAGTAGTTATGAAGTGCTTACTATCATGCCAAGACTAGGGATACAAACAGCTCATTAGAACTGTTGTATAATCATGCCTACACTACCCTGTATTTGTGCAGTTGATTTTTGAGGTCAATCAGCAATTCTGAGAAAGGACAGTGTTAGAGTTTCTTGGGTCCTCCTACATGTGAAAGAATAGTGAGATCACAGAGTTCCTAAAGCACTGACAAAATAGAGAAGTAATTTATTTGATACCACCTAGAGTCCCAACTTAAGTAAATTTTCTGGCTGTGATATGTTATGTCCATTATGGTAACTTGCATTTGAATTTTTTTTTTGAAAACTTGGCTGATACATGTAATGCTGACCAAGTGAGATATTAGGTCCACAATACTGCCCACAATGATGGTCAAAGTCAACAAGTCTTAGTGACAAGACTATTAATCTTAAAGTAAGTAGACCTGGGTTTGAATCCCAATTCTGACACTTAATAATTGGGTGACCCTGGGCACCACATTATTCCCCTGAGACTTGCATTTCTTTAACTGCAGAAAGAGGATAATCATTCTTGTATCTTTCTTATAGCATGTTGGTAACTCTTAATTTAATTAAATTTTCTTTTACGATGAGCTAATATTATTTCATATGAGAAAGTTGTTCCATGGGGTAAAGAACATGTAGTTAAAATTACCCAGTGTGCAATGAAAAGATTAAAATCTTTCTATAGAACTGCAGGACAAATGAGACTGTCTATGATGTGAAAAGATGATGGATAGATAATGTACCAAGGATGATAGACCACAGATAGACCATCTGACTGACAAAATGGATTCCAAAGGACTATAGGAGCTCAAAACTCAATTGGATAAACCAGTATTTCAACAATTAAAACAAAGACAGACTTGCCAGTGTAACATACTCAATTCCACTGTTCAGAGGCTCTGAGCTTGGAACACAAAGACTAGCACTTACTGGTAAATTCAATGTTGTGACCCATCTTTATTTGGAGCCAGAATAATGCAGGATTATCATTTACTAAGGCAGAGAAGAAATATAGATTAGTATGCATCTCTATTTTACAAGATAAATAATCATTCCATGAGAAGAAAAGCAAAGGAATAAAGTGATAGGAATTCTAAGTGTACATTCAAGAGATTCTCAGGCATGGAAGCAATTTCAAAGGTGGGAAAGATTGTAAACAAAAGTGACATAGATTGTGGAAGGGAAAAAGAAATAAGAAATGGCCTGATGGGGGCTGGGGGAGGAAACAAGGTCTCAATAAGCATATAACTGCTGATGCACCATAGTTCCCAGCATGCCATAGCACAGGCCACTATCTCTACTATGGGATGGCTCACCAAAAATGTTCGGTTCAATCTGTTGAGGGATTCTGACCTCACTCATGAGAACATAGGTCTCAATTTGTAAGCAAAATGAATGGAAAAAAAACAAAACTGACTTTAGAACCAAGTTAGGTAGAATGTGTTTACTCCATAGAATGTATCTACTCCACAAAATAACCTATTTATATATAGTCTGGTAAAAGAAGCCACATACTAACAATTCAGCTAACCCTTACTTTACCATAAGTAATTGTTAACTTGACATTTGATTAGTATCTAATAGCCAAAGTCATTGAATGGTGTTGCAGGTTTAGAGGAAAGAAGGCCTGCTGCCCCCCTCCCCTCTTGAGATTACAGACCTAGCAGGGTTTGCTTACTGCTCTATACTGAGCATTATTTAAAATGACTATTTGTTTTACAGTTTAGAAGACTCCACAGGTAGCTTCAGGAGCCTATTCAATTCATTAACATTAAATCAACAAGCAGCCCTTCTTCCAGTCTCTCTCTGGCAGGATTAATGGGTGTGGGCAGGGTTTGGGCAGCTCATAGCAAGCCTCTTACTGAGAAAGCTCCCAAGCTTGACTAATTCCTCACAGTGCTAACTTCATAAACTTACTTTAGGCTTTTAACTTTGACTGAAGATTAAAGGTAATGACTTCATGCTGTTACCATTTGAATGTGGGATACTCCAAGAACTGTTCAACTTAATGGCTATGTATGTATATATAAACACATATTTTAAAATACAGAAAGAATAAACATAAATTTTTAATGAGCATGTCTTATTAGTCTAGGTGCATGGGTATGTGTGCATGCATTCATCTTTGATACTCTATTTGGCATTAATTCTGGTGTACGTTCAATAGTTTCTAGTAATAACAAATGAACAATAAGAATGATGATAACAATAATCGCCAGTATTTATATACAACTTAATGGTTTTCAAAGTATTTCATATGTGTGTATAAATAATTTCATTTGATCCAGTCAACCAAATTACAAAATAAACTTGGAAAAGAACAGAGGCAGAATCATATTCCAATTGTAGTATCTCCACATGTGTTCATAAAATGTAAACATGAAAGAGCATGGTTAGTATATCAAAAATGCTCTGATGTAGTCTGGTTATATGTGAAGACTTAGCATCATAAAGAATTTTGAGTTTAACCCCACCCCCAAAAGCTGAGTATGATTTCCCACTTAACAAAACTGATTGTCTGAGAAAGGGCTTTCATCACCTGTAAAGAATTCCACACATGACTATGTTTATATCTCTTTTTTCTCCCTAGACAGTCCTAAATTAAATTCAGAATTCGAAGAAGGGCACACAAAGAGAGGGGGAGAAAAGGGGAAAATACAATATTTCCAGCCCATCTGACAAGACTACATAAAAAGCCCCTGATCAAAGGGTCTTAAGTACACTTTACTGGTGTGACAAACATCATTTTTATCCTTTTATTAGATTTATTTTTCTTCTGAAAACTGCAGCAGCCAGTGCAGCATTTGTGAAAGAAAGGTGGCAGGACTGTGTTCTTTGATTCCTAATTAACACCTTCAGTCTCCAAAGAGAAGGAACAGAAATACCATAAAATGTTGCCGCTGCATTGTTCTTCCGCTTCGTTGGTTCGCTAAAAGTCGGCTTGGGCACTGGCAGCTGCAATAAAGGACCAACTCAATGGATGTTTTGTATTGTGCCTACTGGAGTGAAAGAAGGCAACCATTTTATTTTCAAATGGGCAGCTGCATAGTGATGTTTAAATGGAGCTAAATGCAAGATTTACTGTTAATTTATAGTAATTGATTATAAATAAAGAAAATACAGTGCACTTTCAGGTTTGTTTATGTGAGCTCTCTTTTTTGAAGTAGTCTCAGAAAACAAGTGTGGTAGAAGAATATTAGGGACAAAGAAACAATTTTTTAAACATGGGCCAGTGACTAAAATGCTCCCTGGAGAAGTTAGCAGCAAGGGGAAGCATTCATGCATTATTTTAAAAAATCAAAATACTAACTTTGCAACATCTAAGTAAATACATTCTTTAGAAATTCATATTTATACTTTGGAAGGCAAAAGCTATATGATTACACTACATGTAAGAGGTTCCGTTGGTTAACATGATCGTCACTCATGTACACCCTTTTCCCATTTTATCAAAACCCTAAAATTTGTCTAGATGGATATTGTATAAGAATTCATACATTTTTTCTCTCCCCCCCCCTTTTTTTTTCTTCAGAGTATAGAGTTGTATTTTGCCTTGGTTAGAAGAATAAAAGAGGCATTTAACTCTGGTCAGATAAATCTCACTCACATTCAAAAAATGCAATTAAGGAAATATGTAAATCTAGATGTTTCATCAAATGCTAGCTAAGGGGTTAGTAGTTCTTTGCTCACACAATGACTGAACTGAAGAACTTTAGTGTCTGTATAAGGACCATTGTCCCAGCAGCAGAGCCTGTTGGAAACAGAGTCCAGCCTGGCCGTGGGAAATACCTACATATTTGACACAGACCCTGTTTCTGAGAGAAAAGGGGGTGGAATAGAAAGTATGGAGATTTTACTGTTGCATTCTAATCAGCCATGATCTGCCTAATTTGCTTTGATCAGGAAGATAAACTAATTTTCCTATAGGCTGGATAAAAGTAATTAGCAATCCAATGCTTTCATGTGATTTGAAAGGGACCAAAGAAAGGGGGAGCAGAAATTGTAATGGTGGGAGCTAAGTACATCTTTGCGGCTCATCTGAGAGCATTGTGAGTTCAGAATAGGATGCTGACATAGAAGAGAGGCTCTGGATAAAGATAGTTTCATGGGCCCTACTGCCATTGTCAACCCATGATCTACAATACTTTGTAACTTAAACAAAATTACGGAAGAGTGATTTATAATTGGCTTCAGTGTTCTCTAGACCTGTTCTTTTGTGGGGATTCTTTTACCTTCCTGTGAAAAGGTACAACTATAGTCTTACCAAAAACATTGTTACACTTTCTCAAAGTTCAAGATTTTTACTTTTAAGTTTTTGTTGCAGAGGATCATGTGTTTATTTGAACTCCAAGCCACTGCTCCAATGAGATTAGCAGGACCCGGCATTTTCTATCACAATTGTGATACTAGAGATAGAGAGGAAAAAGCTGGTCAGTTATCTAACTCTAATCGGCTAGAACTTTATGGAGTGGGTAGATCCAAGAACTTTGTAGCAAGAATCAGTGAGTTTTTCCTTTTTCTTTTTTCCCCCTCTAAACACACAAAAGTATATAGTTGGAAGATAAGAAGGGATTTGGGGGAGGGCAGGGTAGAAATGGATATTTTCAATGGTCAAGAAAGCCAATCTTTGTGTGACTTTTTTTTTCTTGTTGATGTAACCTTTGCATCCTGGTACTACTTCCTGGTGTTGACTCCAATATTTGATGCTACATTTGTAGCTCTATTACAGGCTTAATTGCCTTTTTGGCTTCCATTCTTCTTTTTGCAATGTTTTGGGGCACTTGGCTAATTTGTATTTCATGTCAAATGCTATGTACCTACAACATAAGTGGCTCTTTTAAAAGTTTCTCATGAAATTAGATTGAACTGAATTTCAACATTAAGTAGATATGATGGCTTCAATAACTTTGAAGATTGATAATTTCATATGCGTATAGTCCCTCCGCAAATTTATAGAATAACTCTTTGGTGCCTTAGTGTACTGTCTTGAGGAATTCCTCCAGCACAAGGATTCTTTAACTGGGTCCATGGACAGATTTAAGTGGATCTGTGAACTTGGATGGGGGGGGGGGGGCAGGGAATTACATTTCACTAACCTTTCATTTCTTTTGTAAACCTGTGTTTTATTGAATTCATTAGGGAAAAGAAAACCCATTATTCTGAGAAGAGGATCATAGGAAACACCAGAGTGCCAAAGGGGTCCATGACACAGAAAAGGTTAAGAACCCCAACTGCAGGGTAGCCAACTTTCTGGTGATAAACTTCTGAAATTTACAAGCCTAGCCTATGTTTGTCAAGCTTGGTAAGATCCACCAAATCTCACCAAATGCTGACAAAGTCCTTGAGAACTCAGAATCATACCATATTGAGAAGGTGAAGTAGGACATTATGAAAGATAGATTATATAGTAATTCTATAATGAGGGATGGGATTTATTAAATCTGGTTTTTGAGGCTTTATCATTTTGTCTTGCTTTTAGGGTGTCAACACTTCAAGGATTTCATAGGTGTGTAGGTACTCTGTTGATGCCTATCACAGTCTCTCCATAGCTTGGGTAGAGCATCTTTGTAAATAGTTTTAGTCACACACACAAAAAATAAGATCACCTGTTGATCATATTTCTGGTAATCTGACTAATCTTAACTAGTCTGGTTTTAGATGACAACTAGTCTTTGATGACAAGCATACAGTCCAATACTACACCATTCCTGAAGTCTTTTCACGTTGCTAGGATTTGCTAAAGTTTGTACTCTATAGGATTGTCTGTATGCACTGGTGAGACATAGGAATAAGACTTTAGTGGAGACATGCTTGTTTTTAAAATTATTTTAAATGGAACAATATTGGCCTAGTGAGCTACATGGATTCAAATCCCACTCCTTTTATTCATTAATTATGTGCCCTTAGGCAATCAGTCATTCAACAAGCATTTGTTTATTTATCTCTACTGAGTGCTAGACACTGTACTAGGTGCTGGAGGTACAAGACAAAAATAAAACAGTTCCTGCCCTCAAGAAGCTTACATTCTATAGAAGGAAAACACACAGGCATATGTGTAAAATGTATACAAGATAAATCAGAGGTAATGGATGGCGAGAGTATTAGGAAGTCATTGAACCTCCCTGAACCTCAGTGACTTTATCTGAAAAATGAAGGGCATAGTCTTCCAAGATGATTTCTAAGGTTCTTTCTAGCTCTAAGTATTAGAGAGATGGGGTAGGATGAAGGGAGAGAGATTGAGAGATGATGATGATGGTGGTGGTGGTGGTGATGATGATGATGATAAAAATAGGAAGGTAGGTAGGTAGATATGACAAAATTGAGATGATAGATAGGATAAAGATGATAGATGAATAGATTAGAGATAGATGTAGAAAGAAAAAATAGAGGAGATAGAAAAGAAGGAAGGAAGGAGGAAGGAAGGAAGGAAGGAAGGAAGGAAGGAAGGAAGGAAGGAAGGAAGGAAGAAAGGAAGGAAGGAAAGAAGAATAGGATTGAGATAATTAGATTGGATAGAGATACTAGATGATAGATAGGATAGAGATGATAGATGCTAGATAGACATATTAGAGATAAATTATATATAGATATACTAGAGAGATGATTCAAAATATCAAACAACTGCCTGCCTCCCCACTACTTCTAAAACTACCATACCATCTCTTTCCTATCACAGCCAAACTCCAGTAAAGAGCATTACATGCTCAGAGCCTCCGTTTCCTCATCACCTGTTCACTCTTTAATCCTTTGCAATCTGATTTCTTTCCATACACCATTGTTCTTGTTGTTGTGTTGTTGTTCAGTTGTTTCAGTCATGTGCAACTCTTCATGGCCCCATTTGGGGTTTTCTTGGCAAAGAATCTGCCATTTCATTCTATAACTCATTTTAAAGATGAGGAAACTGAAGCAAACAGAGTTAAGTGAATTGTCCAGGATCATACAACTGGTAAATTTCTGGGGTCACATGCGAACTCAGGTCTTCTTGAATCCAGAACTGGCACTCTATCCACTGAATCACCTAGCTGCCCATGTGCTATTAATACTAATCAATTCTATTCCACAAACATTAAACTTAAATATCATAATAAATGATGGGAATAAAACATGAAAGACAGTCCAGTTTCTGCTCTCATGGAGCTCTACATCCATGAGCTGTACTAATAGGGTCTTTATACATCGTGTACAAATAAATATACACGATACAGGTCAAAAGTAATGGGAGAAATCCAGAAAAGGTGCTCTCAGAGAGTGATGCCAAACTAATACATAAACAGATCCTTGCAGACCATATTGATTTATAAACCCACAGATTAACATTATTTCTGTTGTGTTGCATGGTTTTTTACTTTATTAAACATTGCCCAATTACATTTTAATCTGTTTGGGGGAGTTTTACTAATGAGTTTGACATCTTTGCTCCAGGAAATTTTGAGGAGGAAGAGATGACTTTCAGCTGGCAGAGTCAGGCAAAGATTCACGGATAAGGGGACACCCAAGTTAGGCCTCCAAAAGAGAACTGACATGAGCCCAGATGAGGTAAATGGACATTATAGGCCCTGTGGGAGGCATTGTGTTTAGAGAGTATAGGAAAAATATATACAGATAACTATAGTAACAAGTTATCATTAAATGTATATTTTTCAGTCATTTTCATGACTGGGGTTTTCTTGGCAATTATACTAGAGTAGTTTGCCATTTCCTTCTTCCACTCATTTTACAGATGAGGAAACTGAAGCAAACAAGGCTAAGTGACTTGCCCAGGGTCCTACAGTCTGAAGCCAGATTTGAGCTCAGGAAGATGAGTCTATAAGTGCATAGTGGAGGTCAAATAGAGGCAGATAGATAGATAGATAGATAGATAGATAGATAGATAGATAGATAGACAGATAGATGGATGATCGATAGATAGATAGATACTTTTCTATCTATATCTAACTACCTTTCTATCTCTTTTGGTCTTCACAACAATACTATAATTATCCCCAATTTCTATAAGGACACTAAGACTTATAAAGAGCTAAGTTACTTGCCCAGAGTCACACAGTTAGCAAGTGTCTGAGGCAGGATTTGAACTCAGGTTTTCCAGCTCCAGATCTCTTACCCATATACCTCCTAGCTGCCTCCAGTCTAGAATGTCTCAATCCTTACTGAATATCCCCACCTATATATCCTGCTAACATTCAAAGGTAAGATGACCAAAATCAAACTCTTCTCTCCCAAAATAATAGTTCTTCAGCTTCACTTTCCAATTTCTCTTAATTGGCTATATCGTTTTCAGTCGCTCAGAATGAATTATCCTTTACTCCTTCTTCTTCCTTTCTCCCTGCTTTGAATCAGTTGCCCAGAACAATCAATCTTATCTCTAAAATATCATAATTTTTTTCATTTCTGTTGCTACCGTATTAGTCCAGAGTCTTATTATCTCTGGTCTTGACCGTCAAAAAACACTTCTAATTCTGCATTGTTGTTGTTTTTATGCATGTCTTATTTTCTCTACTATATTGTCAATTACTTTAGGGCAGGGATCATGTCTGACTCTGTATATTCCCTGGTGTCTAGGGCAATATTTTGTAAGTTGTGAGTGTTCAGGAAACATTTGCTGAATGTATGAATGAATGAATGAATGAATGAATGAATGAATGAATGAATGAACAAATGACTTGCTCTGTTTCATCAAATTAATAAACTCACTACCACTCTCCCCTAACTAACTGGACTCCATCCTTGATAAATTGTTGAGGGAAGGTAAGGAGCAAGCTTTTATTAAGTGCCTACTATGTGCCTGTCACTGTGTTAAGCACTTTACAAAAAATAATTTAGTTCATCCTCAATGATCCTGGGAGGTAGGTGCTATTATGACCCCCATCTTTGCAATTGAGAAAACTGTCAGGGTCATAGACTAATAAGTGTCTCAGTCTGGATTTGAACTCAGCTATTCCTGACTCCAAGTCTAGCTTTCTGATCATTGAACTACCTTTCAAGAAATTTCAGAGCTGCAAACCTTGCCAGCTTCAAATCCACCTTCTATTCTATAACATTGTGGAATCATTCACTGATCCTCCACTGCCCACAAGACCAGATGATGCAAATGGGACTCATTCATTTCCACATTCTCAAGTTATTTATTTCCTCCTTTATCCCCATAAATGCCTAAAATTACTTCTGTGAATTGAGAATATAATTCTGAACAATAACTCTAAAAGCAGAAATGCAAACGTTTTCCTGTGAGTTTAAGTAGAATTAGATTATATATCATTACTTTTCAAGGTCTTCTTTGGACTTACTTGACATGGACTCATCATATAAGTGATAGGAAGAGGGATACACAAGGAAAGAGGGGGGTGGAGGGAAAGGGAGAGAGGGGGGAGAGAGAGAGAGAGAGAGAGAGAGAGAGAGAGAGAGAGAGAGAGAGAGAGAGAGAGAGAGATGCTCTCTAGCACTAAGAAGAGAAAAGGGAAATGTGGCCTCTGACCTGGTTACAAGAAAAGAAAAAGCCAGAAAGTAGAAACTGTTGCCAGGATTGGCTAGAAGCCAGACTCAGACAGAACATTGCAACTCCTGACCCAGGCACAGAAAAACAAAGCCAACCACACAAGCCTGTATGTGGCCTTCACAATAACCATCTCGTTATTTCTGATTGTCGCCCTTGAGAGCTGACAGTAAAATTGTAACATTTCACCTTTTGCTTTTCAAAGTTTCATTGATACATTTAATTGTCATTGGGGGAATGCCTTCTTAAGGCAAGAGATTCTTAACCTGAGGTCTGTCAACTACGTATTTACAGTGTGTGTGTAAATATAGATATGTTTATATGTATATGTGTACATATATATTTATGTGTACATATGAATGTAAAATATACATGTTCATTTTAAAAACTGTATTTCAATATGATTGATTTCTTTTGTAATCATGCGCATCTAAAAGTCTTTTTCTGAGAAGAGGATCATAGGCTTCATTAGATTGCCAGAGAGTTCTAACACACACACACACACACACACACACACACACACACACACACACACACACACACCACAGTCAAGAACCCTTCCTTTAGACCTATTTTAAACCAAGAAGGTCCAACATTAACAATAGAATTCTGTCTTCTCAATTCAGTCCTCCTTCTGATCATTGCCTTCTTTTCTAATACCTATGATTGTGGAGAGATCTTTGAGACAAGGTAACAAAGAATTTATACTCTTCCCTTCTAAATACCACAAGGTATCAGCAGGGGAACTAGGTGATTTGGTGGATAAAGGGCCTGGCCTAGAGGTAGGAAGACTCATACCCCTGAGTTCAAATGTGGCCTCAGACACTCACTAGCTGTGTGATTTTCAGTAAGTCATATCAATCCTGTTTCCCTCCATTTCCTCGTCTGGAAAATGAGCTGGAGAAGGAAATGTTAAACCACTCCAGTATCTTTGCCAAGAAAGCCCCGAGTGGGGTCCCAAAGAGTTGGACGCCTCTCAACAATATCAGCGGAGGATTACAGAGTAACATGTCTGCCTTAACCAACTCTTTCTCTAGATCCTCTCTTGTCTAGGCAGAGAAACTCCATCTCTATTCTTCATTTTCATTTCACACCCCTGAGATGCAGGCCTTTGTTTCCTTCACCTTACCCTGTAAATAATGAAAACACAAAAATACTGTTTTTGAACTGCTGTAGTGCTTTTGCCTATATGTTCTATAAATACAAGGAGAGATAATAGCTAAGATAAATTTCCACTTTATGTAGGTTTTATTCACCCATCAGAGTTAGACATGAATTCAATTCTTCCTAGATCTGAGGGCAGTTTTCTATCCACTACCCAGACTGTCTGCCTCTGCCATACATACTGAGAAAGTCATGAAACCTATGTAATGCCATCCCAATCCCCACCCTACCCCTGTCTCCCCAGGCAATTCTGCAAAACAAATGGCAGTGATATATTGGGCTGCAGTGGTGGAGGGGCTTCCTCACCTGAGTCCCACGTATCACCAAAATCACACAGGCCTAATTCCTGTCCTTACTGTTTACCTACTCTCCTCTTGTGTCTTAAGTTAGTACCTCATGAAGGTACGTTCCTGAAGTTTGTAACAAAGGATCATGAGCTCCCTTAGAATGGAAGCTCCTTGAGGCCAGGAACAAGGTGTTCATTTGTTTGTTTTGCTTTACTTTGTAGCCCAGTACATAAAATACAGTGCTTTTTTAAAAAAAAAAAAAAGTTATTTTATTGTGAACTTTAGAAATAAAATAAGCATTTCCATAACATAGCACAATAGGAAAAGTTGTGAATGAAACTACAAATCTATTGTGTACAACTTGCTATTCCTTTCAAATATATAATAAAATTATCATTACATAACTTTCTTTTTTTTCCTTTTTTCTCTCCCCAACCTCTGCCCTAGAGATGTCTATCATCAGACACAAATATGTGTGTGTGCATGCATTTATGTATATATATATATACATATACATATATACACATGTATATATTCACAGGTATGCATATGTACATATATGTGCATGTGTATGAATGTGTGTTTGTGTATATGTGTATTATACGCATATGTTCACATGTATATATACACATATGTGTGCGTGTTTTGTGTGTGCATATATGCGGGTATATATACACATATATGTACAGGTGTATGTGTGGTGTGTGTATGCAAAATCATTCTCTATATATTTCTATTTCTCAGTTCTTTCTTTGGATACAGATAGCATCTTCTTTCATATGTCCTTTGTAGTTCATTTAGGTGCTTAATAAATGCTTGGTAACTAACTACTGCCATACCAAGATAGGAAGATTTGAGTCCAGTGACAATTTGTAGTCTCAGTATGTCTTTTATCCAAATACAAACCAACCTAATTTGAGAGGGACTTATTACCACAAGCCACCAGGTGATTATTTTGTAAGCCTCTGCTACCTATGAAAACCACCTCTTGGACTACAAAGGGTTTTTGATTTACATTTCCAAAAAGGAGGATTACCTGTGCAATGAAGTTATGGGTCTTTAGCATATAAATATAATTTATCTAAAACATAGTCATTATCATATACTTAGAGTTTGGACAAAACAAAGATGATGACTTTTTTGTTCATGTTTCTAAAATAAATGAGAGGGGCAGCTAGGGGACAAAGTAAATAGAGCACCAATCCTGGAGTCAGGAAGACCTGAGTTCAAGTCCAGCCTCAGATGCTTGACACTTACTAGCTATGTGACTTGGGGCAAATCACTTAACCCCAATGACTTTGCCTTCCCCCCCTTCAAAAAATAAAATAAAATAAATAAGAGGCAAGATATTGTAGCTGATAAAAGCACTGGCCTCTGGAGCCAGGAAGACCTGAGTTCAAGTCTTACTTCCAATACCTTCTGGCTGTGGGACTCTGGACAAATCTATATTGGATTCTGGGCAAACACTTCAGTGTTCTAGGAAGCTCTCTGAGACTTTAAGTTGCAGAGAAGGTTCCAACTTTCATTGTTGGAAGGAATTTTATCATCTAGGAATTCCTTACATTAAAAGAAAATACAAGTACAGTCCTTATCCCTTCTTAAATAAATTATTTTGAAAACATACAATATTTTACCTTAAATTTCCTCAACCTTATAAATGTGAGTTTGTGTGAATGTGTCTGTCATTAACAGTAAATTCTTAGATGCCAGGAACCATGTCTTTTCAATGCTATCTCACATATGTATGCATGTGTGTATGTATGTGTATGTATGTATATGCATGTATGTGTGTATATATGCGTGTATATGTGTATATGTATATGTCATGCCCATCAATTATTCAACAAATATCAGTCACCTACTATATTTGAAGTATTATGGGAGATAAAATGAGTAATGTACAATCCTTGACCTGAATAAGCTTACATTTTAATAAAAGAGATAAGGCACGCTCACAAATATCTATAATGCAAGGCCATTGGTCGTGTGATAAGTGGCAATTAGTCACTTGAATTAAGTAATAGTCAGTCATTAAATAATTATTAAGTGTCTACTGGTATGTGCCTTAGGTAGTGACTCCCAATAAGAATAAGGTTAGTCTGATTCTTCTCACTTCATGAAGGGCTGCCTATGCAAGAGAGGGATCTGCTTTTGAGCCAAGGGATCATGAGGCAAGAGAAATTAGGAACCAACAGGCCAAGCTGGGAGAGGATGAATTGTGGACCTCCATGAGCCTACTAATAGGCAGCTTAGAAGAGAGAACCTTATCCTGTTGGTGAAGCTGGGTGGTCTGTGGAAGGGAGATGAAAGTGTTGAATGATGGCTAAATAATAGGAGATTGGGAGAGTGTGCAATGATGTGCCTTGGCCTAGAGGGAGAGCTACTGTGGGCTGCTGAATCTAAGGAGGTCACAGTGGGAAGGAGCAGAAGTTGGTCAAAATGGTGAACTGACAACGAAATCCACAATATTCCATGTTCCTGGGACCTAAGCTGAGGAATTCTTTGAGTTTTAAGGACTGTGCTAAGTATCTGGGGAGGGAGGGGGTTCGGGAAGAGCACCCAACAGAAGAGATTCAATTTCTTTGCCCTGGTATTGTCTGAATACATTATTGGGTTTTTTAAAATCTGTTTTATGTTTAATACCCTTCATAGTCTAAGTACTTGCAGAAGGGCTGAGGGCCCTTTGAAGGGAGCAAAATAAGCCAGCCATAAAGTTGTTATGGTCTCTCTTGGTTGTAAACTAGAGGCCTCCCAAGTTACACCTAAGCCTTCATATCAGGAAGGATTTTCAGACACCAGGCCCTCAGGTCCAGGATGAAACTTTCCAACACCAAAGTAATACTTGGAACAGGATACAGATGAGTCCCTTAAGGCAGTTAAGATAAAGCAAGAAAAACTGAACCTTAGAGGATGTCTACAGCTAATGAAGGAAGGACCAGCAAAGACAGAAAGAGATCAGTCAGAAAGCTAACAACCATTCTTGCTATCACAGAAGTTTGTTACATATAGTACCAAGCTTTGGAGGGAGGAGGGAGTCAACAGCATCAAGGACCACATAGAAATCAAAAAGGATGATAAAAAGAAGGAGGGAACTGTCCTAGCATCATGCTCCATGGGAGAGTATCAATCCCATAACAATGTGAGCTTCTCAAGGACAGAAACTGTCTTTTGCCTTTCTTTGTCTCTCTAACATTTAGCACAGTTCCTAGAACATAGCAGGCACTTAATACATGTTTATTGACCAATTGGATTAACTATGATGATGGTGGTGGTGATGACGGCAATGATAATTTAGTAACCAACTTTTATAGCACTTTAATGTTTGCAAAGTACTTTTATTATCTCACTGGAGCCTCACAACCACCCTGTAAGGTAAATGCTAGTATCCTCATATTGTGAATGAGGAAATTGAGTTTCATAGAGGTTAAAAGACTGGTCCAAGATCACATAGAAGGTGTCCATGCGGCATTTGAACTCAGGGCTTCCTGATGCCAAGTCCTGCATTTTTGTTCTCTAGGCTATCAACCAAGAATTCTGGCAGTCAATTGAATTTTCATTTTTTGGTTTTTGTCCCATTCTTTTCCATGGGTAGTAGGAAGATTTCCTTCTAGGCAGTTATTCTTCTGGTTATTTCACGTATTTACATGCTTCATCATTTCCACAGTACCAAAGAAGCTTAATGTCTATGATCCTGCATTATTCTTTTGCTCTTCCTTAGAATAAGACCCTGTAAACTACTTTTCTTTTGATTTTTCTGAGGGCTAAGGTCCACCTCAGAAATATCACCCATTACTTCTCCTTTATGCTCCAATTCAACCTCATCAGTCTTCTCCCTCCCACCATTTTTAGTCACCCAATCCACCTGCCACATCACATTTGACAAATGAGCTCTTTCCTCTCCACCAATTAAGTAACTCAGGACCTGATTTTTCAAATTCTATAACCTGGTCAAGTGAGACTGAGAAATTTTTTCCTGTATTTCTTATATTTTCCTATACTTCTTATTAATTCTTTGCATTTAAATGATAAAATGACCACTTCCTGACATTCCAGAAAAAAACTGAAATTACAAATTAAATTTAAACAACTGTAGCAAAGGTGCTTTGTTGGTGTTCAAATAGAAATCCTTAAAAAGTAAGAGATTCCCTTTCTATTGTAAAATGCTAAGCTGTTAAAAGTCAACAATGTAAAACAATTTCTTCACCAAAAATGCACCTGGAAAAACTGGCCTAAAGTCAAAAACCAGACTACTAGCATAGGTGAGTCAGTCTTCTGCTTTTTCATAGCACTAGGAAATAATCCTGGATTAACTATTGAATAGATTATGGTTTGGTTTTAGATGGAGGTTCCTAGCTTTTTTGTGGAAACAAAATCTACTCTATTTAGTTGCAGAGTAATCTTTTATGATGGCAGATAGATGACCAATGAGGGGAGCATGAACACGGCAAAAGGAAAATGCAGTGATACTTCTTGTGTATTATTCTTCATTATGATCCCATTGAATTTCTGCAGTTAGCAGCCTATAGGGGAAAGGAAATGGGAGGATGAAATTATATTATGCTGAAAGGGAAGAAAAATCTCCAAACTGGTGGTAAATTAAGTGACCCAGTAAGAAGAGGCATTGACCTTAGAAGTTTCTGGACCTAAGCTCAAGTCTCATTTCTACCATTTACTACCCATGTGACCTTAAGCAAGTCATTCAACCTTTACAAGTCTCAGTTTCCTCATCTGTAACACGAAGAGGTTGACTAGATGACTGTTAAGACCTTCTAGATCTACGTCTATGATCTTAATAATGACAGATTAAGTCTAAAATCATTCTTTTTAAAATAGTTTTGACCACAATCAAGGAGAAGAATCATTAGACCCCAAGGGGCAGGGTAACAACACAAGCAGTGACTTTTGGAAGCAGTACCTGGCAATCTGAGCCTACAGTGCTAGTAATTAAAATTACTAGTATTGTTGGTCTTCCTAAACTGATCACTGTCATTCTGAAGTGATGAAGTTGAGTGCTGTATAATCATGATGCAAACAAGCCAACACAATGTTGACGTTCTTAGGAGTCCTGTATATTCTGCTTTTGTATCAAGTCTCTGTGGTCTTCTTGACTCAAGGATTCCTGCAGTTTGGCTCTTGTGTTCTATATTATCAGGAAATAAGTTGTAAGGTAGTCACATGTCTTCAGGTGGGGGCATCACAAGTTATCCTGACCTATGCCTTACCACTGGGCTCCAATGACTGTGTAGGAGAGAGCAAAGCTGATGACTTTGCACAGCTCTGCCACACTTAAATACAATTCACTTTCAAGTTAAGACATCGCCTTCCTGATATCATTGGTCCTCTTCAAGACTGAAGGATCAACATCAACAACAACAACAACAACAAGAACAACAATAACAACAACAACAATCTGTCTTTGGAGGCAATCAATAAAGAACTAGGGTAAAATGGGCACCAGGAATTCAAACAGAGACAAGAGGGGTGCCTGCAGGTTCAGAAGCCTATTACAGGTCTGATATTATTGACTAAAGTCTTCCATTTTCCCTGAAAAGTCAACAAATTCCAGACACCTGGGTCTCTGACAATGAATAAATAAGGGACATTACTCCTATTAGTACCTGACCCTTTTGACCTCTTTGGGGGGCCAGAGAAGGTATAGGAGGGGTAATAAGAATATATGCACATGGATCGTAAATAGTTGTTCTCTGTTCACCAACATCTTTCATGAACACTATCCACCCTATAGCCAATAATATGGTTGGACTTGGAAAGCTAAAAATATCTCAGATTTAATGGCTTCTATTCTAATTGTTTTGTTTAATTCATAGAAACTTGAGACATAACAGTATGAATATATTGTGATGGGATATTACTGTGCTGTAAGAAATGATGAGCTCAATAATCTTAGAAAGACAAGAAAAACACACACAAAATGGTGAAGAGGGAAATGCGTAGAATCACAGAAACATCATATATATATATACAGTATGAGCAATATAGTTTTAAGAACAACTTTGAGCAACTAAGTAATTTTGACAACTTTAAATACACAGATTAAAAATAAAGGACATATGAAGATGCTATCTGCAAATAGGGGTGTGTGTGTGTGTGTGTGTGTGTGTGTGTGTGTGTGTGTGTGTGTGTGCATTCTCTTGGTCTTGTGACTATTTAGTAAAATAGGAAGCAGGGTCTCTTTGGGAGCATCTTTTTCATGAAATAAAAGTACATCAAATTCATAAGGACTCTTTTTGTGTGACTTTTGGAGCTAAGGGAAAAGTAGAAATTTTTGATATAAGCTGAATACTTCAGGAATGAGGGATTTTAAAGAAATGATTTTTTAAAAGATTAGTATCACCCATCAATACAGACAACTAAAATGGTTTGGTAACTATTTTCAATTTTCTTGATGGAACATTGGTGTAGGAAATGCCTTTTATCTATACAGACAAGCAGCTGTTCTTCAGCTTTTAATTTTAGTGAGTTTCCTGGGAGCATGGGGTGTTTAAGAGACTGACCTGAGATCAGAGAGCCAGAATATATTTGAAGTAGAACCCAAACTCAAGTCTTCTGACTCTGTGACCAGCTCTCTTCCTACTATGCTATACTATTTGTGATACATTCATACTAATATCAATTAATTTCAATACCTAAAATATTGCAATAAAATTTTAGTTATTTCCTCTAAGTCTAGAAGAAGGGAGGAAGATTTTGCATCAAGGTCAAGTGAGGAGACTTTTTTTTTCTTGATTCTAGATAGTAGCAAAAATAGTTTTAAAGCTTATCTGGAATGAGGATTTCTTTTAGATTCCACTCCTTTGGAAGTGCCTAGAGTAGGTCTGACTTGATGCTGAAGGGCTCAGGCTGGGAGCATCTTTCCAGGAGGTAAGAGAGGATCTGTTTGTGGCCATTTAAGGTGACCATTTGCAAGTCATTGCTTTTCTTGTAGGCTGTTTCTATTGCTTTTTATCTATTTGTGCATTCTAGTGTAAGTATGTTTTATTCCGGTTATTTATTATGTGCTAATGCCTAACAGAAAAGAGGCAGAGATGCATGCTTATCCTCAGTTGACCTACTTCTCAACCAGAAAAGATTCCTTGTCATTTTAACTCTCTCTTGCTTTCACAATCATATCCTTTACTAGACTGATATCATTACTCCACTTACATGACTTTGTACAGAGCAAAGAAGAATATAGAATCAGATTACCTGGGTTCAGATTTTGCCTCTATGACTCTTGTCATCATCATTTATATAATACTTTAAGGTTTGCAAAGCACACAAAGTACATTATCTCATTTGATCTTTACAACAACACTGGGAGGTAGGTGCTATTATGATCCCCATTTTACAGATGAGGAAACTGAGACAGATAGAGGTTAAGTGATTTGCCCAAGGTCACTCTGCTACTAAGTAGCTGGGGCAGGATTTGAATCCAGGTCTTTCTGACTTCAAGTTTCATGGTCTGTCTACTGTCTAGGGTCACCCTCAAGGTAAAGGAGGCCTGAGTTTAAGTCCTCCCCTAATAGGGGAAGGGACTTGGTTAATGCATGGACCTCTCAATGCAACTTTTTGTACCTCTTTTACCATTTGGCCTAGTCTGTTTTTAAGGTGTTGTTTTCTTTAGTACTTTTTGGGGTCTCCTTTACTAAGCTGTTGACTCATTTTTTATGATTTTCTCTCATCACTTTCTTTTCTCTTTCCAATTTTTCCTCTACCTATCTTACTTGATTTTCAAAATCCTTTTTGAGCTTTTCCACGACCTCAGACCAATTCATATTTTTCTTGGAGGCTTTGGATGTAGGAGCTTTCACTGTTATCTTCTTCTGAGCATGTTTTTTGATCTTTCTTGTTACAATAGTAACTTTCCATGGTTTGCTCATTTTCCCACTCTATTATCTAATTTTTAACTCTGTTAAAGTAGGGCTCTGCTTCCAGGATGGAGGACACACTGTCCCAAACTTCAGGGGTTTTGTGTATCTGTTTTCAGAAATACTTTAAGTATTTAAGTTCTCAGTTCTTCCAAGGTGGAATGATCTATGGAGAGGTGTTTACTACTCTCCTGGCCTGTGCTCTGGTCTATGAGTAACCACAAGCACTCTTTTCTGCCCTGTAACTGTGAGGAGGGTTCTTGCTTCACTGTGGCCACAAACTCTTGAGAGCTAGTGCTCCTCCTTGCCCTGAAACTGCTCCCCAGAACTGTGACCCAGATCTGAATGTGGGCAAAGCAACATAGTCCTGCCTTGATACTAGCCCACAGACACCCATAATCCCCCTCTGACCAACTATTTGACTCCCTTGCCATTTAGGGGCTGAGAGCTCTGGAAACAGCTGCTGCCACTGCTGATTCAAGGGCTCCAAAGGCCTGCTTCTGGTTTTCTGGGGCTGGGACTGCGCTGGTGTAGCCTGCTCTCTCACCCTGGTGCAACAGACCTTTACTGTCGACCTTCTAAGTTGTCTTGGGCTGGAAAATTGTTCCACTCTGTCTTTGTGTGGGCTCTGCCTCCCTAGAATTTGTTTAGAGTCATTATTTACAGGTATTTGGAGGGGTTGGAGGAGAACTCAGGCAAGTCCCTGCCTTTACTCTGCCATCTTGCACAGGCAACTTTGTAAATCTCAGAGTTGCATAGAAATACAGTTTGCATTGGTAGAGGTTGTTTCTTCTTCTGAGAACTCCCTATATACATGAAATCATAGGTTCAGTATCTATCCATTCACTAAAGTGATGTGATCTTACGCAATTTACCTACACTCTCTTAGACGTCACTTCTCCTCTATAAAATGAAAGTGCTGAGCTAGATGATCTCTCAGCCCTAAATCTTATTCTTGTGAAGAAGGCAGCATTATTAGGCAGAAAAAACACCAGCTCTTGAGTCACAAGTTCTAGGTTCAAATTCTGCTTCTTACTCTAACTACCACTGTGCCCTTAAGCGAGTCAATTTCTCCATCTGTAAAATGATGGGGATGGACTGGTGGGCTTTGAGGGCCCTTCTAGCTCTAGATCTATGATTCCAAAGTGGCAAGTTCACTCCTCTGGGCTTCAATTTCCTTTGAAAGTTCAACAGACTTTTTTTAAGTACCAGGTATATGCAAAATATTGGAGATCAAGTCAACAGATCATTGCTGGCTCTGCAAAGGCTTAATGTTCACAATAATGACAATCCTCTGAGACTAAAAGTTGCAGATCAGATGCTGCCCTGTACCATTAGAGGATATTTTACAGGCAGGAGTAAGATTCCAATTTTGGCCATGTTCAAAAACTCCCCAAAACAAAAGCTCTTTTTTCATATGATACTTTTCTCACAACAACTCTATGGGGTTGCTAGTACAAGCATTACTGTCTCTGTTGTGCAGATGAGGAATTTGAGCCTCTAAGAGGTTAAATCAGTGACTTGTGACCATATAGTTAATAAACATCTGAAATAGGTTTTAACAAGGCCTCCAGACACCCCAGTCCCAGAATTCTACTCATTATATCAGACTACTAGAGGGAGCTAAGACTGATAACAATTTACGTTTAGTTGTAAATGAAAATAAAGGCATTTGGATGAGGGGATCTGGAGGGTCATATTCCATCTCTACTGATTCCAAGATTAAGCTTGGTGACAGTTTGTATAACTAATGATGTTTGCTATTGGCCTGATTCTTATCTGGGGCAGGGGGAGGAGGAGGAGATTGTTTGATCATCGGAACATCAAAAAAAATCTGGGCATTTTGATTGTAGACATCAAAGCTGATGTTTACAGTTAACTAGGAGGGCCAACAATCGATGGCCTTTTGGGCAGCAGACAGGGAAATGTTATGTAATGGAAGTGAAGACTAAACAGCTTTACCCCTACAGTTGTTTCTCTGACACTGTGCCTTCTGCAGCAGGGTCTTCCAAGCCATCTGTTGCCAAAAGGAAGGGACCCACCTTTTAAAGTAAAAAGCTCCACATTCAATTACAAGGAGCTCTATAATTCCACTGTTTGATTTCTTGGAATCAGACCCAATGCAATAGGTTAGCTGCAGAAAAGCCAACATAGGTCTGCTGGGTGGAAAACCTTCCTGGCATAGTCATTCAAAAGTGAAATGGGCTGCTTCCAGGGATAATAGGGTTGTCACTCAAGCTAGGACTTCAAGCAAAGATTGGAAAACTACTTATCTGGAATGCTTGTAGAGAGAATTCTTGTTCAAATATTGACTGGAATAGATAGCCATTGAGTTGTCTTCCAATTCTGAGTATCTGTGATTCTGTGATATGAGTGAGAGCAACAATCTGGAATGATAGACTTAAACTGAAGTCCCTGAATGGGTATATCTTGACCAGATGATGATCAAAAAGAATTTAATAACTTAGTTTTTTTTATATACAAAACTTCTTTCTGGAGATTTCTGAGAGCTTTTATTGAAGGAAACCAAGAATTTGTTGAGCATTTGCTATGTGTCAGGCATTGAGCAAAGTGCCAGGGATACAAATACAAGCAAAAAAAAGAGACAGTCCCTGCCCTCAAGGAGCTTACATTCTAATGAGGAAAGACAACACAAAATGGAAATGAAAAGGAAGAGTAGGGGAAATGGGGTCATGGTTCTGAAGTACAGAAAGTAAGAAATAGGAATCTGTTACAGGTGGAGGTGGCCCCAGGCACTGAGGGAAGTTCCAAAACGATTTTGAAGTGAAGAAAATCAGGAAAAGATCCAGGAGGAGAATGAAGGGGTAGTTGTTGTTGTTCAGTGATTCTGCCATGTCCCATGCTTTATAACCCCATGGGCCACAGTGCACTAGGCCTCTCTTGCCTCCACTGTCTTCCAAGGTCTGTTCAAGCTCATGATGGTTGCTTCCATGACACTATCTATCCATCTCATCCTCTGGTGTGCCCTTTTCCTTGTCTTTAAATTTCCCAATATCAGGATCTTTTCCAATGAGTCCTGTTTTCTCATGACATGGCCAAAGTATTTACACTTTCAGTATTTGACCTTTCAGTGAATAGTCTGAATTAATTTCTTTAAATATTGACTTATTTGATCTCTTTCCTGTCCAAGGGACTCTCGAAAGTCTTCTCTAGCACAATTCAAAAGTGTCAGTTCTGTGGTACTCAACTTTCCTTATAGTCCAACTCTCACAACCATGTGCTGCTACTGAAAAAATGATCATTTCAACTCGATGGGCATCTGTTGGCAAAACACCATCTCTGCTTTTTAGTATGCTGTCCAGATGTGCCATAGTTTCCCTTCCAAGGAGAAAATGTCTTTTAATTTCATGGCTGCAGTCACCATCTGCAGTGATCTTTGAGCCCAAGAATACAAAATCTGACACTGCTTCCATTTCTTCACCCTCCATTTGTCAGGAAGTGATGGCATCAGTTGCTAAGATACTAGTTTTTTTTATGTTAAACTTCAAATCAGCTTTTTATATTCTGTTCTTTTACCATCATCAAGAGGCTTCTTAATTCTTTTTCACTTTCTACCACCAGAGTGGTATCATCTACATATCATATAATTTAAAATAATATTGCATTTATAACTGATTACTTTTCCAAAACTATTTACATATGTAACACATATACCATGTAAGCAGCCTAAGTCAGCTATTTGTTACCTTCCTTAAATGTTCAAAAAGGCAGTCTTTCATTTGGGTCCCAAAAAATCAACTTAACAAGAACAAGATGGAAACATCAGTTTGTCTGAAATGGATCTAGGGTTTTGTTTTGGTTTGGTTTAGTTTGGGCTTTTTTTGTGGTCTGCAAGATATGAGTCAGTCATGTGAGGTTGTAGTCAAAAATATTATTCAATAGTGGGCTTCATTCAGAGAATAATTTCCAGGGTAAATGAGGTAATAACTTCTTATATAATTTGACCTTATCTTGGGTATTGTGTTCAATTTGAGGCACCTCTGTTTAAAAAGAATTAGCTGAAATCCAACAAAGAGCAACCAGGATTGAGTCCATGTCATATGAGGGTCATTTACAGGAACTGGAGATGGTTAACCTGGAGAATAGAAGACTGGGGGAAGACTTGAAGAGAAATTATATCTGTGTTTATGTATTGAAGGGCTTTCATGTGGAAGAGTGACTGCACTTCTATTTGGTATGACAGGGAAGAACCAAGAGAATGGACATTGGAATGAAGCCAATTTAAGCTTGATACCAGAAAAATACTTCCTCGCATTAGAGTTGTCCAAAAGTGGAATAGGCCTCCTGAAGAGGGAGTAGAGCACCCTCCTTGGAGGTCTTCAAACAAGGGGATCACTAGGCAGGCATGTTAGAGTAAGAATGCCTTTTAGGTATGGGTAGAACCAGTCCTTTTTAATTAAAATTAATTAAAAGTCCCTTTTAATTCTTAAACTCTGTGATTCTGTGATTGTGCAATGTGTCACTATAACCATTATTTTTAGAAATGAAAAAAATCACAAACAATTCAATATTCCATGAAAACATAAAAGAGAATTATATAAAGAAATGTGGAATTCTGTTACACACAGATTGATAATATACATATATTTGTACATGTATGCTTATACATATATATGTATATATATATATATATACACATACATATTATATGTGGGGGGGTGGGGCAAAAGTAATGGCAAAGCAGTGGCCAAATGTCTCTGTTCCCTTCCCTTTTTTCAGTTTTTTTTTGTGCACTTTAAATGTTTTATTAATGCCCATTTTTGCATTTCTATCTTTTCCCACTAACTCATTCTCAAAATATAAATTCTCCCTTGTAACAAATATGTATAGTCCAGCAAAACAAACAAACATATTAACCATGTCAAAATTACATCTCAATTATCCATCTTGTAAATGCAATATCTAATTTGCACACCAGGTGGAGATCTACTCAAGCCACCAACCAAGTGGTCTCCCCAGAGGTTGTCTGGCACATCTGTAGGTTAACCACCCAAATGTCTACAGTATTTCATGGGGCCAACAGAAGGCACTCAGCTTGTAATGCCTAAATTGCCCCCATACCACAAAAGTGTGAACCTACAAACCACTGTAGTGAGTTGACTAAATTTGAATTTAACCAGGGAATGCCATGGAATATTGCTTTAAAAAAAAAAAAAAAACTAAAAAGTTGAGAATTTCTGGTTCTGAATTCCCACCCTGCATTTGAAATCTCCTCTTGCTCAGTAGCTCCACATTTACAATGAACAGGTACTCAACATACTCTAGGTACACAGATTATTCAACACAGAGAATTTTTTTTTTAACTGCTAAGTATCTTCACATGGACCATTCAGTGTCTAACCGCTTCCCCAACCTCCTCCTTTTTACCCTCCCAGTTTTTTTTCAGATATCAGTGGTTATTATCTGAACTAATTACACTTGATAAATAAGTCAGGACAAATAAAGGGGCTAATTCACTAAAGATTGCCTATGCCAAGCTTTAAGGCCTAATATCTTATTTTATAATATCAATACAGAGTTGAAGTAACAACATGGGAATACAGTTGAGGAGATTGGTATATCTACAAGGTGAAAGCTAAGGTGGTTGAATTCTTCTAACCATGTTCACACACAGATCATGGAAACATAGAATAGTGGGGAAATATTATGTGTCTGGGATCCTAGCTCTGGACTATGGAATATAAACAAGGCAGATCAGGAGCAAGGAAGGAAAGGAAATCATCCTCCCTACCCCTGGACTCAACAGTCTACCAGGATTCTCAATAGCTAACAGTGTCTGGTTTGGGGAGACATTCTCTTTTCCTGGAGCTCTCGTCCTTACCTCTGTTCCCAGATCTAGGTCAGTGTACAGTGCTGGTAGGGAACTTTGTCCTCTGACCCAAGTAACCACTGAAGGGTTCTCAGGTTGTAGCATCCTACCACCAACACTGCTACCTAACAGTCCATATGTGACAAACAAGAAGCTCAGTCTAATACCAATGGCTGTCTGCTTTCCATTCCCAATGTAGGAGAGGCAGTTGGTCTCTGAACATCCCTGTATCCAAGGATAAAATCACATAAAGTTAAATTAAGTGTAAAGTGGTATATACATCCTGAATTCTTAAACAAAATGTGAAAAATTCTTTATTTTAATTGCAAGGCGTAATTGACATTGACCAGTTGAAGACTGGCCATACTTCTGTTTATACTAAAAAGTTAAATTGTCAACTCTGCAGACAGTCTAGACTGGAGTCAACAATGAGGAAGAGACTAGCCTGTAAGTGGGCGAACAGAAACAAAAAAGCAATCCACATAGGAAAAAAGCTAAGTGGATGAAGAGTATATATTGTCTTGATTATGACACAGTTTATTAGTACCCATATACACATATGGAAAGCACGTAGAGAGACCATATAGTCGATTAATCTAGCTATCTATCGAATCTATCTATTGCTACATGTGTATACGCATACAGTAATGACCTTGCCTTGCCCATCTTATTCTTGTGAAAGTAAATTTTTTTTTGGTACCCAAATGTAATATAGTCTTTCTATAGGTTTCAGGAAGGCATCTTTTACCTTCTTTTACTGTTTACACTGTAGTGTCCCTAGTGTTATATGTCATCAGCTTCATAATAGTAAAAGACCCAAAATGTATTATTATTAATTAGATATTAATATTAAGTAATACTAATTTCTTGCCACTGTTGTTGTTCAGTCATATCTAACTTTTTATGACCCTATTTGAGGCTTTCTTGGCAGAAATACTGGAGTGACTCTCCATTTCCTTGTTAAGCTCATTTTACATTTGAGGAAAACTGAGGCAATCAGGGTTAAATGACTTGACCAGGACCACACAGCTAGGAAGTGTGAAGCCGGATTTTAACTCAGGAAGAAGCGTCTTTCTGACACATTCTACCCTTGCTACCCCAATACTAATTTATAGACCTTTTGAAATACATATCAAATGCTTATATATTATTTGTATATTTTATATCCATGTATGTGTATACATCCACATATGCATATGTGTGTAAATGAATGACAGGCAAAAAGTTGTGCTATGATGGCCTCAGAATTTAGAAGAGTTTAGAACAGGCTGTGAAATTGAGCAACATTTTCGGTGACAAGCTATTTTCTGATACAAAAAAAATCTTTTTAACTTTTCAAAACCCTATCATTTTCCATTGGACATTGCAATATGTCTAAGAAGCAAAAATGGGGAATCCAACCTTGTATACTGGGGTATAGATCTGACCACTGCCATAGCTTCTCACACTGCTTATCACCCACTGGGAACATGGAACACACACTTACTGGCGTCTCACAAATTCCATACCCCATCCTGGGTCCCTATAGAGATGAAATATCAAGGCAATAACATCTGACACATATACATCATCTTTTACGGCCACTGCAATGCTGTGAGATTAATAAGACAAATAGTATTATCCCCATTTTACAGATGAATTTGCTGAGGTTCAGAAAGATGAAGAAATATGAAATGTTCTTTCTATAAAGTCATGCACATTCAAAAAAAAGAATAATTATTCTAATGTACTGAAAAACTTTCACATAAGAAAAAGGAATTCCAGGGCATGACATTTTGTCTCAATAAAATGTGAGAATTCCTTTTTAAAGAAACAAGTGAACTGTTTTATAAAATGCTCCAGTAGAACATTTGCAAGAAATAGGCAGGGGAGGGGAAGGGTGTAGATAGGAAGAAGAGAAGCAAAAAAAAAAAATACACAAAATAACCCTCTTACTTTTCCTTGTTCCTTTTTTTTAAATCATATTGTTGGCTAAATGATAAGCGGGTAGGAGAGATAATATTCCAGACAAGTAGTAAAACACAGTTTAAATAAAACTGCAAGTGATATAGAAGAACCAAACCTTTTCCCTTGTAAAATAGTAATGTCATTGTAAACTTGTCCGTCTAGGGTTATGATCTGAACTAATTACTTTTGATAAAAATAATCCAGGATAAATAGAGGGTCTAATTCACTAAAGATTGCCTGTGCCCAGTTCTGGGAGCCTAATATCTTGTTTTGCAATACCAGTGCAGAGTTGAAGTAACAACCTGGAAATATAGCTGAGGAGATTGCTATGTCTATAATTGAATGCTAAGGATTTCAAGTTTGAATGGGCCTTTTAATAAAGGAATGATTGAGTTTGTGGAAAAAGTCTTAAATGGATTTATATGTACAGATTACTGGGAAAAGCTGAAACCCATAGTTGGGCTATTTGCAGAAGAAATTATTCTAAAGATTTACTGTTTGTTGACTATACCATTTAAGCTTTCAAAGTCATTTATATGTCCTTGGAAAGAATTTCAAGGGAAATCACCTACTATGGAGGACAACTTATGGTATCCACATTTGGAAAGTGAAGCTTTTTTGAGACCTATATTTATATTACAGATAGGTATACAAGTCTCCCTTTTTTAGATTGACTATGAAAACTGAACTTTTTCCATAAGCCTCTGAATTATGTTATCAACTTATTAATTTTAATATAGAAGCTAAAAATAGTTTACAAATGCAATTATTCCTTTGCAGATTTTAATGGAAATTGATGTTTTGATGTAACCCTCTTCAAATGCTAAATTGCTTGTTATTTCAAAAGAAATAACTTATTCTATAATCTTAATAGTTGGAAACTACCTTAAGGAAGTTGTGTAGTTCAACTTTCTATCCAAAGCAGAAAAACCATTCACCCTTTCCCTTAAAAAAAGAATTCATAATCCCTTCTAGTCATTATAAAGTCATAATCCCTTCCTCAGATTATACTGAAACTTGCTTGCCTGTAACATCTTTGCCAGGCAGCTAGTAGGTACCGTGGATAGAGCTAGACCTGGATTCAGGAAGACCTGTGTTCAAATGTGTTCTCAGATTTTCACTAGCTGTGTGATGCTGAGAAAGTCACTTCACTTCTGTCTGTTTCAGTTCCATCATCTTTAAAATGGGAATAATAATAGGACCTACTTCCCAGGATTATTGTGAGAATAAAATGAGATATTATTTGTAAAGCACTTTGTAAACTTTCAAGCACTGTATAAATACTAACCATTATTATTCTAACTTTCCCTCATTGGTTCTAATTCTTTCCTCTGGAGCAACACAGACACTTCTAATATTTCAAGTTCTTTTAAATATTTTTATATGACCTGGTTTCTGATTCTGCCACCATCTTGGTTGACCTCCAGACATATTTCAATTTGTCAGTTTCCCTCTTAAAATGTGATATCTGAAACTGTACACAGCAAAAGCATGTCATTCATCTTTGCCATAGTCACTGACAATTAGCTAATTGGATACTTTTGTGGAAGTAAAAAATGTATCTCAAACTTCCAAAATGTATACTATTTTCAAAAGTCCCATACAAAGAGGGTTTCATTGGCCATTTACATCACCTCTGATGCCATATTTTTCCATTTTGTTGAGTAAATATGCTTTAATGGATAGAAAGTCAGCCTCAAAGTGAAGAAGATATAGATTAAAGTCTCACCCAGGACACATATTCAGTACATGACCCTAAGCAAATCCATGTTCTAAGTAACTCTCGAAGACCACACAGTGCATAGAATATGCTAACCTGCATTGGCAGAAAAAGTTTCTTCTGATGGGAGTTCCTTATGCTAATGAAATCATTAGCCCTTTTCTATCCCTTATTTGTACATCTAAACCCTTCTCAATTTATTTTGTGTTTCTGAGCATCATATTTCAGGAAGATCAAAAAGAAAAGTACTCTCCAGACCTTTCTGACCAGGCACCCTTATCAGTAAAGAATTTTTGAACATGTACTCAAAATGTGTACATATTTACTTACTTATAAATCATATTCATGTTACCATACAATTATTTACAATATAAAAGTTAATCAAAAATAAAGATGAGATAATATTTGATCCTATAGTCAATAGGAAGCCTGAATGAGTAAGAGAGTGACATCGTCACACCTGCCCTCTAGGAAAGTTACTTTGGTAATTGTATGAAGGGTGGATTGGAATGAAGAAAGATTTGAGGCAAGAAGGCTAATTTGGAAAGTACTATAATAGTCTGGCCAAGAGGTGGTGAGATCCTGAACTAGGGTAGTGACTGAGTGAGTAGAGAGAAAGAAATAGATGAAATAGAGAAGATGGAGGTAGAAACAAGTTTTGGCATCAGGTTGTATATGTGGGATAAGGAAAGGTGAGGAGTGGAGAATGACATCATGTCTAGTATGGCAGTCTCTTCAACAGTAATAAGAAAGTCTGGATGAGGGATAGATTTGGAGGGAAATGATAATGTAATGAGTTTGAAGATGCATATCACCACCTGCTCATCTTGGGTGACTTACTCTAATCCACACAAAATAAAAAGGAGGAAGGTGAGGCTCTTACTCGCTGGTCACTGCCCTGAAGTTCAAAGTCTTCCTTCTGAGATATGAAGTGATTTGGTGGGTATGCTGGTGGGGGTTCCAACGGGACCTGCTGAACTGCTGCTGTGGGTGCCCAGATTAGGTATCAAGAGATCGGTAAGAGGAAAGTTGAAAACTTGCACAACAGGAGGAGAGGACAGAGTAGAGAAGTGTTTATGTTAGAGACATTGGCTCTCAGGGGAGGGTAGAATGCAATCCATATTCTCACCTTTTGATTAGTTGATCACATCCTAGTTGGGGTCAGGCCACAGCCTCCATTTTGGAGGCTACTGAGCTAGAGAATCAATTAATCAATCAGTAATCATTTATTAAGCACCTACTACTATGTACCTCCTTGGGGCACTGTGGTGACCAAAACAACTGCATTCCACCTCCAAAGTTCTTCCTCTGGATGTGAATGGCATTTACCATCATGAGTCCTTTGGAATCGTCTCAAGTCCTTGCGTTTCTGAGAAGGGTTAAGTCTATCAAAATCAGTCATCACACAGCTGTTTCTGTGAACAATGTTCTGGTTCTGCTCACTTGACTCAGCATTGGTTCATATAAATCCAGGATTTTCTGAAGTCTGTGTGTTCATCATTTCTTAGAGCACAATAGTATTCCATTATATTCATCTACCACAACTTGTTCAGTCATTCTCCAATTGATGGATATCCCCTCAATTTCCAGTTCTTGGACACCACAAAAAGAACTGCTATAAATATTTTTGTACATGTGAGTCCTTTTTTCCATTTTTATGATCTCTTTGGGATACAGCCCTAGAAGTGGTATTACAGATCGCAGGGTTACTGGATTTATTATAAGAGGATTCCTTTTCAGATACACTGTAGACTAGACTGAGGCAACTAAGAGGCATAATACAATAGATAGGGAGCACTGGACCTGGAATCAGGAAGACCTAAGCTCCAATCCAGTCTCGGACATTGACTGGCTGTATGACTCTGGGAAAGTCACTTAACCTCTGTCTGCCTATTACTTTATCTGTAAAAACTGAATAATAATAGCATCTACTTCCCAGGGTTATTGTGGGGATAAAATGAAATAATATTTACAAGGCATTTTGCAAACCTTAATGCCCTCTGTAAGTGCTGGATATTATTGTTGTTATTTTTCATATCTCTTCAAACTCTTCTTAAAAAAAAAAAAACCTGGGTCTCCTTATTTCATCTAGGATGAAAGTACCAAGGCTATTCATGGATCTACTCCTACTACTGATTGGCACAGGAGCTTTGACCTGCTCCACTTGGAACTTAAAATGGTTTGCCCTTCCTTATGCAACTTGGTTTCTTAAACCCTCTGCTCTTGGAGGCTCACCACACTGAACTTAGTGTGGACATTCAATTGGCAAAGCTAAAATATAAATATAAAATATAAAATAAAATCATAACTAAAAATCCTAAACTCCAGAGATTTGCCAGGCTTAGCCTTCCTAATAAGCTATGATGACTAGTGTGTGCTAACATACCTAGCTCCCTTTAAACTCTTGAGATGCTATGAGTCTTTAATTCTGAGTCATCAAGGAAAAAATTAGTGTATGTGTTACTCTTAGTGTTATGTTTTAATTCCTTCAAAACTGGTAATCTGTATGTGATTAAATCTTGCCTCTGACATTTATTGACTGTGAGTAGTCATTTTAATTCTCTGCTCTTCAGTTCTCACACTTGTAAAATGTGAGTAATAACATTTATTCTACTTACTTATCTGAGTTATTGTGAAAATCAAGTTGTGATAAAGTATATAACACTTTTCATAAGCCTTAAAGCACTATGTAATTAGAAACTATTATTACTGTGGTGTGTGTGATAACTTTCAGCTAATCAGTCATTCTGAATAAACAGTTTACATAAAAATATAAATAATGTACCAAAATGCCTTGCAAGTAATAGACACTGGCAGTAATTTCTTTAATGCATGAATGAATCAAACAGTGACTTCGCCCTATGTTCAGTCAGTCCCACATAGGTAGAAAATCTAAAGAGTATGTTTTGGTGGATATCTCAAAAGTGTCTCCATCACTGGTCTACCCTCCTAGCTGGACATGGAACCCTACCACAAAGCTTTCTCTTTGGCATTTGAGTGTAAGTTTGGATATATGTATGTTACCTGGGAGAATAGGAAGAGCCATTGAGAAACTTTTCTATCTTTCCTTAATTAATGGGCTACTTGATCAGATCCTTTAATTGTCTGCTCAATATGGAAATTAGACCTCAAAGATAGAGGTATAAGACAAGTAAAGTTTAATGGAGGATATAAAGGAAGGGTGAATGACAGCAACAGGCCATGGGCAGCCATGGACAGCCTTAGGTAGTCACTAGGAAGACAGACTACCCACTGTGAGGGCTGTATCAGTGGGGAGTCTAGGCCACTGGCAGCACAAGGAGGGAGGAAGAAGGCATTAGCCTAGAAAGGATGATCCTGTACCAGATGGCTGAAAATAAGTTTCTGAGGAGAGAATGTAGTCAAAAGTATGGGTTTTTGTTCTGGACTTGTCATTTCATTTAAGGAACCCTCTTATGAGAACATTCACTCTGCCAATGCATATTAACAACTGCTCTGAAATCTTTAGTCTTAGTTTTATGGAATACCAAGAGGTTGAGTGACTTGCCCTGTGTCACACAGCCATTATTTGTCAGAGACTGGATTTATATTTGGATCTTCCAGATTCTAAAGCTAGCTCTAAGCTAATCCATGCCACATCTCCAAAAAGGTAGGAGGGGCATACAAAAGGATGGGGTACATACTACTTCATAGTCAGTTCTTTGTATCTCTACAATGGTGTTCAATGTGTTTTGCAATTCCAAAGTTTAACATTATAGAGATGTGCCCAGATATTTAAAATCCTGGTGATCATGTAAGCAAAACCTCTATATCACTGACTTGGTGTTTCCCTTTTCATCCACATGGGTTCTTTGGCTTAGAAGATCCTCTCAGCCTGCCTACTTGTATAACTCTAGATCAGGAGTTCTTCATTTTTTTATAGCATAGACCCCTTTGGAAATTTGGTTAGGCTTACTGACCCCTTCTCAGAATAATGTTTTCAAATGTATGAAATAAAATAAATGAGATTATAAATGACACTATATTGAAACACAGTTATCAAAATATTTTCTAAAAACAAGTTGCTGGTGAATAAATACCTACACTAATTGGACTAGCAATCACACTGTATCAATCTCATTCATGTATTTAAACTATAGTCATTTATTAAGTACATATTATGTGCAAAGTTGAGTGCTAGGCATGGAAAAAGGATCACTAAGGAAAAGGTTAGGGGGAAAGTTGGTGGTATAATGGTTTGAAATCTTTATATGAGACAAGAACCAAACTTACCTCTCATATACATATGCATGTCATCATACGCTACTTATAAAATGCTACATTGGATTTGACTATATTTTAGATTAAAACACAACCTCCACAAACATGATGATATCTTCCTCATTATGTAGCAACACATAAAGCAGCATATTCCTCCCCATCAACAATGCGACAGTTTCACTGTTTTAGAAATATTAGCAAATTTGAGGACATGTGGCATCTGTCTTCCATAGGAGTAGGTTGCACAAACCTTATTAACTATGGCATATTCTTCATCACAGTAGTATGATTTGGCTGTTAGAAAAATGTATGTCCAAGAAAGAACAATGCAGAAGGTATATTGTATGGATAATAGAGTTCTGATACCATTAAGTCAAGTCATCCATGAGCTCTATATGAAGTAGAGAGGGAGCATGTTGCTTTAGATTTAATGTCAGAGGACCTGGATTCATATCTTCCTTCTGCTGTCTATGTGACCTGGCACGAGTCACTTTACCTCTTCAGACCTGCCCCTCATCTGTAAAATGAAGGGATGGGACTCAACATAAATCAATAAAACTCAATAAATCTAAGTCCTTTCCATCTCTGAATTGCTACTCCTGTGATCTCTGCTAATCCCCACTGAGAGCAACAACTAGTGTTAGCTGGCAGCTCAACTAAGAGGGAGAAGAAAAATCTCATTAAAAGTGTAGCTATCTGCTATATTTAGCCTAGAGGAAAAGTGACCTCAGAAGCCTCCAGGGGCATGACTATATTATTGAGTAGTAGAATAAATGCTATTGAAAATTATGAGCCATCAAAAAGCTAAATTGTTTTCAGTTTACTCAGGCCAGGTAGACAGAAAAATATGGAATACCTTTTGATAGAGTGTCATCTAATAGGTTAAAATACAGAAAACTTGTTATTTAAAAGAGATGCCTTCCACTTGCTAGAAAAGCCTTAAATATGAAACACTTCATTCCCCATCCATGGTCATAAAGAATGTATTAGTGCTTCAGAATGTTTAAGGTGGGCATATGAGTGATTGGTTCCCAGAGTCTTCCTCAATATCAACAGCAGTCAATTACCTGCCGTAGATACTTAACATGTGGGTTGATAAACTTTGGTTTGCACAATCTTACTTATAAGTCTATTTCATGTGACAATACGCAGTGATTTATTCTAATCTTGTATGATTTCCTACTTGATAGCCATGTTTTCAATCAAAAACAAGGTAGCCACTGACCATCTGCACAAACAGGCCCGGAAAAGAGTGAATTATATAATGCTTGAACTTGGAGAATGAGGAAAACATACTTCATAGCATAAGGTTACTTTAAAGCTTTAATGTTAGCCAAGCCAGATTAAATTGCCTTTGGGCTTTACAGACACAGAAGATTCCATTGGTGTGCTTTTCAAAGCAAAGACAGATGATATTAGGAAATAAAGCATGAGTGCCTTTGCCTTAATCTGTCCACACTAATGTTTTGATCTATGACTAATCTGAATTATAAGTAGGGTTCAAGAAGATCCTGCTAACCAGCCTGAGCCCAGCAAACACTGGAGTCTCCAAATATATAAAAATTGTAAGACCGCCTGACCACAAGAGACAGAAAACATGAGAAGAATTGTTCTAGTTTAAGCCAGTTAGTGTGTCCAGCTGAAAAATAATGCTAAATATACACAGGGATTGATAAAATTTCATTCTTCACTTTCAAATAAGAGAGAGAAGAAGAAATTAGAGTATCATAGGATTTAGAGCTGCAAGAAACCATAGAGCAAGGTTCTTAAGTTTTTTTGTGGCATGGTCCCTTTTGGCAGTTTGGTGAAGCCTATGGACTTCTCAGAATCATATTTTTAAATACTTAAAGTGCCTATGATTGTAAAAAAAAAAAAGAAGAAGAAGTTAATTCTATAAAAATATGTACTTGTCAATTTTTTTTTAAGTTTGAGGACCCAAGGCTAAGAATCCCTGCCTTAGATGTCATCTAATCCAACCCCTTCATCTAACAGAGGAAGAAACAGAGGCCAGAGAAGTTAAGTGATTGGGAAACCAAGTTCCAACACCAAGCGCAGCTCTTTTTCTGTTCTATTCCATTGTCACTAAAAAACATTGCAGTCTCTACATTTAGTGCTATAGTCAGTCAACCAATAAACATTTATTAAGCACCTACTATGGGCTAGACGCTGTGTTAAACATTTGTTTTCATGACATTTTTTCATGCTTCATAAGCAGGCATTTGGAGGGCAACTTAAGGTGAATCTTGGATCAGAAATGAATCTACCAACTCCTGGACACCTCCTAACAGAATCTGTAACAACTTCAGAGTAATTCATTCTAATTTTGACCAGTTTCCAAGTTGATCACTATGACTGGAATCAAAAAATAACATGGGCGTTGACCATCTGCCCAGACAGACGTGGTAAAGAGAATTATATAATGCTTGAAGTTGGAAGATGAAGAAAACATGAGAATGGGAGTTGGGATGATCTTTTGATCACTTGCCAATAACTTAAAAGTAGGAGCTTTTTCTTCATTTCTTATAAATAGAACAAGTTTATTTTGTATTGTGATCAAATCCCCTTTGCTTTTGCCAGGGAAATTTCCTCAAACTTACTTACCTTCATTCACTCATCTACAAACTGCCAGATAGAATACTGGGCTTGAAGTAATAAAGACGTTGGTTCATAATCTAACTCAAGACACTTGTGTGTGACCCTGGCCGAGTCATTTTCTGTTTCTGTACCTTGATTGCCTCATCTGTAAAATGAGAGGTTTGGACTCAATGACCTCTAAGTTGTCTACTAACTCTAGCACTAGGATCCTATGAACTTCCCTCTCAACCTTTTCTTGAGACTTTAGAGCAGTTAGGTGATGCAGTGGTTAAAGTGTCAGGCCTGGAGTCAGGAAGACCTGGGTTCAAACCTGGCCTCAGACACTTACTGGCTGTGTGACCCTGGGCAAGTCACTTAACTCTGTTGGCTTCAGTTCCTCATTGTAAAATGAACTGAAGGAGATGGCAAACCATTCCAGTATCTTTGCCAAGAAAACCCCAATGGAGTAATAGTTAGACATGACTGGAAAATGATTGACTGAACTTCCTGATCACAGGTGTAGGGCCAAGAGAAAACTTTTTTAATGTAGAAGATTTGATGTATGAAATTAAAATGTATATAAATACAAATTATAAATAAAAATAAAAAAGTATAGCAAATTTCCTAACTGAAATTGATTATCACAATTTTATCTGACTATAATTTCCTTTAGGAAACGATCTGTATTAATTATCTTTGTATCTCTGACATCATCTTGCACTGTACCTTACACATAGAAGAGACTAATAAATATTTATTGAATGCATATATGAATGACAAAATTGCTGATATTCCATCTTACCATAAAGGAATAGCTCTTTCTATTATTGATTCATAGGGATTAATAGCTACAGAAAGTTTCAACCTTATATGGTCATGCGAATGAAAGTTAGAAACAGGTATAGATATAGATCTATATATATAGATCTAGTACAACACCCTTTTTTTACAGATGAGGAAATTAATTCCCAGAGATGGGACATATCTTACTAGGGATCACAAGGGTATGAGGAGGAGGAGAAGGAGGAGGAGGAGGAGGATTGCTATTATAATTTTTACTAGTATAAACCAGTAGATTCATTGCAATGAGTAAGTCCCAACATGGGAGCTCCCTTCACCAAATGTAGACTCCAAGGTACCTCTATCCACACCATACTATCTCTCTAATAATAAAATTTGCTAACATTTGTTAAGTACTTTAATATTTGCAAACTTCATTATACACATTAACACAATAATGATGAAGAAATAGGTATATTGGTTCAGTAGGTGTTGATGTCTTCTTTGTCAACTTGAGGGAGGGAAAGTAATAGTAGAGTCTATGATGTTTTCCATTCTTGTGGAATTTTTTCTCTTTAAAAGTCAGTTTCTGAGTACCTTTAAATTATATTGGCTTCAACATGTATTCCTGCTGTGTATCTGCTCATATCCAGCCACTCCCCCTAACTTAATTTTATATTATATCACATTAGGTAATAAAGTGTTAGAATCCAAATGTGGTGCTTCTACTATCATTGGTGATGAAGCTTACTATGGAAACGCCGATAAATTAGTCTCATTTTTTCACCTATTTATCGTCCTTCTGACTTCATTTATACATGTTTTGACCTAGCTTAACAGAATCTCACACAACACTTATTTCAGACTTTATTCATGTGTGTTGGGGCTGGGGTGATTGATGTTAGGTTGAAAATCTGAATTCTTAGAAGTTTCTAGAGAATAATATTTTTATGTGTCACTCATTAGATTCAAAAGTCTTGCTCCAGTGTCTGCTTATTTTTCCATTTTCTCAAGCCTTATAACATATTAACCAACCATCATAAATGATTACTACCTTCAGTTGTTTTTGTAACCTAGGCTGGTGACTTATTGCTTTCTAAGGCACTCATTGCATGTGAATAAGCAACCCTGTAGCAGATTTGAAGGAAAACTCATCTAATGATTTTAAGGTCATAAACAATATTTGGAAAAGCAATAAACCCCATGATTAGTCTCTAGAATTAAATGGCACCAGGTTGATTAATTCAGCTCATTGCCTTTTCTGTGTCTTTTTTTCTGTTGTCCTTTTTCTTCTCCCTAACTGTTGTTCTGCTCTCTCTACTGGAATCTTGGTTAAACTGAGTCAGAGAAGGAATATTTCCCTCAAAGATTACTCATATGTAAAACACTTATGTCAGGAATGCATTCCAGATTTAAACAAAGATGAGTATCAATTGCTAGTAAGAAATTCACATGAGAAAAGCAAAAAATGCTATTTTAAAGAAATTTTGACATGATTTAAATCAATCCCCCCATTTCTAACTAAAATTTGTTTTCATAAGATTGCTTTAATTTAAGGGTAGGTTTTTAATATGAACAATAAACAGTGCAATTCAAGCAATAGGCTTTTAAATAAATGCCTGATGAATTTAACCAATATTCAAATCTTAGGTAACTCAAAATGTTTTTGAAACCAATTTAGTACTCACCTTATGGAATTTTTACTATGTAGAGAATCATATGTAGGTTTCAACTTGTGGCAAATCTCTTCGATGTATCAAAACATAACAGGAATTCATTTATATCCATCATTATGCACATATTCCTATATATTGTGTATCTCAGAGAAGTATAAAATAACTTTTATATTTTATCAGGCCATTTAAATCCACCAAAGGCTTTGGAGGAAAGTAGACAACATGCATCATTGGAGATTGTGGGTGAAATAACCAAACTAAGGAGATCTTTGTGTAATTTGTTCCATGTCAATGGAAAGTAGACAATGTGGGATATTAGAAAGAGAACTGAATTTGGAGTCAAAAGACTTGGCTTTGAGTCCTGATTCTACTGCTTTCTAGCTGGGTGATCCTGAACAAGCCTCTTCACCTCAACTTCCTCACCTGTAAAATGAGACCATTGGGTTAGCTGGCTCCTTCTTGCTGTGACATGATATGATTCTACAACACAATAGCTTTTACAGTAACATATATAGGATTATATGTTAATACACAAAGGATTTCACATATGTGAGTAACTTCTATTATGGAAACTCTGTGGGGGGGGGGAGAAAAGAAAGAGACAGAGAGAGACAGAGAGAGAGGAAGAGAGGAGAGAGAGAAAGAGGAGACAGAGACAGAGAGACAGAGGTAGAGATCTATTGTGTGTCTGCATGTTTCCAATTTTTGCCTGGGGCATTGAGAGATTAAATGATCTACCCAAGGTCACCCACCCAGTGTGTTTCAGAGACAGGACTTGAATTGAGGTCTTCCTTATTCCAAAGTTGACCTTCCATCTACCACAGGACACCATCATCATGTTCCTTAATAAGTCTTCGTTGAATTGGGTCATTCTCCTTTACATATGGATGTAAAGTGTATGTGAGAAGCTGGATTTGAACTCATGTCTTCCTGATTCTGAGGCCAACTCACTTCACCAAAAGGGAGGGGAGGAAGAGATGTTTATATCTAAAAATAAATATTATTTATATGTTTGAGCTTCAACTATTATTAGTGTTCTTCCTCTCTTACTACCTACTAGACCATAAACTCCATGAGCGCAGGGATCGTGTCCCATCAAAACTTTGTATTTCCCCTAGTGTATCACAGAGTAATCATAACCAGTAGACTCTTAATAAATGTCATCAGTTCCTCCTATATGAGGTTTTTATACAAATTATATTCCCTCAAATATGACCCCTTAGGAACAGATATTGTTGTTGCTGCTTTGCCTTAAACTAGTGATTTCATCAGGGTAGGGAGCCCCCAGTTTGGAAAGTCCCTCATGCATGCAGATGATCTCCAGTGGTCTTAGTGAGTTGTACCGAGGGTTGAAGTAACTTGCTCAAAGGCACATTGCCAGTATTTGTCAAAGCCAGGACTTGAACCTTGATGTTCCCAACTCAGAAACTGGCCCTCTACCCACTACATCCCTCTGTCTCTCTCCTGCACCTAGTAAGTATTTAATAAATGTTTATTAATTTCAATTGGTTTGAATCATTCTTCCTTACATGTGACCATACAGGTATTTGAAGTAATTCATGTGTAACAAATAGTGAAATTCTGAAAGTAAAGAGAGTCAGCAGTGTCCATGACTGTGACTTTTATAGACTTATTTCCTGGATGTTCATGGAGCATTTGAGATGAGTGAGGATGGCCGAGGGTCTGACAGGTGAATTACCAGTTATGGCAGCATAAGCTAATTAATTCCAGGAACATCTCTGCTCTCCTCTAACTTGTCTAGGAGCCAAGACTAAATAAACACATTTGCAGCACATTTCATTTTTATATGTCCTACATGCCATAGTTTTCTTTTAATGCTTCTTGGAAAAAAGTATAAAACTTCATGCTATAAACATCCAAATCAGTTATTTAAAGTGCTATCTATTGAACTCCCTCCCTGAAAACTACATCATATCAATGCTTTTCTTGAGAATGTCTCAAAAGCTTTGAAAAAACTCCATTTATTTTCAATTTGATCATATGAATTTTTGTTGTTGTTTAAATCATTTCAATCAGGTCCAATTCTTCATGACCCCATTTAAAATTTTCTTGGCAAAGATACTGGAGTGGTTTGCCATTTCCTTCTCATTTTACAGATGAAGAAACTGAAGTAAACAGCATTGAGTGACTTGTCCAGGGTCACACAGCTAGTAAGTGTCTGAGGTCAGATTTGAACTCACAAAGATAATTCTTCCTGACTCCAGGCCTGGCACTCTATCTCTTGTGCCACTTAGCTGCCCCAATTGTATGAATATAATGATTTAAATCTATTATTCATAATTTCTTCTGGTCTGAACTTTTTTTCCTTGCTTTTTTGAGATGTGCCCATAAATGAAAAAGGTATTATTGTAGTTTCTTGGTAAGTGAATAATTGCAATGACTAACAAAAAATCATTTGCAAAATGCTTTAGATGCCATTTTGTTTGTTTGTTTGTTTCATGGGTTGCCACAGCCAGAGAATTCATCACCTTAGGGTCAATAATGCCCTGTTATTAGCTAGACTGGTCTTCAGATAGCAGACTCAAAGATCTCATAGGCTTTCTGGTGAAACTCGTCAGGGTTTACACATCTCTGACACAGTGTTCAAGAACTCAGGGTCCTTGGCATACCACAATGAGGTATCAGAACTAAGTAAACCCTAGGCTCATAGGGCAGCTAGGAGACAAAGTGCATAGAGCACTAGGGTTGGAATTAGGAAGACTTATCTTCCCATCTTCCTGAGTTCAAATCTGACCTTGGGCAATTACTAATTGTGTGACCTTAAACAAGTTACTTAACCCAGTTGGCCTCAGTTTCCTCACCTGCAAAATGAGCTGGAGAAGGAAATGGCAAACCACTCCAGTATCTTTGCCAAGAAAATCCCAAATGGGGTTACAAAGAGTCAGGCATGATTGTAATGACTAAACATCAACAAAAAGATTATAAATTTAAATTAGAAGAGACTTTACACATGATCTAGTCCAAGTATATCACTCCACATAGAGGAAACTGAGGGCTAGAGAACTGAAGTGACTTGTCCAAGATCACACAGGTAGTAAGTCACATGGGTGGATTTTGAACCTAGGTCATCTAATTCCAAATCTATCAGTTTTACTATGGTGTTACTCCATGGAGGATATATGAGTGAATGTAAAAAAGAATCGGGGAGAAATTTTAGCAGCGTTGCCTATCTCTGTATGCTCCCCACACTCTTTTCCTTTTAATTTACTGCTTCAAATTTGGCCTAGATGAGTAAACAGTTAACCAAGCTTGTTAGAATACTGTCCAAAAATAAGCAGAATTATGCTGAGTATGAGCCTAAGGATACTTACTGTCCTTTGAATATAATGAATGAGTTTTAGTGTGTGAACTATGTAATATTTATTCTGACTTCTGAAAGGCCATTTTTTTCTTTTTCCTTGCATTCTGGTCCTCCATTGCATTCTGATTATGGGAGATATTAAATAAATGATTTCCAAATACATTTACATAGAAAAATAAAAATCGTGAATGCCTAGCATTTATATATCACATCATTTTAAGGTTTGCAAAGTGTTTTACAGGTATAATCTCACTTGATCTTCACAACAACCTTGAGTGATAGATGTATCCTATATTATTTCATCCTTTGTCTTGAATTCAGTAACACCAGGGTCTAGAACTGTGATTTCAGTTGTCGTAGGGAACTTCTGACTAAGGACATTCCCCCCACCAATTTAGGCTGCAACTTCTCTTCAGCTGATTGTCTTAGAGACTTTCCATTTAGAATTGCCTAGAGGAATGCAGATTAGAAGAATTCTGAGTCTTCAGTTCGCAACCATCAGATTAAAAAAAAATTTTTTTAAGGAAAATAGCAAATGCTATAGAGGTTGTGGGGAAACAGGTACATTAATGTGATATTGATCGAGCTGTGAACTGACCCAACAATTCTTGAGGACAATTTGCCCAAAAAGATTCACATATCCTTTGACCCAGTAATATTACTAGGTCTATAACCCCTAAAAGTTTGAAAAAAGGAAGAAAAGGAGCAATATATACAAAAATATTTATCACTGGTAGTAAAAAAAAAATGGAAACCAAGTGAGAGTGAGAGATCTTCAGTTGAGGAATGACTGAAAAAGTCATTGTATATGAAAGAGATAGAATACCATTGTTCTATAAGAAATAATGAAGGTTTCAGAGAAACTCAAATAGACTTGTATGAACTGATGCGAAGTAAAATGAATGAAATCAGGAAAACAATTTATATAATAATAACCATATTATAAAGACAAACTACTTTGAAAAACTTGGGAACACTGACTAATGCAATAACCAACCACAGTCCCCAAGGATGCATGATGAGATATGCCACTCTACCTCCTGCTACAGAGGTGATGAACTCAGAATGATCGAGACTTCTTTTTTACAGGGCCAATGTGAGATTTTGTTTTGCTTAACTATACATGTTATAATAGAGGTTTCATTTTTCTTACTTTCTCAATTAATTGAAAGAGGGAAGTAGGAGGGAGAGTAGGCAGATTTTCATTTTTAAAGATTTTTCATTAAAAAAAAGAAGGATTGCTTTAAGGACTGAGAAGTTAAGTAACTATCCCTAAGTCACACAGCCAAGTATATATCCAAGATGAGACTTGATTTCATATCTTTCTGGCTTTTATGATAATAATATTAATGATGATGATGGTAACTCACATTTTTTATACAGCTTTAAGGTTTGCAAAGCATTTTGCATCTATTATTTCACTTAATTTAATCTTCACAACAACCTTATGATTTAGGTGCTATTATTATTATCCCCAATTTACAGATGAGGAAAGTGATTCTGAGAGTTTGAGTGCCTTGCTCTTGGTCATGCGTCTGAGGCAGGATTTGAATTCAGGACTTCCTAGACTCCAAGTTCTGGGGTCTATTGACTATGCTACCTGGTCACCAGCTCTCTATCCTCTACACCAGGCAGGCAGTTAAATATCACTAGGCCATGGATCAAGGAAACATTCCCAGCTAAGAAGAACAAAGCAATAGTAGCATATTGTTTTCTATTTGTTGTTTTGAGTAGTTTGGCCTATTGCTTCTAAAGTTCCCACAAGTGGGCAGCAAAGTGGTACAGTGGATACAGCAGTGGCCCCGGAGTCAGGAGGACCTAAGCTAAAATCTGGCCACAAGACACTTACAAATTGTATGATCTTGGGTAAGTCACTTAACCCTAATTGCCTCCAAAGAAAAAGTTTTCACCAAAAACAGGCATTAGTGTGTCTTACTTGATAATGACTCGGGAGAAATTAATTTAGTAGCAGGAAAAAAAGTGTTACTTTTTAAAATTAAGTAATTATTTCGTGGGATTTTTTTTCAAGTTTTCAAGTCAGGTATAAAAACTGATAAATGAAAAGATACTTCTCCAGACAAGAGTGGTCTTTGCCGCGATATGAAATGGTTCCATAGTATAGGATGGGAATTCACATTAAATGGCACTCAGGTTGAAAAAACTGAGTAAGAAAAGTAGCTGGAAATAATATCATGGGGAGAATACCCAGGACACCCTGAGGCAACTTCTCTGAGCTCCTTCAGACTCCACCTCTCTGGAAATGCACTTCAAAAATGAAAGTGTCTCCGTCTAACCTGTTGCAGAGACTCTGTTTGATAGAATGATTTTCAGAAAGAAAAAGGTTATTAAACTCTTTGAAACATATTTGAAGTGATTGTTTTAAGATAATTTGGGAATTAGCCTAAGGCTCTTTTTATGATTAAATAAATGTTTTTATTGATGTTCTTTTTATTGCTTTGATGTCATTTCCTAATTATTCACACACCCCACCCCCAACACTCCCTGGAAACGAAGAAGTATAGTTTAGCAAAGCAAATCCACACACTGGACTTGTCTGATAATGTACACCTAATTAGATTCCGATAATGCTGCCTCTCTCCACTGAGAGGAGGGTAATATGGCCTGCCAACTGAAGTCACTATTTGGATGAACTTTCTCAGCAAGAAGGAGTCAGCTTAGACTGAGGCAGAGTTTGGGTCAGGGAAGAGGGAACTATATGATGATTGTCATTCGAAGTTCACTTTAAAATATAGTTAAGTCTGTCATTGCTCATGATGGTGAGAGTTCAGGTCCCATTGAATTGACAGTCCCTCATTAACCACTTCCATCTTTGTCCAAATTGCCAGATAATTAATTCATTCCATTGAGTCATAAGGTCATCAACTTAGAACTGGACAGAACTTTAGAAAAGATCATGAACTACAGAGAGTTCTACAAAATTTTGTGTGTCATGGTCTGACAGTTCAGTAAAGCATATGGACCCCTCCTCAGATTGTCTTTAAATGCATAAAAAACATATGATTGTAAACAAAAACCAATTACATTGAAATTCTCAAGTCCTGAAATAAATCAGACTCATGAACAGAGGAATAAAGCATCTTTAATCAAGATAACAGGGTAGCAAACCTGCCACCCTGGAGGATGTCCCACCAGCACACTCACAGAAAAAAGTTCTTAAACTTTTAGGAGAAAAGGAGGAGGAGGGTCACATTAGTTAGCAAGACATGGTCATGAGATGCCAGCTACTCTTACAACTGGAGCACAGAAAACCCGCTCATTCTGGTTAATTTACCCCTCATGCCATAAATCCCAATGAAAAGGACCAAAACATTAGGAGCTGAGATCTGTCTGAAGCTTAGTTCCCTTTACAAAATGAGGCTTCAGGATGGGGATTTAAGGCATTATTCAAACCAACAAAATAAAGAGTAAATATCTTAAGAGTAGGAATACAAGGACATTACTAGAATTCTGGCATCATTAGGATTATTAAGAAGAGTGGCAGAAAATAGATAATATTATTTAATATATACAATATTTCTGTCAAAAGACAGTTGTCAAAATATTGGGGGGGGGAATCAAGGACTCCAAATGTAAAAACACTTCATCCAACCCCCCTAATTCTCAATCACAAAATATAACAGACTCTCCAAATAGAAGACAGAAGTAAAACATTTATTGAGACACCAGAAAACTAAATCCCAGCACCAGAAAGTCAAAGCCATCATAGTAACAAAGAATTTAACACACCATAGCACAGCATGAAGCCACACCATCTTTTAGCCTTCCCACAAACCAACACTCACAAGCCTAGCTGTCTCCCTATGTGTGTCTTCTCCTCCCTCCAGCTCTAATTGCTCTGACTCCCAGCTTCCTGTGGGCTCTACTCCACCCTTCAGGAAACTCTTCTTACCACAGGCTCCATGTGATTGCATTCAGTCTATTAGGGGGCAGGGAGAATTTTCAAATCAGGGAAGGTCTTCAAATTCCCTAGGCTTTTTAAGCAGCAGGGAAGATCTTCAAATTTCCCTTACCATTACAGTAGGGGGCAAAGGAGAGATCAGGTAAATTGTCCCAGGAATATCCAAAGACAGAGAAGTTTTTTTTTTATGTCATTTGTCACAGTTCCTTGCACATAGGTGCTTACTATCTGTTTAAAATAAAACTTTGTTATAAAGTAATGACACCACTTTCCATATGCCAATAAAACGGTCATGCTATGACTTTACTGTCATGCTACAAAGATCAGCACTTTTATTGATGCAGTGGTCCATAATCATTTTTAGCTAATGATAAAAAAAAATTCCCAGAACTCACTCTCCGCCCAAAATAAAACAGAAAAAAATGAAACAAAGCAAAACCCTAGCACAGTTAATCTAAGACCATTAACAGGGAGAGGAATAGAGGGTTGCTCAGAACTAGGAAAGAAGACATTCTGATAAGAGACTGTGTAGAATGCTCAAAATTTGGGATAAGAAAGTAACATAGATGGAATGAAGAAACCATCAGGCAGCTAGGTGGAACAGTAGATAGAGTGCTTGGAGTCAGGAAGACTCCTCTTTATAAATTCTAATTTGGTTTCAGACACTAGCTGTGTGACTATGGGCAAGTAACTTAACTGGTTGGCCTCAGTTTCTTTATCTGTAAAATGAGTTGGAGAAGGAAATGGAAAACTATTTCAATATCTTTGCCAAGAAAACTCAAAATGTGGTCATGAAGGGTCAGACATGACTAAACAATACCTTCCTGTTTCCAAATCAAGCCTCCTATGCACTACACCACACTGTCTTTGGCTGCCATCACACCAGTTTCATGAACATATAACCAAATGCACTGCTGTAGCTGACTGGGAAATCTGATTGGTTCAGGAAAATATGTTGGTTAAGGGTGAATTTTCAGTCACTATCAAGGAGGGTTCAACATAAAATGATCGCTTCTATGTAACAGGGAGAATAAAGTCTAGGGACTGCCAAAATTTCTTATTTACAAAACCTTTTTCAACTACTGGACTCTGATTAATTCCATATCTTTTTGAGGATTTAGGAAATAAAAAATATAGAATTAAAAAGGTAAAGGGCTCAACATGAGAATTTTTGTTGAGAAGAGTTAATGCATCACAGGTACAAAGAGATCTTTGGGGAATTAATTTCCTTCCTTCAGCTACTACTATTCTCTCTCCTACACACATTACTTCAAGAGCCGCTGACCCAAAATCCATTTCCTTGGAAACTTTGAAGCAAAGTAAAAGCAGAGTGGAAAGAAAACAGAAGGAAGATTGGGAGCAGGTAGACAGAAGGGAGGTTAAACCTCAGCCTGTTGCAAACTCCTCCCTAAACCCCCAAACTCTCATCTCTTTAAATTTCCTTCTCCTTATTCATTGTCCCACATCCACTTCCAGTCTTACCTCACTAGTGTTGCTCGTCATCTTCCCATTTCCCTGTCTCAGATCCTCAGTTTCCTCAAGCAACCATCTAGCTCTTTAGCCCAGAGTTGTCACACTAACATCTCAATTCCCTAGAATCTTACCAGCATTAAGAGCAGTTATACCTTGCTAGAGATGCTAATTTCAAGCAACACCTAGCAGTGGATAATCTTTTTGGGGAGAGCAAGGCATTCCTTTCTAAGTGAAAAATCATTCTCTTTGGTGGGGGTGGGGGAAAGAGGTACAGAGACTCTAATGTAAAGCTTTACCTAAATACTGTATTCTCTCTGTGTTCTTGTTGCATGGAGGAAAGGAAAGTGCATAAAGAGAGAGATCATAGTGATTGTCTTTCTGATGACATTTGATCACTAATAGTAATCTCTAAAGCAGCTAAGAAAGAATTATAACTAAAATAGCATTCATAGTACATAGTTCTGAAAGTAACTAGTATTTGGATATTAAATCATGTGGGTAAGAGACAAGAATCCATCAAAGGAAAAGAGTGGACAAACCAAGGATTAGTAGTTTAGTTACCAAAACCTACCCAGGCATTTAATTAAATAGTTATTGTTATTGTTGTTCAGTCCAACTCTTCATGACCCCATTTTGGGGTTTTTTTGGCAAAAATACTGGTCTGGTTTGCTATTTCCTTCTTCAGCTCATTTTACAGATGAGGAAACTGAGGCAAGCACAGCTAAGTGACAGGATCCCATAGCTCATAAGTGTCTGTGGCCAGATTTGAACTCATGAAGCTGTGTCTTCCTGACTTCAGGCCCAGCACTCTTATCCACTGTGCCACCTAACTGCCCTTAATTAATTAAATATAGCTCTTCATAAAAATATTTTTTTGTGACACAAAGAAAGTCTAGGTTCTAGTTTCAGGGCTTCCAGTTACCTGAGCATAGACAAGTCACTGAACCTCCCTCATCCTTGGTTTTTTTCTGTCTGTAAAATGAATGAAAAATAATTATAATTCTATTATTTTCAAGAAAGTCAAATGCATTTTATACAATGTTATATTCTTTTCACATTTATTGCTTGTTTGGCTTTGACATATTTAATTCATTTTTTTCAATTGGCAAGCATTTATTTTTTTCCTCTCACTGAAAGAAAAGAAAAAGAAAAAGACCATGGCAATGAATAAATTTAATCAAGCAAAACAAATTTACACATTGGCCATGGCTAAAAATGTATGTCTCATTCTGCATCTTGAGTCTATCACCTGTCTCTCGAGAGGTAGTGGGCTGCCAGCTTTATCATCGGTACTCTGGAATCATGATTGATCATTGCATTGATCAGAGCTCTTATATTTTTCAAAGTTGTTCATTTTTTACAATATTGTTGTTACCGTGTAAATTATTCTCCTGGTTTTGTTCACTCTCTGCCTCAGTTCATTTGTTTAAAGCAGTAAATAAAAATTTTAGAGTCACTATTTGGGAGTTATTACCATACAAAGCAACTAAACCTAAAACAAGTCAATTAGATGTGATACACATGCTTCAATCAAGTGAATATTTGAATTTGAACAGCCTAAATGAAAGTAAGCTAATTATCTTTCTCAACTTTCTACATAATTTCAGTCATACAGACCTGGCCTGTGAGTAGCACAATACCAACATTTAATTCATTTTTTTACCAAAAAAAAAAAAAAAGGATACCAAGCCTGAGCTGACTCTTTATAACTAGATCTGAAGTCGGTCATGTATCTTTTAATTTCCAGCCTATGAGATGCAAATCTGGGTGATTTTGCAGAAGGATGTGAAATACAGTAAAGAAATATAAAAGTAAAAAATTAGATTAAACCTAATTATGTGGAATTTTGCCTAAAACAAAAATTGATTGAGTTCTGCCCAGAGTGGCTAGTTGTTTCCTGAGCCAGGAACTACTGTGGAACCCCAGCAGGAAGTGTGCTGCATAGCAGGATCACATTACATCCTTGTTTTATGGTTCATTTCACTTATTTAATGCAATCTGAGAACCTGCAAAAGGATCATGCTAGAAGGGAGGAAAGTTGTTGTTTTTTATAATTGAGTTTCTTTGAATCAAAATATTTGTCTTTACAAGGTGCTTAAAGTTAATAGGCTTTTTACAGACATTCAACAAAGGCATTTTTCATCTCCAAACACCACCAAAAAATGGATTTCTCCAATAATTGAGTTCTATCTGCTTCATTCACCATCTTGCATGTTCATTTTTGAAACTAGGAGAGAAAAAAATGACAAACTTGCCTAAATTTTTCTAAATTAGTTTAAATGTTAGTTGTGAGCATTATTAAAGGCCTCTCTTTGTGCTGGAGGCTGATTGTTGGGTTTTGAGAAATCCAGATTGTTTTTAAGATGCAAAAAAAGTCATTCATTAGTCCCAGCAAAGGGCCGGATTCTTTCAAATGTATTCCTTGAAAATGTATGGAATGAACAGCTGGATACCGCCACTGCAGCATATGTTGTATTGACGCTCTGTCTGTTTTTCCCTACAGTGATCTCAGTATGAACAACATCACTAAGCTGCCCCCAAACCCCCTGCACAATCTCCGCTTCCTGGAAGAGTTGTAAGTATCATTGTATTCTTGATGGGCATAGTCAACACTGGACACATTCCTGTATTTGTCTCTCATACTTACTGTGGGAACCAGATAAAACGGTGCAAGAAAGCTGTCAGCACCCAATGCTTTTGGCACATGAGGAAACACTTATAAGGGTTTTTAAAAAAAAACAGATTCCTTGTGATTCTGGAAATGAACTTATAAAAAAAAAAAAGTTAACGGTAAGGCTACAACTTTCTAAGGTGAGGCTGAGCCAACCAAATTAAAATTTTAAAACAAGGGCTGTTTAAAAGAGCTGGATGGCTTTTTGGAAATAGTTAAGCAGCAGGATATTAAAAGTTTGAATACTGGTTCATGTTTATTATAATAGCAAGTAAGGCCATAATCAAAACCAAAAACCTGCGGCCTCATTCCGGTTGTGTCAAGGACAATTGAGCCCACATTTCATAGCACCGAGACTTCTTGTCCTAATCACTTTTAATTACTGTTTCCCTACTTTTAAATTTAGCTTCCCTCAAGGCTAACTAGTAAAACATGAAATCCCACAAAGAACTTAGAGCTGAACTCTTACAAACTCACTGTAAAAAAAAAAATGTAGGCAGCAAAAATTAGTTAATGATACACAAAGGAATTTTGATTAAGGCTGGTAATCACTTGCCAGAAGATGAAAGAAAGTATGTACACCAAAAATCTTCATTTAAAAAATCCATCTGAAACTCTTACCCTTTAGAGGGATGAAGACTAAGGAAGTGATACCCTGTGGTCTTCAAGAAGAGAGGTTGGTACCACCAATTGTCTAAATCCTTTGACTATTGATTAAAGGAATTTCAGACTGACATCTTTTGAAAAAAGATTTCCTTATAAACCCAAAAAGAGCCAGGACCCAATCTGGGGAGTAGTTTAAATTGCTAGTTGACCACAAAATTCACTATTGGAGGTGGAAACAAATCTAAGATCAGAACCAAATTATGTTATACTTATTTCTTTAAGAGGAAAGCATCCTCAAATTTCAGCTTTCTGGCATTTTCTCTTCTATTTATCTTTGGATAGCTCCACATTTTAATCAACCTCTCTGTGCTCCTGAAATCAGTTGAATCAGTATGTTATTATTAAGGGTTATCTTACAGGCCTAGATTCTATAGCCAACTCTTGATTAATCTTGGGATGAATCTTGACTTGAATTATCCAGGTGTCTAGTTTTTCCCCCACTCTCTGGCTCCTTGCCTGACTTTTGGCTATTTCACTGCTCATTAGCACCTCTCCCAGAGAGTAAACTGAACAGGAAAAGTAAGAAAGGCTGCTACTTGTTAACAACTTGTATATAAGTTTTCATGATAGATAAAGTTAATGCTATTACCTGAATTGTTTTGTGTTTGCTGGTAGATTTCAATTATCCATATTTTTCCTCTTTCCTCATTGCAGGAAAATGCATTAAAGAATACACAGATGATTTTCCCCAGAGATACAGTCTCTGGAAACATGTTAGACATGGAATTTCCCACACTGGTGGAGCACTGAGACATTCACTTCCATTGGAACTTTTCTGGTCAAGCCAAACATAAACAGCTCTTGACTTTGCCGCTCAGTTCACTTGCAAATTTACTTGACTTTATGAAATGGTTTCTATCTCTATCCAAGAGATCATTTCCAATAAAAGTGACTGAGGGATCTTCAAATAATAATAATAATAAATGAAAACCATTTTATGGATAGTTCTACTTTTGTCCTTTGCAAATATTTTGTCACAATTTGACTGCTACTGTGATATGTGTCTGGCCTGGTGCTCCAGACTAACATCTTAGGAAGTCAAAAGAAAAATCAATTTTTCATTTCTACTCCCAATTCTTAATTAAATGGTTGACTTCACTTAACCAATAGCTCTTTGAGTTTATTCTTCATTAGTGCCACAAAGAAATAGGGTTTCTTGAACCTGGCAGAATGATCAATTGCACTTGGTTTACTCTTTTGTTACCAAGGCTAAATATTGTTAATGACCATAGTGGTGGCTGGTAGTGGAGATGGAGATGTTTGTATGCTGGATGGGAAAAGAGAGAAAAGGAAGAAGGTACTAAAGAGCTGTTACTACCTTCTATGCTTATAATCCTGGATAATTTATTTAATTTCTCTAAGGCTTAATTTTCTTGTCTATAAAGTGAGGGCCACAGGAGAATGGATGATCTCTAAAATCCCTTCCAACTCCAAATTCTATAATACTATAATTTGTTTATTTGTCATTTGATTCTTATTTCTAATTATTTGCTTATTTATACAAACCTGTGTTTCTCAACTCTATGGCTCTGGACAAGTAATAGTCCTAAGCAAAATTTTTACAACTTTTACTGGCAGAAATCATGTCTTACCATCTATAAACTCAACAAGCTAACCTGAGTCTGTCATTCCCTTTCTTCTTCTTTCATCATGTTCCTCCCATCCCAGCTTCCCTCCTTCTTCTGTCTTCCTGACCCTAATTCCCAAGCCTCAGAGAGAGAGAGAGAGAGAGAGGCACAGAGTTTATAGAGTTCAGTGAATTGAAATGGGAATTTTGTATGTTATGTAACAACATAGTTTGGGTTAGAAAATGCCAATATCAAATCTTTCTTCATTGTGGTAATTAATGTCTATCACAAAATTTTCATCTGTTGAGCTCTTTAGATTTTTGTTTAAATTTCATACATCTTATATTTCAGAGCAGGGATGTAACCTCAGTAAATAATTTGACATACAAATAAGTTTAATTAAGAAATAGTATTTTACTGAAGGTAACAAACGGTCATTCACAAAGCCAAATATGAGCACATGTATATATATATATACATACATATATATACATACAGATATGTACATATGTGTGTATAATATGTATGTGTGCATATGTGCAAATAATTCTGTGAATTCGTGTAGGTAGACATTGTCTCTAACAGTGAAGATTATGGTCCCTCCATTATTTTTCATCCTATGACTTTGTCCATGTCTTCCCATAAATCCTTTTTAGAGGGTCTAACCAACAAATACAAGGCTTCCTCCAATTATTTTAATATTTTATGGACACTATTGAAGAGGTGGTGTTTTTCTTTAATAAAAACTTGGTAAAGAAAAAAACAAATTAAAATAAAAATTCAATGTTGCTTACAAACTCCCATTATCTACTGAGTTTCTCCTTTTCATATCTTTAAATAATCTACATAGTATTTAAACATTTTAAACAGTAATTTTGTCCTTTCTCTTTTGATAAATATAATAATAATATTTAATCAATATGGATCAGAAACTTCGTAGACAGTAGTCATCTTCTATTGCAGGAGTACCTAAACAAGAGTCCATGAATTGGTTTTTATATAATATATTTTAATAACTGTATTTCAATATAATTGATTTCCTTTGAAATTCTCTATATTTTATTTTCTGCATTAAAAACATATTCTCAGAATGAGTCCATAAGCTTAACAAGACTTTCAAAGAAGTCCACATTACAAAAAGTTTAGGCTCAGATTTTCAGTGTTGTTCACCCTGGGCTGCATCCTGAAGTCCAGTGTTTTTTGGAACACAAATTTCCATCCCCTTCTGTACTGTCTTGTGGGTATAGAATGGTCTTGTGTTATTTGAATTTCCTTTCCTTTATATTCCAAGATCTTTATCCTGATTTCTCATAGAACTTATTATTTCTGAATTGAATTATGAAATTTCCAAAATACCACTATGTGTCTTGGAGTTTGTAGCCATAGGGTTTATTCTGTAGGTCATATATACATTCTTTCAATTGATATTTCAGAACTTGCTCAGAACTTCTGGGCAATTTTCTTGTATAATTCTTGCATCATGATATTAATGGTTTTTTGCTTGTCAGGTTCTTCTGAGAGATCTATAATCCTTACATTTTCTCTATGCATACTATCTTCAAGATCAAGATGTTTTGTTTGGACAGAGCATATTTTCTCTTAATGTTGGTTTTTACTTCTGCTACTCCTCTAGATTGTTCTTCACCTTTGTGTATTTATATTCTCAATCAGTTGCTCTCTCTTTTGTTTCTTTGGTGAGATTTGCCATTGTAGCTTCAAGTTCTTCTATTCTGTCAATTATTTTTGCTATATAAGTCATAAATTCTGCTCTCATATTTCTTATTTCTATTCTAAGTCACTTAGGAACAGTGTGTTATGATTCCATGTCCTGCTCAAATTCCACAGAATCCTTTCTCTCATCAAGTGCTGAATCATTTTCCTTTGTTTTACCAGTATTTATTCAGATGCCTAAACTCATTTACTAGATCTGAAGGCCATATTTCCTTCTACCATTAATGTTTTTCCTTTTTATTTATCTGATTATGTTCAAGGTCACTGAGTTTTCTTATTCCTGAGATATTTCAGTCTTTTTCCCCCTTATTTTCCCCTATTACTCACTTTCTGACTCCTTCCCCTTTAATGGTGGTTTCCCTGGGAACTGTATTTCATAGCCTCAGTCTCCTCTGACAGTAAATAATTCACAGTTCATGACTCTAAGTCTCTTCCCTATGTGACTTTTAGAGGAAACATAGCTGGCCCCAGTAGGATTCTGGACTCTTTCCCTCAGGTTTAGTGGAATGTCACACAGTCTGCCATATATAGAGTCCTGTCTTATTCTCTCTATTACTCAGTTCCCTGGCTTGGAAGTTCAGAGCACTGCCATACTTGTGCCACTGCAGTTAACAGTTGTAATTCTCATTTGGAGTTTGGATCTCTAAGAGAGAAAGTGGTATAAGATATAGCATTGAGCTATTTTAAGTTCAGCTACTTATTCTGCCTCTTTCCCTCTGTTCCTCCACTTTTTTAAAAGAATCTTTTGAAGCACAGAATGCTGCATGGTGCTAGCCACTGCCACCCTAGTGAAACTACACAGCCAGCAGCCTGGATCTTCATGGCACTGGGGGGGAAAGAGGAGCGGGTGTGGGGTTATGTTTTGTTGCAAGCCCATAGGTTGGATCCTTGGGTCACCTAGTCCAGCCCCATTCTCTGCAATGTGGTGGGGCAGTAGGGGAGGAGGTGCTGTGAGGCCAGGGAAAACTCAGAGAGAGCTCAGTTCATGGGTTGTGTTTGGTTTGGTTTTTTACCTTCTTTTGGGTTCCAAGTGTTCTAGATGATAGAAAGAGGTGAACTTGCTTTACTTTAGATGCATGATTTCTCTTGGGGAGATTTGAAAAGGATCAGAGAAAATGCCAAGTCCTCCATCTTGTTGGTTATATGACCTGGAAGACTCTCTACAGAAAGGTTTTCTCATTACAAATTCTATCTTTACTGGAACACTGAAGTCCTCATGACAAATGAGTGGTAACAAATGCTACAAGGACCAGACTCCAAGGAAAAGAACTTATAAACAGACTTTTTCCCTGGCTACTTCCCTGTGGGATAGTACACTCAGTCTACAAACACTTCAGGCCACAGAAAGGAACAAAAGTATGTCAGCCTGATTAAATTTACTGACTTACTAACAGCCTTTCCTCCTTACTAAATATCCGCAGGAACTCTAGTTCTACAAGCTACACAATGGAATACTGTGTTTCCGACTAGTGACCTGGTGCTGTCCACTATCCCAGTGCTGAACAAGCCTTCTTCTCTAAACTTCACCACAATTGTTGGATGTGGTACTGAGGCTTCTTTGAGATGTTACATTGTCAGCCCCCTTCCAAGTTAATACACAGAAGGATACAGATAAACAGGAAAATTCACTAGGCAGTGTTGTGCCATTGTTGTGTGGCATGTAAATCTGGTGATAGTAAGAAACATTTAAGGAGAAATGACTTTTACTCTTCCACTTATCAGATAAACAAACTCCCTAGAACTCCCTGTGATGTCCTCCAAACCACCATGTTACTCTTTCACTGAGTGTACTGCTTATTAATACACTTAATTATATAGCCACTTTATAATAAGGGTCACTTTAGGAACAGCAACCCCAAAACCTGTGCTATCTTCAATTCAATAAACATTAATTAATCACCTACTATGTGCCAGACACTGAGCTAAGCACTGGGGATATAAAACAAGATATATAGTACCTGCCCTCAAGGAGTTCACAATCTGATGGGGGGGGGGGGGGGGAACAACACACAAAGGAAGCTGAAAGTGGGGAGGAAGTCCAGGAGGTTCCCAACTCAGGGATATGATATTTCCTGGAGTCAAATCAAGCAGAGCTACTGATGGAAATTTGAGTTATCTAGTTCATCTCCCAGTCCTCTATTAAGAAAAGCTTGGGGAAAGTTTAGTGCTCCACCCTTCAGTCCTCCAATCAGAGGTAACTGAGGGAGTTGAGAAGATGCTGAGTATTTGAAGTGAGTTAATCATCAGAGAAATGAGATTCAAGGTGACTACTTTTTTTTATACACTGGAAAGGCAGAATGTTCCATGTAGACAAAATTGAGCAAAGTCACTGATGGAAAGTGTGGAGGAACTTCATGTTTATGAACTGTCTATAGACAGCCTCAGAGTGATCAATCAATCAGTAAACCTTTATTAAGTTCCTACTGTGTGTCAGATACTGTCTTGAGTGCTGGGGATACAGAAGAAAAAAGGCAGAAGACAAGCCTTGCCTTCAAGAAGCTTACAATCTAATGAAGTAGGTTTATGTTCTCATTAGGGTCATCTTCCTGCTATTTCACCTCAGTTCCCTTTCTTATCTGTATAGTGACAGTCAGATTTACCAGCTCCTCCTCCTCCTCCTCCCTTCATTGTCCCTCTCTTGAAATGACATTGACAGGAATGTGGTCAGTGGCCAAAAGGGTAAAAATATCCTAAAATATACAGTAAAAGATAAGCTAAGCCCCTCTGCCTTCTTGTCCCTTTTTTTCATTGATTTGCTTTTCCCTTTAGCTCCCTTGAGGGATGAATAATTTCAAGGTATTTCTAATCATTGTATCTCAAAGATAAGGTCTTAAAATATCTTAAAAGATCATCTTTTCTATACTAATCCTGCACTTTTGAAGGGTGAGGAACAAACATTTAGTAAGTATCTACTATGTGCCAGCAGCTTTATAAATATTATATCATTTGAACCTCAATCCTGAGAAGTAGGAAGTATTGTTATCCCCATTTTGCAGTTGAGGAAACTGAGGTAGAAACTAAGTGACTTGTCTATGATCACACATCTAGTAAGTGTGTGAGGCTAGATTTGAGCTGAGATCCAGCTCTATCATTGTGCTACCTAGCTTCTCTCCTCACTTTGGCAGACGCTTATTTATGTGTATGTGAATATACACATGTTTTCTCTCTTTTAAATTCTTCTAGCCCTACCCTGCTCCATTTTATATGCATGCCTTCTCTGGCAGGTAGATATATGAACGAGCTATATTTATTTAGCTAAAGTTATTTAGCTAAATTCCCTGCACAAAGTAATTTTCTATTAAAGCCAATTTCCTTATTTTGATGGACAAAGATTTTGTATGTCTATCTTTGGGATAAAAATTCTTTCAAAACAAATGAAGCAACATGTAATTGGGGGAAAATAAAATATATTAAATAAATTTTTAAAATTAAACAAATACTTTTAAGATAAAGCATTTATGAAGTGCCTAATATATACCAGAGCATTGTTCTAGGTATTGGAAATATAAATACAGGAAGAAAAATACGGTAGTCCCTGACTTCGAGGAGCTTACATACTATTTGGAAGATACAACATGTTTACCAATTAATATATACAGGATAACATATATATAAAATACACAATGATTTGGCACGGTGGGGTGGAGTACTAACAACTAGGGAAACTAGGAAGTAAAGGAGAGTGACATAATCAGACCTCTACACCCTGAGGTAATCCTAGAACAACTACAATGACATCTGAATGTACATACATGTATGTGTGTGTGCACATATGAATACATATGGGTAAACACATGTGTGTATATGTATTACATTGTGTAGATACATATACACACGAAGTACCTACTGTGTGCAGAAACAAAAAAAATTGCTCTCTGCCCTCTATAAATTTATAGTCTACTAAGAAGAGGTATCTTAGTACCTTAGAAGTAATGTAGAAGGAAGTATTTGATAAATATACACCCTTTTCAAGATGACTAGTGCTAATGAAGGCAGATTTAACAAAACTCTTTAAACAAAAGTTTTTTAAATGTTTTTGAGATATAAAATTTTTATTTCATTATGGTATAATTTTAGAAGGGGCCATATATAAATGTATACACACGTGTTCTCTCTCTTGCTCTCAGAGGCCAATATTGCTGATTACATATATGTTAAGTTTGTCTTCATTTTAATGTCCTTTTTGCTTATCTTTTCATAGTCCCTGTGTATATTACTCCCTTGGTTCTGCTTTAATGCATTCTGTATTAGTTCATAAGAATCTTCATATGTTTCTCAACTCTTCATAGTCATCATTTCAGCGTGGTCATGTTAGGGTAAAAATATTAAAAGACTAGGCATCCAAATGTGTTTCCAAAGAAAGTCTTTTGCATGAGAGCCAACGTTTTTTAAAAGTCACTAATAATGGTTTGATTTGCTGAATGAAATAAGCCAACAGTGATGTCAAAATTAGTTAGAGCAATGATGAATGAGACAGATCTGGTTTCCTTTCACATACTGAAAAGTTTGTTCTTTGAGCACAAAAGCGGGATACAGTGGGCAAAAATCCAAGCAATTTCTTTTTTACTTTAACTCTTATTCAGGAGTCCCAAAGCAGGTGTTTGAGGAGAAACAGAGCTAGGGAGGAAATTCAGGTTCTTGTAATTGTTGGGTGTTACAATTTTTAAAAAAATTTTAATAGAATGATTTTACAGTAAGGGTTTCATATGACATCTTTTTTGTCAAATGATGCAACAAAGCCATCTTTCATCTAATTATGCACACTTTTGCAGGTGCGAAATAATTTGTTGCTATTCATATTACTTTATAGACTTTGAGAGCTTTCTCCATCATCTTTCTGAAGCTTTTCAAGCTGACCACCACAGCACACCATCTATCATTGGACATATTATATCTGTGTCTATTGTTACTTATTTTTTTCTTTTGTGAGTGATCTGATTATGGAGTAAAGCCAACATATTTCAGAAAGTATATGACTATATAATTCAATAGGCTTGAAGCATTAGAATCAAGTGCAAAACTTTGGTATGTCTACACATTTTATGTTGCTTATATTACTACCAACATTTGGGGGAGGGGGAGAAAAAAAGATGTTCCTAACAAAGAAAATTAGAAATAGAAAAAAACTCAGTCAAATGCGTACAGATGTCCAGAGATAAAAGTAGCAGCAAATGAAGATAATGGTTATCATTAGTCATCACTTTAAGGATTGCAAAGCACTTTGCCAATCTTGTAGTTCAAAAGCAAGTAAAGAATTATACTTGAAAATTGTTTATTAGTTTGTATATAATTCTCACTATTGGTTTATTTATTCTAATGCCATCTTCCTCCAAGAGTGAATGAGCATTTATTTTAAAAAAATTAAACCATCACATAGATTAAAATGGAAGGAAATGGAAGGATATGAAGATGTACTCAGTTTGTTGTTAGTGGAGGAGCTTTATCTCTCTCACCAGGTGGGAGAGCAGTCCTTGACACATCATAAATTGCTTTATCTTAAGGTTGACATTCCTAAAAGTTAACAAGTGTTATTCATTGCCTTCCATGTGCTAAGTCCTAAGAATACAAAGAAAGGCAAAACTGTCTACCCTGCCCTCAAGAAGCTAGTATCCTAATTGAGGAGAAAACCTGAAAAAACCTATGATCATAGAAGGCATATACAGAATACATGGGAAGTAATATCAGAGGGAAGACACTAGAGGGGACACTGAGGCTTGAAGGAAATCAGGAAGGAGCAGGTGAAGAGAGAAAGAATACTCCAAGTATAGGGGACAGACAGTGCCAGGACTCAGTCAGGAGATGGAGTGCTGTGTCAGAAAGAGCCTTTACCATATCTAGCCTGACTCAGTCCTACCATGCCACCAGTCTCCTATCATTGTTATGATATACTTCCACCTACTCCAGCCTCTACTCCAGCCTAGCACTCTGTCTCCCCCAGGATGTCTGAATAGATGGTTGAATAGCCCAGTTAAGAGTAGCATTTTAGGAAAAGATGTATAAATCAATTGTTCTATGACACTAATCATCATATCTTTGACTTCCTGATCAAAATACTCCTAAATGGTCACCATTCCATCATATGTACTATCTTCCCTTATTAGGATGCAAGTTCCCTGGGGGAAATAACTGTATTTGTATTTGCATACCTAGCACTTGACCCAGAATGTGTCACAGTGAGTACTCAATAAATGCTTTCTCATTCATTGATTTGTAACATAGGTCAATGGCTCCACATATCAGTCAATCAGTTAAGCATGTATTAAATACACACGTGACTCATTGCAAGGGAAAATAGCAATTATAGCTGTCCAAAAATAAAATGAACTGCTTTGAGAGAAAGTAAGCTCCCTGTTGCTTGAACAGTATCTGCATGATTACTTCTTAGAGATGCTGTACAGGGAATTCCTGCTCTGGTACAAATTTGACAACAAACATTTATTAAATACCTACTATGTGCCAGGTTCTGGATGCTGAATAAAAAGTGGCATGAAAAGTCCTTCCTAGGGGTGGCTAGGTGGCACAGTGAATAGAGCACCAGCCCTGGAATCAGGAGGACCTGAGTTCAAATTAGGCCTAAGACACAATACAAAACTAGCCATGTGACGTTGGGCAAGTCACTTAACCCCAATTGCCCTACCTTTCCCCCCTCCAAAAAAAAGCAAAAACAAAAAGTCCTTCCCAGAAAAGCAGAATAAGCAGTTTGAAGTTAACCATACTTCAAAACAAAATGTAACACCAAGGTATTCACTTTAATAATAATTTGGGATTTAGGATTTTCATTTTCCATTTTCAAAATATTTCAACCTTTAAAATACATTCCTCAAATCCATTCAACAAAAAGCACTAGACCAAGTTTGTACTGCTTTCTTTGCGGTAGATTTGGTCAAATCAATTTATAAAGGTGAATTATGACCATTGGAAAACAAACGTGGCACCGTGTCCTACCTTGAAGGATTTGATTGTTATGAATGAAGTTGGCTTGTTAACTCTTGACTATTTTGATCAGAACAATAAAATCATGTGATAGAATCATAGAACATCACAGGTGATCCAATCAAATTCTCACCAGAGCAGGAATTCCCCCTACATCATTCCTAAGAAGAGATCATCCAGGCACTGTTTGAAGACTTTGAGTGACAGGGAACTCACTTGCTCTCAAAGCAGTTTATTTCATTTCTAGACAGCTTTAATAATTTTTTTCCTCTTGCATTGAGTTATGCACATGCTGACACTGGCATTCATACTCCAGAGAGCAATGCTCTCCAAATATTCTTGATTGTGCTCCCCTAACTTTAGATATTTTGAACATGTATCCACAATATATCTCTAACACTGAAAAGCTGCTGCTGGGCCCAGAGCCTGGAACACTATGCTAGCTCTTTCTGTCTATTAAGAGATCTCTCTCAGCTCTGGAACTATACATTCAGATCAATTCAGTCCTGGAAGAGCCTGAACATCTAAAAGAAAGAATCAGGCTCTTTTTCTCATATTTATTGGCTTATTACATCCTCACTCCACTAATCCATGGAAAATTACTTAAATCTTAGGTTTGGTTCATATCTAGAATCTCCCCAAAGTTGGGAGTAGAAAGATATTCAATGTATAATATGATTCACATTAGATTGTAAGCTCCTTGAGGGCAGGGACTGCCTTTTGCCTTTTTTTATCCCCAGAACGTAGCACAGTGCCCGGCATATAGAAGGCACTTAATAAATGTACATTGATTGACTGCTGTGGGACAGCTATTCATTTCTTCTAAATAATCATTACAGCTAATGTTTATATCTAAGTGCTGTGCTAAGTACTCTACAATTATTATTTCATTTGTTCCTCACAATAACCCTGGCAGGTAGATGCTATTATTATCTCTATTTATATAAAAGAATTCTGAGGCAAACAAAGGATAAGTGACTTGCCCAGGGTCATACAGTTAATAAGTGTCTGAATCCAGATTGGAGTTAAAGTCTTCCTGAGTCCTGGCCCAGTGCTCTATTCACTGTGCCAGAAATGTTTGGCACTCGTAGCATCCATAAGCCTATATTGACAGGTCTTAGAACTAAATAAATTATAACTACTAGTATTCCAAGTGGTTGAAACTTAAAACTATTATATGTAAAGAAATTTAAAGGACTTCTGCAGAGGCATTTTCAACACCTCAGATCTGCACTGTCCAAAGAATTCCCTTCTGATCCATGTCTCCTGGCATACTAGACCAGTAGTTGAGCTCTTCTTCCCTGTATATGACATCCTCTCCAATACAAAAAGAAAAGGAAAGGAAAAAGAAAAGGAAAGGAAAAGGGAAAGGGAAAGGGAAAGGGAAAGGGAAAAGGAAAGAAAAGGAAAGGAGGAAGGGAAGGGAAGGGAAGGGAAGGGAAGGGAAGGGAAGGGAAGGGAAGGGAAGGGAAGGGAAGGGAAGGGAAGGGAAGGGAAGGGAAGGGAAGGGAAGGGAAAAGAAACAAACTTTGCTGTTATTTAGCTCAGACCAATGGACCTAGGATCTCTGGACCTCTCAAACTCAAAGTTATCTACAAAACTGAATATGTCCATCTTGTGAGTGATGTTCACTCAACTGTGTTTAGGGATGGAACACAGAGGGGAAAAAGGCAGCTAGAGGTCCTCAGGATGCTTAATTGAGTCTCCCTGCTTTAGTTGTTGTGTGAGAGTCATTGATGTGCTACTGGGGTGGGGTAAAGAGCAGTTTCCTCCCCTCTCCCTCACAGGAAAATTATTTGCTATATATTTTGGAGACTTAAACAAAGAAAGCAATGCCTTTCCTTTTTAACTGATATGGCACCCTATCCCCTTGCTGCTGGCAAGAATCAAGGAGAGGATTGAGGGATTAAGGCTTGAGATGTATGTAGTTGACCAGAAGCAGACAGGGCAACTCTACACATGATCCATGTTCATAATATATTTAAATTTATTTATTTATGACTAAATACATATACTATTTCACCAATAAATTGTCTATATCCTCAAATACAAAAAAGAACCCAAGAATTATATGTTAAAGATGAAATAATATTTCAAATTTTAGTTTCATCTATTAACAGTATCAAAAAAAATTTTTTTGCTCTTAAGAACATTGTGATTAATGGACCATAATTTTTTTTTTTTTTTACTTTTTTTGGAGGGGAGAAGGTAAGTCAGTCGGGATTAAGTGACTTGCCCAAGGTCACATGGCCAGTTTTATGCGTGTTAAGTGTCTCAGGTCATATTTAAACTCAGGTCCTCCTGACTCCAGGGCCAGTGCTCTATTCACCAAGCCACCTAGCCACCCCTAGACCATTATTTTCAAAAATCTTTATATATGTTTTGGGGCAATAGGACAGACTTATAAATGATTATTGTACATTAGCAATTAATTAGTCAATTATTGAATATTCTGCAGCTATATAGAAAGGCACATTTTTTCAAACAGTTTTAATTGAAAGATACACAATCCAACAATCAAATGATAGGTCCTAATAGTGAACACAGGAGATTTTTCACTAGGGGTTATGTTTTTGTGTGTGTGGATAGTCAGTGTAAACAATGCAAAAACAACCAGCAAAATTGAATTCTCTGATTTCAACCTAGCTGAAAGTTTTCAATATAAATTTATTCTTCTTTATTTATGTCGTCCTACATTGTGGATAATATCATACCTTTATTTCTTATTCATGTTTGGATATCTTAGTTATTAGAGTGAAGGACAACAAGAAGGTAAGTGTGGATGGACTATGGAGTATGAGAAGGGAAATAATACATAAAAAGTCTGGAGAGGTAGGCTAGAGCCAGATCATAAATGGATTTCATTGCCAAACAGAAGAGTTTATAGTTGATCCTAGAGATGATAGGGAGCCATTGGAGTTTGTTGAATAAGTCAGGTCTGTTTTGGAAAAATCACTTTGACAAACACAAAAGGAATAGATTAGCATGGGGAGAGACTTGAGTCAGAGAAACCAATTAGAAGGCTGTCCCTACTTAACCCTTATCATTCAAAACAAAAAGTTATAGGGAGAGCTCTTATTGGTCAATGCCCAAGAGAACAGAGTTAACCCATCTTCTGAATGATCATCCCCTTGGCCATGATGTTATCTGAGGGACAGAAGTGGGGACAAAGAGGGGGAAATATTCCTGATGGAACCTCCACAGCTACTGTTATGAAGGCCTGAGTCTGAGTTAGATTATAACTGAGGGCCAGCACCAGAAGGGGCAAGGTAGAGACTTGTGTATAGCAGGAAGAAAAGTTGCATTTGGAGAATGCTAGGCCTTAATGCATGATGGGTAAGTGTGGTTATGTTGGAGACAAGACCTATGATTGGTTATTTCAAGGAAGGAGGGATACGACCCTCTTCCCATATTAGGATTAGTTAATCATGAATCCAGAGGGGTTTGTCCACAGCCACCAGAGTACAATGGCCCCTATTTGGAGATCACTGCTCTCGAGAACTGCTTCTTCCAGTACAACTATAATTGATTTATTCTCTAAGTCATTCAGTTCTTTTTCTACTTACTGAGATTGTTTCATCTTGACATAACCTAAAAGCAACTTGTGCAAAGGCAAACTGCCAGACTAGATCATTTTGTATTATATCTTGCAGAAAAATCAGCCAGATGGCTCCGCGGATAGAGAGCCAGGCCTTGAGTCAGGAAGACTTGAGTTCAAATCCAGCCTCAGACACTTAATAACTGTGTGACCCTGAGCAAGTCACTTAACCCTATTTTCCTCAGTTTCCTCATTTGTAAAATGAGCTAGAGAAAGAAATGGCAAGCTATCTTAGTATCTTTGCCAAGAAAATCCCAAAGGGGGCCACAGAATCAGACACAACTGAAAACAACACAACAACAACAAACCTTCAGAAACTTAAGAATCTTTGTGATGGACAAGATCTGAACAATCATCCAGTCTGTGGGTTCCTAACCTGAAGCCCATAGGCCCAGAGAGTCTGTTGATAGACTTCCAGGGATCCATAAACTTGATTGGGAACAAAAATTACATCTTGATTTCAATATTATTTTTTCTTTTGTAATCCCATGTATCTTATGATTCTAAAACATGATTCTGAGAAGACTTCACCAAAATGCTAAAGGCGTCTATGACACAAAAAAGGTTTAAGAATCCCTGGTCTAGTCCTACCCCCTTCCCCCCCCCTTAACACAGAGAGCAAAAGATCAAGAGCTAAGAATCAGGTCTTCTGACTCGCAGGTCGTTACATCACAGTGATTTCTACGACTTCTACCTGCCCTTCTCTGCCAACAGAAGGCTAATGGAACAATTAAGCAAACATCTCCATAAGTCAGATTGGCTCACAGTCCACTTGAGAGGATGGCAAAAACAGCCACAATCATCAATCTAATCCAGGGTGTTTCATGAGCACCTGCAGCATTGCTAGGAAAGAAACATGGGCAGGGAAATAAATGAACAGCATGGCTTGGAGTAGCTTTGTAAACAAGAAGATTGGTGCAGGCAGCATCCAGGCAGGTGTGATCCAGTCTTCTGTTTCTCTTCCTTATGCAAGGTTTACCATCCCTGCCAGCTGAATCGCACCTTCAAACACTGCCTTGTGTGAACTGTTTCCAGGAAAGGGCTTAGACATCCAAACTCCTTCAATTAGCTCTATTTGTTCATGGAAGTAGACGTGGATGTAATGAATAAAGGCCCAGAGCCATGAGAAGAAAAAAAAAGTCATTGGCAAATAGATCCATGAGATGTGAAAGAATGAGGTGAAACCAGTAATTGTTTTTGAATTGAAGTAGGTCAATTATCCTTAGATGATAAAGTACTTTTAAAAACGTATTTTCTAGATTTCACTAGTTTTTCCACAATAAGAAAGTATGAGAGGCTAGTAAACATAAGTAATTATCTTAACATTCGAAGGAAGGAAACAAATATATATTAAGCACCTACTACGTGCTTGTTGCTTTAGAAATATTATCTCATTTGATCCTCACAACAAAAGTGCTAGCCCCATTTTCTGGTTTAGGGAAACTGAGGCCGACAGTGATTAAGTTACTTTCCCAGGGTCGCATACTTAATAAGTATCTGAGACCAGGTTTGAACTCGAGTCTTCCTAACTCCAGGCTCATTGGTCTATCCACTTCATCACCTAGCTTTCTCTGGAAACCATACCCTTATCGTCCTCCTAAAGAAAGCATCATTGACTGACATGCAAACTGCCCACTTGGGGAAGCAGCATAAAAAACAGAAAGGATATTAATTTTAAAGTCAGAAGATAATGGATGAATCCTGACTAAAGTTTATTAGCTTGATAAGCATAGATATCACTTAGCATTCTGAGCCTCAGTTTCCAAATCTGTAAAATGGAGATAGATCGACCAGTAGACAAGTACTTATTAATCAGTTACTTCATAACAGGGACCGTGTTAGGCTTTGGGGGTAAAATACAAAAGTGAGACAAGCATTCTGATGGGAAATGCAACATGGCCACCAGTAAATTCCCAAGATAAAGATTCATACAGACAAAGAACATTGAGGCCCCAGTAAGTCCTATGCTAAGCATCGAGGAGTACACATATAAGCAAGCAAGACAACCCCTGCCCTTGAGAAGCTTATATTCTAATGAAGGGAAATGACAAATGAGAAGGACCTGAAAGGGGAGGGGACACAAGTCAGCATGGTGCTATAAAGACCTAGAAGTGACATGGAGACCTAGTTCTGGGCAAGATAAGACAAAACCTCACTTGTCAAAACCTAATGTCCCAGGGGCAATGTCCAAGGTTCTTGAACAATGAAGAGAGGCTAGCCAGAGGTCAGGCAGCATGGTGTGGAGAACCAGGAATGATATATGCTAAATAAATACATAGTGTATTGAGATTATAGCAGAGGAACAGGAAGAAGGTAGTTGATGTGAATGATATTATACTAGAGAGGAAATTCCTAGCCTTTGTTAATTGATTGGATATGAAGAATGATAGGAAGTGAGGAGTCAGAGATAACTCCAAAACTTTTCATGTAGAAGACAGTATGAATGGTGGTACCATTGATAGAAATAGTGAAGTATGAAGGAGGAACAGGTTTAGGAGAAAATATAATGAACTCAGTTTTGGACATGTTGGATTTGAGGAGGTGATTGAAAAATGCAGGTCAAGACTTCCGCTAATGCAGAAACATGTTTTGTGTGACTTCATGTGAAAAATAGGTATCATATTTATTGCCTTCTCAATGGGTGGAGGAGGGGATGGAGAAAGGGAGCTGAAAATAAAAATAAAATTGAAAGATAAATTTTTTTTAATTTCCTATAGACAGGGATTTTTATGTAGGGGTAAAGAGAAGAGCACTAACAATTGAAGATATCACAAAAGGTTTCTTTAAGGAGGTCATATTTAAACTGAGCCTTGAGGGAACTCACAGGTAACAAGAGGTTAGGGGTGGCTAGGTGGCACAGTGCATAGAGCACCGGCCCTGGAGTCAGGAGGACCTGAGTTCAAATCCAACCTCAGACACTTAACACAAAAAAAAACTAGCCATGTGACCTTGGGCAAGTCACTTAACCTCAATTGCCCTCCAAAAAGAAAAAAGAAACAAGAGGTTAAAGGGAGGAGTGTGAGCAAGCCAGAGGGACATCCTGCACAAAGACCCAGAGATGGGAGATGGATTAGCATGTAGAGGGAACATGTAGGTTAGTTTATTAGTGTACAGAATACATGAGAGGGAAAAATATGTAATTAGCCTCCAGTAGACTCGGAGCCCAAGTGGAAGAAATTTTATTTTATATTAAAGGCCGTAGGGAGTCACTGATAATCCTTGAGTAGAAGAATCGTGTGAGCATACCTATACTTTACAATTGTAAGTTCGGTAGTTATATAGAAGATTATTAAAGAAGAAAGAGACTGGAGAAAAGAAGATAATTTAGGAGGGTCTTGCAGGAACACAGGTAAAAGCTGATGAGGGTCTGGACCCAAGGTGGTTTCAATGTGAGGAAAGAGAAGATGGATGAGAGAGATGATGATGAGTTATTATCTATAAGATTTAGTAACTGATTGGTTATGGAATATGGGGGGAAATGAAGATTCAGGTGTGACTGCTAGGTTACAAAACCAAGGGGCTGGAAGAATTATGGAGCCCTTGACTGAAATGAGGAAGTTTGGAGGATAATGGGTGTAAAGGGAATGATGAGTTTTGTTCTGAACAGATGAGTGTGAGATGCCTATGATGAAGATGATCAACAAAAAGCTTGGAGATATGGGAATGGAACTGAAAAACAATAGGTGGATATGTAGAGCTGAATAAATATGTATATCTGTATATCTACATAGACATGATGATTGAATCTATGAGAGTCGAAAGAGAATATAATGGGAAGGAATATAAAGAAAGAAGAGGAAAAGATCCAGGACAAAATCGTGAGGATTATACCCAGGGATAAAGATCCAGTGAAGGGGGTAAAAAGGAGTGGTCAGAGGGGTAGGAGGAGAACCAAGAGAGAACAATGTCAGTAGAACCCAGGTGGGAGAGAGTATTCAAAACAAGGGACTTGACAATAGTATCAATTTCTTTGGGTTTTTGTTGTTCAGTCATTTTTCACTCATTCTGACTCTGTGACCCATTTGGGGTTTTCTTGGAAGAAATACAAAAGTGGTTTGCCATTTCCTTCTCCAAATCATTTTACAGATGAAGAAACTGAGGCAAATAGGGTTAAGTGAGTTGCTCGTGGTCACACAGCTAGTAAGTGTCAATTGTCTAAGGCAAGATTTGAACTCAGGTCCTCCTGACTCTGGGACCAGTGCTCTATCCACAGCATCACTTAGCCTCCCCAACTAAGCACTTTTGACAAATGTTATTTCATTTGACCCTCACAACAATCCTGTGACGTAGCTACTATTATTATCCCCATTTTGCAGATAAGGAAACTATGGCAAACAGACTTGTGTAGAGTGCAGCTAGTAAAAGTCTGAGGCTGGATTTGAACTCAGGATATCCTGACTCCAGACCCAGCACTCTATCCATCTAAAGGCCACCAAGTTTCCTTTTATAGGTTCAAAAGGCACTCTTTTTCTTTTTTCCATTTGTCTTTCCATCGTCACGTAGATTCCAGTAGATTGTCTAATTTAAATACCTCCAAAAGGAAAAGAAGAGAATCTACTCCAAGCACAGGCTGACCTTTGTGACTTAGATGGAATATAGCAGCCACTACCTACATTATCAACAGATAGGAACCTTTTTCCTTATCTATAAAATAGTTACAATAATGCCTACGTTGTCTACTTCACAGGGTAGTTGTGAAGAAAATATTTTCTAATCCATAAAAGCAGCATATAAATGTGAGCTATTGTTATTTTTGGAAGAAAATTACCTGTCGTTTGATCCTTTTGCCCAATTGTAAGACACTCTTGAGAGATATGTCACTTTAGACTTGCAGAAAAATTTTCCTACATAGCAAAAAAAAAAAATATGCCAAGGCATTAACTACAGCAATGCCTCCACCATTGAGTATTGCCAGATAAACTACGTAATGTTTACACTAAAAGTATATAAATATTTCTATCCCATAACTTTTTGCTGATCAGAGTGCAATTAATACTCTATTTCAATATCACTTTTTATTTTATTCAGCTTCCTTTGTCCAAAGCTTCCATCTGCAAAAGTCAAACTCTGATGCCTTGTGCTGATTCTGGAAGCCATTCTCAATCCTTGAAGGCTGTACCAGGAAAGCCTTCATAACTTTCTAGTGGAAAGAGCAATAGAGTCAGAGAGACTGGTTCCAGCCCTGGGTCCATTATTTAAACTGGAAAGTCTCTAAGAAAATCTAAATCTATGGGTCTTAAGTATAAATCCAACAACAGATCATGTCTGTTGCCTGAGTACTAGTCAAAACTATGGAGAGACTCATCAGCAAAAGATTGGTCCCTAGGGCCTGAAATGATGAATTTTAACAGAAGAAATAAAAGTATAAAATGGCTTTCAATCCTGTGTGCCCCTGTTCTGCTTTCAATTAGTTACCAAGTACTACTTTTTTTTTTGAGGCAATTGGGGTTACATAACTTGCCCAGGGTCATACAGCTAATAAGTATTTGAGGCCCAAATACTATTAATTCTACTTCTATGATATCCTTCACATCCATATTCTCCTTTCTATTCCCATTGCTACCAGGCTAACACAATCTGCCTGAAAGATTCCAGCAACCTCATCATTGATTTTACTGTTATCACCCTTTTAGCATCCCAATTCATCATTTATGTGCTGAAACCAGAATAGCTTCTTCTGTGTTGATCTGGTCTCTATTATTCCTTTGTTCAAAATCCTTTAGTAGTTCTCTGCTACCTACTAAAGTGCAAAATCTTTGTCCTGGTACTCAAAGTCCTCTACAATCCGATCCTACCTTATCTTTCCACATGCTGCCATAAAATTGGAGAGAGGGGTAATTTTTATTATCCCTCTGCACAAACTCACTATTATAAACTAGAGTAGATCCAAAAAAGGTTTTCAGGATAGTGACAGAACAAAAGATCAGCTAAAGCAACTAAAGATGTTTATCCTGGAGAAGGAAGATTTTAGGAGAGACATAATAACTGTCAGTATTTTAAATGCTAAGTGGTGCAGTGGATAGAGTGCCTGGCCTGGACTCAGGAAGACTTATCTTCCTGAGTTCAATCTGGCCTCAGACACTTACTAGTTGTGTGACCCTGGGCAAGTCACTTAACCCAGTTTGCCTCAGTTTCCTCAACTGTAAAATGAACTGGAAAAAGGAAGTGGAAAACCACTCCAGAAACTTTGCCAAGAAAATCCCAAATGGGATCATGAAGAGTTGGACGTGACTAAAAAGCAACTGAACAACATTGAGAAGAGAGATAAGCCTTGATTTGCTTGGCCCCAAAGGGCAGAACTAGTAGCAAGGGGTATATATCATAGAGAAGCAAATTTGAGCTTGATGTAGGAAAAAAAGAATTCCTAACTGGTAGAGCTGTCCAAAAGTGAAAAGGAATGTTTTCATCACTGGAGATCAACAAGAAGAAGCTAGATGGCACTGTTTCAGAGGTGTTATAGACAGGACTATTATTTACACTGGGGCTGAACAAGTATGGCTTCCCTTCTAACCCCAACCGTCTGTGTTTCTGTTTGATTCTGTGAAATGTCACCTACCCTATGACGCCTTCCATGATCTCATGAATAGGTAATGACCTTCCCCCTACAGTGCATGTGGTACCTTGCTTTACAACTCACTAATGTACTTATCCACATTACCCAGTCCCTTCCTTTCCTCTCTTTTTATATTCCCCCCCCATTCCAAGCACTCTACAATGCAACTACATTGATCCATTTGCTTTCCTTCAAAAACAGCACTCCATCTCGTCTCAATGCCTTCCCCATGCCCAAAATACTCTGCCCCCTCCCCTCTATCACTTAGTTTCCGTGGTTACCTTGAAGAAGCAGCCCAAATATCTCCTTCTTCAGGAAGAATTTCTTAGTCCTCCACTCACTCAACTAACAATCCCTTCCCCTCTCAGATTGCCTCTCCTCTGTTCTGTATATATCTTGTAAATACTTAGCCATTTACAAGTCATCTTCCCCATTAGATTCTGAGATTTATGAAGGTAGGGACTGACTTTCTTTGGATCCCCTGTGCTTAGCACAGTGCCTGGTACAAAGAAAGTGTTTAATAAATGCTTTCTAAACTTTATTATAGCAATTTATACATAATAATTTGCAGTTTTATGTGCAATCATCTTTTTTAATCCAACTATGTTATGGTTATGCTTGCTTTATTTCATAAATTAAAAATAATAATAAAAATAAATGCTTCCTGACTGATGATTAGGATGATCTCTGTGTGTACTTTATCTCCCTATTGGACTGTGAGTTCCACAAGAGCAAAGACCATCTCTTACTTAAACTTTCTATCTGCTACTATTTCACTCTGTGCAAAATAGGCAGTCGATAAATATTTGTGGAAAAAATTACTTTTGCAGATGAATGCAATGAGGTCCAAGTAGGTTGAATCAGTTCACCATGCTAGCTGGTAGAACAAGGACCTTGGATCCAGATCTTCATTATTTTCTTCTTGTTTCTTGAACATAGTAGCTATAACATGAATGAATTGCTTTTTGGTGTTTTATAGCTCCCTCCATTCTACAGATATTTTGAATACTGTCCAATTCCATGATTCAATTCACTTCAACTTAGTCTCCCCCCTTGCCCTCATCCCTTCTACCTGTCTTAGGTAGGGAGGAAGGAAGGAAGGAAGGAAGGAAAGAAGGAAGGAAGGAAGGAAGGAGGGGAGGGAGGGAGGGAGGAAGGAAAGAAAAGGAAGGAAGGGAGGGAGGAATGAAGGAAGATACTGCTTAATAAATAGCTTGCCAAAACAGTAAGCTACAGAATATGCAAATTTGTGAATTTGGCATCTATTCAGTTAACTCTGAACAACTTTCCAAGTACATGCAAACTTGCTATTTAATAAAGAAGTATGGTTTTTTTAAGCCTCTTTGTGGATCACAAGCAGGAAAGAGGTCCCAGTTGCCTTCTAAATTCAAAATCCTTAATGCTATTATTGTGCTATTATTGCTTGCTTTCCCAAACCTTTTAAAAAGTAAGTCAAAAAGCTCTTCGTTTCTGATCTTCACAAGTGTGGCACTCCCTCTGAGCTACTTCCCCTGCTTGCACTCCCGTTTATGGATTGGGTCCTCAGAAGGAGGCTATTCCTTCAAAATTCTTGGTATGTCCCTTGGGTCCATACTTGTGAGACCCCTTTGGTGGACTTGTCTATAATAGCTGGTAGATGCAATTGGCTCAAATCAAAGGTATTTTGTTAAAAAGGTATAGGAAGAACATTCTTGCCCATAAAATCTGGGATGCGCTTTTTCACAGATACACACAGCATCTTTGAGAAGAGTAGGCACAGAGTACAATGGCAGTGGCATGCCCATTTAAGAGCACGTTTTTCAAGGTAATGCATGCTTCCGATACTAAACAGGCTTGATGTCCTATCTCTCTTTGTGGAGAACTCACCAGGTTCTCCTCTGAGAACAACTTCTTTCCTGGGTAGGCTGCTCAGCTGGGCTCCCAGGGATCTGCCCTTCTCCACTGATCACCTGAAAATTGTCAGGGCTAGTCCTCTCTTGAATCCATGGTCAGGTCTTTCTTTGCTGGTAGAGGTCACAGTTCTAAGAATTACTCCCAACTCTGAATCTTTACCACTCAATGTCTTTCCTGAGATTTTGTGTCTCTGCTCTCTGGGGGATGCAATGCCTCCTTTTGGTTGAGTGACACCATGGCCAGTTGAGGTAGAGAGAAAAGGCTGCCCCACCTCCTGTTTACTGTCTTCTTACAGCAGACCTGCACAACTTGGCAGTAGGTAGGAGCCAAAATTTTAAAAGGCTAAACTTCTTCAGCCACAGATAGGTTAGGCTAGAGACAGACTGACAATGGTTGGTTGCTGCGGGTCACTTGACAAACAGGAGTGTGAGTAGCAGCAACTCTACATTTTGCCCACGCCCTGGAAATCCTTTGGTGGGTAGCAAGTGACCTGCCAGCCATATGTTATATAGGTCTGTCCTATAGTATAGATGTAAATGTCACACTCCGCAAAGCTACTCCCAGCCCAGACTTCATACCACAGCTGGTATGCTCAACCTTTTAAGGGGTTGTCTGGGACACAACCAATTATTATCCAGCCAATTCAGTCAAGGAAACTCCTTTACACTTAGTAAAGAGGTACAGGGTATATACACATCTTTATGTAGTTAGATACCTATCTGCTCTTTGTTTTCTGTGATTATAGCCTGGGTTTCCTGGGTTGAGGGAAGGAGTATTCAGAAACCAATTTCCCCTACACAAGAATAAAAGAATGCTGCTGTTTATGTCAACTCCTTCTGGTATTACTGTTCTGTTTGGCTCTGAGATTGAACCTCAGGTCACTTGTGTCCAATATTTTGAAGAAGACAGTAGCACATTTATCAACCTCTAAATCAAAAGACAGCAAAAAGTAAGTTCATGGGCAGTGATTAATTAAAATTTAAAATTTAATTTAATTAAAATTTAAAATTAAAACTTTCCTTCTTTTATGAAAATTAAACACTCCTTTTATGAATACATCTTGCTTCACCATTTCAGTGGCACATTATGCTGATTTTACCCAGAGTTCAGGAATTCAAATGATCTGGAACTCAAAATAATTTTGCATTTCAAAATCCTAAACTCAACCAACTCACAGATTTCAAGCTGGAGGGGACCTTGGAGACAGTCTATTCCAGAAGTTCTTAATCTTTTTGTATGTCATGGACCCTTTGGCAGTGAAGCGTGAGAACGATGTTTTCATTGCATATATTCATAATTGAAAGAAATGCTCAGGGGGGCGGAGCCAAGATGGCGGCGTAGCAGCAGCAACATATCGCAGCTCTCACATAGCCACCCCAAAATACCCATAAAATAGGACTTTAAACCAATCCTAGAACTCCAAAACACACACAAAGATACTTCCCACTAAAGTCAGCTCGGCTAGGAGGAACCATATCAGCACTGCGAACTGAAACCAGCCTGGCCTGAAGCCGTGGCTGTGCCCCGGAGGTGGCTGGACAGGAGGAGCATAGAGGAGCCTCTCAGGTGAGCGGATTAGCACCAGCTGCAAGTGGGGATTGCGAAAGGGGGAGATAAGCAGTCCGGCCAAAAGGCCTCCAGAGCGGAAAAGCGAAAGGCAGAGGTTTTTCACTGACCTCCACGTTGTAGCTTCCCACCCGTGGCCTGCAGACAGCAGGGGGACTGAGCGATTGT
>CM053585.1:345304822-345323844 GCA_028646515.1 Pseudochirops corinnae | reverse complement strand
GGATCTGTTTTATAGTATCTTGATTTCTCATAAAGTCACTAGCTTCCAATTGCTCCAATATAATTTTGAAGGAATTATTCTCTTCAGTGAGTTTTTGAAATTCCTTTTCCATCTGGAAAATTCAGCTTTTTAAAGCATTCTTCTTCTCATTGGCTTTTTGAGCCTCTTTTGCCCTTTGAGTTAGTCTACTTTTTTAAGGTGTTATTTTCTTCAGTATTTTTTGGGGTCCCCTTTAGCAGGTTGTTAATTTGCTTTTCATGATTTTCTTGCATCATTCTCATTTCTCTAACCAGTTTTTCCTCCACTTCTCTTACTTGATTTTCAAAATCCTTCTTGAGCTCCTCCATGGTCTGTAACCAACTCATATTTTTCTTGGAGGCTTTTGATGCAGGAGTTCTGACTTTGTTGTCCTCCTCCAGTTCCATGCTTGATCTTTTTTGTCCCCAAAAAAGGATTATATGTTCTGATTGCATTTCCTCTGCTTGCTCGTATTGCTAGCCAATTACTTGATTTTGAGCTCCTTGCCACAGTAGAACTCTGCTTACAGAATGGAGAGAGCTTAGTCCCAAATCACTGGGGTTTTGGCAGCTGCCAGAGCTATTACTTGGGTGCCCTCTCTGCAGCCCCCACAAGCTCTGGCACACTGGCCACACACCCCAGGACCACCACCCAAGACCATAATCCAGATCCACCAGGTCAAAGCAAGAGTGACTACCCTACCCTCTGAATGGTCACTTGGTCCCCCTAAAATCTGCAGGCCAGAATCTCTGGAAGCAGCCATGTGGCAGTGGCTACAGCTTCCACACCTCTGCCTCTTCTCACTCTGGGGGGAGGGGCTAGACCAAGCTCTTCTGTCCCGCTGTTTCCAACAGAGCTCCCCACTGACCTTTTACTTTCTTTTTGGTGTTTATGTGTTGAGAAGTCTGGAAACCATCACAGCTGCTGGTGATTCACTCTCCTGAAGTCTCCTTTAGCCAATCTGGGCCACCCTGAGGCCAGAACCATGGCTCACAGGGACTGTGCTTGGATCCCAGTGCGCTTCAATAGACCTTTCTTGTCTGCCTGCCAGGCTGTCTTCAGCAGGAGATTTGTTTTCTCTCTGTCTCTTTGTGGGTTCTGTAGCTTTAAAATTTGTTTAGAGTCATTTTTTTACAGGTATTAGAAGTAGTTGGAGCTGAAGCCAAAGCCAAGTTTTGCTTTTACTCCACCGTCTTGGCTGTGCCCCTTTTCATCTTCTCTAAAACCACATCTTACAGACCCCAGGTCTTACACTCTTTGCTATGTCTTCTATCAGCCTGGAGCTGCTCCTGCCTATTAGCTTTTCCTCAGACTCAAAAAATCTACTATCTTTATACTTTTGCATATGCAAAACCTCATTCCTGGAGTAACTTGGTTTTTTCACCTACTTGTGATAGACTCCTCACCTTTTTCCAAGTTCTCTCTTGGGAAACCTTTCTTGAGCCCTCATTTATCATTCAGAGCCCCTCTTTGAATTACTTGATTTTTACTTATCTACATTATACCCTTCCCCAGTAGAATGTAAGTTCCTTGAGGGTAGGGACTATTTCATTGTTGTCCTTATCCCCAGTGCCCAGAACTGTGACTAAAACTAAATGCTTGATAAAAGCTCTGTGAATTTAATTTTATTGACATGTATTATCATGACATAAGATTTTAGTTTATTAAGCTTATTAACAGGACCCCAGTTTTAACAAATATATGCATCTTTTCATTACCAACATTATTCTCTCTGTTCAGCTATAGATAAATTTCAGTGTGTTCTTTCACTAGCATCAATCGCTTTCTTTGCTGTTTACATTAATAGTGTACTTCTGTTTTGTTTTTTCATACCAGTATGCTGCAGAATAATCAGCTAAGACAAGTCCCCGCAGAGGCTCTCCAGAATTTGAGAAGTCTTCAATCCCTGTAAGTATAATTGAAACAATACAGCCATTTAGGATCAATTTTGGCTCAGGATTTCATTGAATTTGCCTGTTCAGAGTTGATCTACCACTAGGATCATGGGATTTAGGGCCACAAAATGTTAAAGATGATTTAGACTAATCTCCTCATTAGACAGATGAGGAAACCAAGGCCCAGATGGGGTGAAGGAACTTTCCCAAGGTCATACAGGTAGAAGATGACCTAACTGGGATTCTAAAATCATTGTTATTTCATTATTTGGACTCAGTTTTACTGATCAGTAAAAAAGAAGGGGTTGAATTAGTTCTCTCCTACAGTCTATGACTAAGTTAATCAGTTTTGAGTCATACTTAAATGAACTATCAATGCTAATATTAATAAAAGGTACCATAACATAGTAAACAGAGAACAGATCTTGGAGTCAGAAAGATATATGGATTCAAGTCTCACCTCTGATCAGCTGCATGACCTTGGGCAATCACTTAACCCCAGAAAATACAACCCCAAGAAAATCTGTAAGACTCTTAAGTTACAGAACAGATTTGGGTCTGCATTGGCCAAAGGAGTGTCCTTACCAGGAATCTCCTTTGCTATTGAAATCATAGATTTGAATGTATATGCATGTATATATAGATATAGATATATGCCTATTTTTAACTATGATTTTAATATAAATATAATATATTTAAATATTAATATATAAATATTATTTAAATATAGTAAGACTATTTTACCATGCTACATAAATATATAAATTATTGTATTTTTCAAGTGTAGATATATCATGTATATATACATCAGTAAGAGAGAAAGAGAAAGAGAGAGAGAGAGAGACAGTGAGAGAGAGAAAGAGAGAAAGAGAGAGAGAGACTCATAGAATCTTCAAGCATCCTTTGAAGTTACAAAGTGTTCCTTTCTTGATATGTTTTCAGTTTTCTCTTCCTCTTCCAATTAACTTATTTACTTATGCTCTGAAAAGCATGTCTTTCCTCTCCCTTGATACATGATGAAGTCAGGGACCACTTTTTGGTTTAATTTTTGTGTTCTATATGCTTAACACAGTTCTTTGCACATAGTAAGCACTTAAAACATGCTTGCTGAGTTTCATATAATAACTACTATGTACACTCACTAAAACAAGTGAAGAGAAAAGGAAAGTTGAGAGACTGGGACCCAAAGATAAATGTATCAAATTTCGGAGACTACATGCCAAAATAATAAAGACAAGAAAGACATTATAACATAATGGAAATCACATTAGATTTGGTTGGACTCAAGAAACTTAGGTTCAGATTCCTCTTCTGTCATTTACTATCTGAATTGACACAGCCATGTCATTTAACCTCACTGTACTTCAGTTTCCTCATCTATAAAATGGTAGAACTAACCCTTGTACTGCCTACCTCATAGGGTTCTTGTGAATCAACACTTTACAAACTTTACTTTGCTACTCACTAATAGTGCTTTCTTAAAATAAATCCCTAACAGGTCTAACACCCATTTCAAAATAGGTCCTGCAGAGGATAGAATTATGTAACTTTAAGGGCAAAATGGGACATTTAGGATTCAGCAGTGGAGACTGGTCATTTGTGAGAAACTGAAAAGAGAGGGTTAGTGGAGATCATTTGAGAAAAACTGTGGACAAAACAGTGAGCAAGAAATGGGGAAATACTTTGGAAATATCTGTGTTATTTGCCATTTTATGACAAATCATTATAAAGAAAATTTTATGAGAAATGAGTCTAAGAGACAAGAGTTATAGCTTGAAAGAAACTATAGAAAATATAAACAAAGAAGATAAAGGAAACTTATTTTCCTGATGGAACTGTTATCTTTCAAAGAAGAGAAGAAAATTCTTGGGAAAAATCTTTGCTTGGTACCTTGAATGAACTGAATGGCAGAACTGGGTCTCCAGAAGTCATCTGTAGTTACAGTTGAGAGGTAGAGGTGAGTCTGGCTGTGGTCATTCTCACCACTAAAACATTGTAAATAATTATTTATGTCTTTATGTCATTATTTATTACATTGTTAAGAAATATTATATCCAGGAACTTCAATATTTATTTAGTCTTGAGGTCAGGTGAATTGATATTGAGAGAATTATGAGCAACTGCTTATGAGGAAAGACATTTCCAGAATTTATTAAATAAGCATTTAATAAACTAGGGTGGGAGCACCAAGCTAATCAATTAATGATAAATATGTTGTAATTTAGTAATTAATGAGGAAATACCTAAACATGCCCCTAGATTTATCCTAGAATTCAGAATGAGACCAAATGTAGGAAGAAGTGAAATAGGCTTAGGAGTGACCTACAAGACCCCTCTGACATTAACTAATATCCTGAGTTACTATCCTGAGCTAATATCAGGATATTAGTATCTACCTCCAGGAATTCAGTCAAATAAATGGAATACCAAGGGAATAATTCTCTTTCCATCATCCCTAATTCCCCTTCCCACCCACCACCAATCCTTAATCTTTCAGGGTCTCTGATTATGGAAATAAGCCATTGATACTTCCAGTATTCCTAGAAGGGGAGTGTCATACTTAGCAGCAGATCTCATCTGCTTAAGGAATTGGCTGCCTGCATCTGAATCCCAATCTGTAGTGGTCTCAACACTATAGGAAGTGAAAAGTAAAATCCGTCCCCCCCAACTAAGGGGTTGGGGTTAGTGGTCTCTGCCATTCATAATTTGCTCATAATTTTCATGACATTGACGTCAAATTCTATCAATAGATGTTGATATATAGTTATCCTTTCCACATCATAGGGGTTAGGGACACAGAACCCCAACAGTCTGGAAAATTCATGTAAAAATTTTTGACTCTCCTTTCATATCAGAGAAGTCTGAATTTTTTTTTCTTTTTCTTACAATAGTAAAAGAAAAATACATTGATATTATACAATACTATACATATATTTTATGCATTTCTGAGTTTCTAAACTTTTTCTTTGTCATCTGCTGGCCTTCACATGTCATCTATAGTTTCCACAATACTCCCCAAAAATTTCCATTTAACTTCTTATGGGGACCAGCAATATATCGAAAGCACAATATGAACTCAAGGGACTGTAGAACTGAATGTTGTAAACTAAAAGTAAATAAACCAATTTAATTTTTAAAAAAAGAAAGCACAATATGGAAAGTCATGATGTAGAAAGGGTAACTAAAGATATCGAGAGTGGATAGAGCAGTAGGCCTGGAATCAGGAAAACCTAAGTTCAAATCAATCTTAGACAGTTAACAGCTGCGTGACTCTTGAACAAGTCACTTAAATCTACTTGCCTCAATTTCCTCGACTAATATGAGATAATATTTGTAAAATATTTAGCCCAGTGCCTGGCATATAGTAGGTGCTAAATGAATATTGCTAAAATACTGATGAACCTTAACTGACCATTCATTGAGTTGACACTATGATGACTTGGAATATTTTTAAGATTAGACAAAAGGTTTGAGGTGATGCCAGAAATACTTTGTCAAAATTTTAAGTACTTATTCAAATTTTTATTATGTACAATTTTATTGGGAATTTAGGATTCTATAATTTTACTTCTCTTATGAGACTTAATTTGAATTTGTTTATAATTTACTTCATGCTTCCATATATAAATATATACTTAGACTTCAGTTCATATCTTGATGCCTCTTAGCACAACCTCCGATCCACTACAGTATGCTGCCTCAGGAAATAGCCTGTGAAATATGCATACATGTCTACATACAATATTAAAGAATTACAGATTTTCAGAGATAGAAGGGACTTCTACCTATATCCATCTAATACACAAAAAAGAATCCTTTTTAGAACATACTGACCAGATGGGAACTCTCTTCATTCAGAGGCACCCAATTCTGCCTTTCGTTATCTCTAACTTTAAAAAAAAATTTCCCCTGACCTCAAGCCTAATTTTGCCTCCTTTCTGTTCTAACTTCAGTTGCATAGGAAAGCACACTTTGTTGAGCAAAATTTTAGTTCCCAGTCTTAAAAAGGGAGAAGAAAGAGATACATCTACCAATGACCTAATAAAGCAATAATAAAATTGCAAACAATCGTTTGAAAATCAGTGTTCAGAATCAGTTGGTTAATAATTACTAGTGTAGTTTACTCAGTTCCCTTTACTGAAATGACATGAGAGAAGGAGCATAAGTCTTTCAAGATTATTCTTTTGATCTTTTTTTTCCCTAAAAACAATGAGGGAAATTCTGCATTGGAGATTATAGCCACCTCTTTTTAATTTTTTTTTAACTTCAAACATACAAAGTCTCTTTGCAGTTCGCGTCATTCTATAGGTATTCTGGACCAAAGATAAGGAAGCCAACAAGGGCTCTTTGTTGCTTAGGGAGGATTCTGTTGAACGTCCAGTATCTTTGGTTCTTTGTTGCCAACGCCTTCCCCGACTTAGAAAAGAAGAGGCCAAAAGAGCAAAAAAAAAAAAAAAAAAAACCGTACAGTTGTGTTGTCTCTGTAAAGACCTGGTATCTAGTGACCAAATTAAAATCAAGATAATGGCAGTGGCCAATGGAAGTTTTAAACAGCTGGGAAGCAGAGAGAAGATAGAAGGATAAGCCCTGGTAACCAAAAGCCACTATCAGCTGAAAAGAAACTCACTAGCAAAAGTGAACTCTTTCAGGCAAAAGAAACCATGATCCTTTTGTTCCCCTCCAAACTAGGACTGAACTTCCCTGATAAAAGTGGATAGGTTTGGTTTCTGACTTCATACACTCTAGTAGTTTTCTGTTCACAAAGTGTCACTGGCTCAGGAAGTTCTAATGTGCTGCAACAATTACTCCTCCTTTGCACAGAGGATAGCTATATTTACAAGGTTTCCAAAAATGAAGAGTTAATTTGATACTTATCTCATCAGAAACAGAGGCATTGAGGTAGATGCATTAACATTAGTATGAACTGGATTTTATCGAAGGCATTAGATGTGTGCTCATCAGGATAACACTTTCCCAGTTTTGAGTCCCTTGAGATTAGTGAAAGTTGGCTCTGAGTGCTGCTGTGTATTCCTTTAATAACCAGGGCTTATTAAAATGCTGTCATCTCCTGATCAAATTTGACTACAATTTTGATTTTCTAAATTTTTATTACTATTTAATTATAATTATGATGAACACTAGCAAACCTAAAAATTTCTTTATGAAAAGCTTATGAAACTGTGAATCTCTATCACATACAGCTTAGCTTTTTTTTAAGTATGTCAAATTTAATGTCAAAGCACTAACACTGCCCTTGAGTGGGACCCTTGAACTTCCTTTTGTTCTCTTTTCAGTATTTTAAAAATGTCCAATTGATACTTCTCTTCTTTTTTTTACATCACTCGCATTATCTCTCTACCCTTGGCAACTCCTCCTATCCACTCCCATAATTAAAAAAAAAAAAAACAGAAAAAAACTTTTCTTGGAAATAAATGAGTATATTTAAGAAAGACAAATCCCCACATTGGTTTTGTCTAAAAATGTGCATCCTCATTCCGCCCCACTAATCTGTCAAGAACTGAGAAGCATGATTCATCATCAGTCTTCTGGAGTCAAAACTGTTTTTAATGCAAAAAGTTTCTAAGTCTTTCAAAGTTGTTTGATTGACATGGAATTAAATTTATAAAGTAATTTATATTATATTACTTTATACTTTATCATTTATATTACATTGGTATGGTCCAATCTTGATCAATTAATAGTTCTCCAATTATTTGAATCATTATTAATGATTCAAATTAATAATCCAATTATATGATCCATTAATAATCCAATTACTTGAATTTCTGCAAAAATTGTTTTGTAGTTGTGTTCATAAAATTCTTGGTGAGTGGACTCCTGGATATTTTAAGCATTCTATAATTATTCTGAATAGAATTTCTTTTTCTGTCTCTTCCTACTGAGTTTTGTTGGTACTATACAGAAAGAATGAAGATTTATAAGTTTCTTTTATTGTCCTGCTACTGTGCTGCAATTGGTTATTATTTCAATCCATTTTTAGTTGAATCTCTAGGGTTCTCTAAACAATCATGTTACCAGCAAAAAAAAAAAAAAGAATTTTGTATCTTCTTTGTGTTTGTACCCTTAATTTCTATTTTTTAAATCTTATTGCTATAGCTAGCATTTATAGAAGTAAACCAAATAATACTAATGATAATAGACATTCTTGCTTTATCCTTGATCTTATTGGAAAGCCCACTGGAATTTCACCATTACTGACAATGCTAGCTCTTGGTTTTGGATATATACTGCTTAACATGTTAAAAAAAAAAAAAGGCCCATTTATTCTTATCTTTTTAAGGATTTCTAGCAAAAAAAACTGGGGCTATATTTTGTCAAAAGCTTTTTTCTGCATCTATAAATATTATCATATGATTTTTATATTTAATCTTATTCATGTTAATAAATATTATCTTTTTTATGTACCCCAAATAAGAGAAATAGTAAGGTCTTTCTCTTTCTTTCTCATTTCTTCCCCAATGTATTCTTTTTTCCCTCGATTTTTTTACTCAATTAAAGCCAACAAGATGGAACAAAACTACACCTTAGGTCATACGACTTCCTTTCTTTACTCCCTCTGTGAACTGTGAAGCTAGTAGGATACTGAAAGAAAAGCTATCCCTTCTCCACCTATTAGAATATAAGCATTTCATCATCATTTAGCCACTTTCAATTACTAAAATTTAATTTGCCTATCTAGGTTTCTTTTATGTTTGCCTTTCAAATATCCTAAATAGCTGCCATCTTTTCATAAGGAATACTTGAAGGTATTCTTTTGTATTAAAGGTTCAGCTTTCCCCCTTCTCTGTAAGATTTTGCTTAATTTTGTAAGGTAGTTATTCTTGTTTGGAAGTAAGTCTTTTGCCTTTCATATGTTGTATACCAAGATCTTCTCTTCTTTATAGTAATTGCTAATAAATCTTCTGTGATACCAATCCTGGTTCCTTCACACTTGATTTCTTTATTTCTGGTTACTTACAGTATTTTTCTTTGATGTATACTTTATGACTTTCTTGAGCATTTTTGGTTTGGATTGGTTTGCTTGTTTCCAGAAGATGAACATTGGAGTCTTTCTATTTTGACTTTCCCTCTGGTTTTAATATATGTCTGTAGTTTCCTTAGGTGATTTCTTAAAATCCAGGAGAGGGGTGGTGTTTGTTTGTTCATGGTTTTCAAGGAATTTGATGGTTTTTAATTAACTCTTCTTGACCTATTTCTCATATTAGTTGTTTTTGATTGCAGAATCTTACATGTTCTTTGACTTTTTTTGAAAATGTTGTTCAAATAATTCTTGTTCTCTCATGGAATCATCAAGTTCTTTTGGCTCCACTATATCAGGAAGACCACCACTTGAGTATGGTTTTTCACCTTCTGTTCTAAGCTATTTATTCTTTTCCCTGAGGCTCTACTTGTACTTGTTGAATATACTTTCTTCTTCTTGGCTTGCCTCCTAAGTTAACTTTAACCCATAGAAGTAAGCCTTCACTGCATTCAGAATTTTTATCGTATCTTCAGCCTCAGTCCCTAGAATGAGACTTGGCACCAGGGCCAACTTCCACTGCCTTCTGTACCCTTGATTGAGATTGGAAACCCCTATTTGATCTTGTCTCCTCTATAGAGTGGATATCACTGCTATTTGTAGTTCCAGAGGGGATGATTTCTATTAAGTCCCTCACCCTTGACCAAAATCCCATGAGCCCTAGTTTTTGATAGTAGGATAGTTATGATTACTAATGTATCTAACTATATGAAAGATAAAAGAAGGAAAATATATTGTGCATTTGAGTAAACTAGATATTCATTTGACTGTGTATATAGGAGTCAGGCAATCTAACGTATCTTTTGACCTATTAGACCAGGAACAATATTTTGCCCTTCTTTGCGTCCCCAGTGCTTAGCATAGTAACTGGCACATGGTAGTTACTTACTAAATGTTCATTGACTGATTGAATGGATCCCCCAAAAGCATTCCAAAAACCAAACAAGTCTGAATGGCCACAACTGCCCACTTTACTATGTCAAAATATACAGAGCCTCTTCAGTGAAAGCTTTCAGAGAGAGTCACAGTACATGCCTGGTAATCAATGGTCAAGTTGTATTTCAAAGAATACTCTTCTCAGTTTATTTTTGTACAGAAGAAATCCACTTTTTGTTCTTAATGAAAACATATAGGGTTTTTAAATTCTCTTCTACCAGCTATATGATTATAATAGCAAAGAGAAAAGAGGAAGGAGCAAGTGTCAGAACCAGGCAGTACAGTGCCTTCACAATGTAGATCATGTGTGTTTTGTCTTTTGGCAGCAAACCTGACTGCCCTCATCCCAGAAAGGATTTTTTTGGGGTAATGTAATCAAATATAATTTAATTTCCTTTTTTTTCTGGAAGGGAGTAGAAAATGTAATCAGAATTCACAGTGAGTTACATTTCACTGAGGAAACTTTTGGTCTTACAGTTATTTGAGGACTAGGGTCAGATTACAGAGATTTTGTGGTAAGTCAAATCTTAACCCCTCCCAAACCCTGGCACCTTGTGAGTTAATAACTTTAAAATAACAGTAATTATAACTGACATTTATTTAGTTCTCTCTGATTTACAAATGGTTTTACATACATTATTTTACTTGATACTCAAAATCCTGTGAGATAGGTTGTACAAATATTATTCCCATTTTATAGGTTAGGAAACTGAGATTCAACGGAGTAAGCTACCTATGCCTAACATCACAAAGCTAGTAAGTGATAGCAAAATCTGCTCCTTCAATTCCAAATCCAATTTTTTTTCTACTACAGAGGGAAAACAAGACTTAATTTTCATTACTACAGTAGACAGTATAATTAGTTTTTCAGACCAGATTTCTGATTTTTGGGTAAAACATTTCACTTCTAGGGGCCTCAGTTTTCTTGCCTCTAAAATAAAGTCTCCGGGCAGCTAGATAGTGCAGTGAATAGAGCACCAATCAAGAGTCAGAAGGACCTGAGTTTAAATCTGGCCTCAGACACCTAACACTTACCAGCCATGTGACCTTGGGCAAGTCACTTAACCCCAATTGCCCTGCCCTCCCACTTCCAAAAAAAAAAAAAAGCAAATAAAATAAAGTTTCTTCTATCTCTAAACCTAGAATCCTAGGAAAAGGCATAAAGAACCTGAGCAAACTACAGAACTTTGTAAAACCAGTTAAGTCAAGCTACAACCTTGTACTTTCTGGTTTTTAGATCTGGTCTATTATCAGAGAAGAATTTAGATAATTGCACAGAAGAATCGAGGAATTGGAGGGAGAGGAGAGAGTAGGAACAGTAAGAAGGTCTGTGTATTGACTAAATACCTAAACCATCACCCTAACTGTCCACATTTAGCTACTAAATCCATTTTCTAAAATGGTAAGCTTTACTTTGAACTCCTAGAAAAATGGAGCCTCCCTTCTCAGAAAGTGATTTATCCAGGTGAGCTCAGTTAATAACCTATGTAATAGCAACAAAAACAACAATCAATGCAATGATCCAAGACAATGTCAAAAGACTCACGATGAAAAATGCTATCCATTTCCTGAGAGAGAGAGAGATCTGATGAACTTTGAGTACAGATTGAAGCATACTTTTTTCACTTCATTTTTCTTGCTTTCATTTTTTGTGCAACATAGTTAATATGGAAATGTTTTTTGCATGACTTCACATGTGTAAATGATATCATATTGCTTTGCCTTTTCAATGTGTAGGGGAGGGGCTGGAGGAAGACACAATTTGGAACTCAAAATTTTTTAAATGAATCTTAAACATAAAGAATATCCAATTGGGAGACACGCAAAATTGAAACAACAACCATAATTAGGATTTCTATAGTACTTTTGAGTTTGCAAAGCACTTTATGTTTTCTCATGTGTTGCTCACAGCAACATTGTGAAGTAGGTGCTATCATTAGTCCCATTTTACAGATGAGGAAACTGTGGTCAAGACAGGTTAGGTATCTTGCTGAGGTTCACACAGATAAGAAGTGAACAAGGCAAGATTTGAACTTAGGTCTTCCTAACTCTAAGTCTAATCATGTAACTGCATTAATATTAATAACTATCCCTTCACAGTAATTTTTTAGATTGTATCTCAGTGACAAAGGAAACTCCTGATGAGGAAACTCCTTTTGCCAATGTAGATCAGCCAATGTCAAGCAGTTTATAGTCTTAGATAGTTGTATAGGGAGCACTAAAACATTAAATTATCTGCCCAGGATCATACTGTAATCAATGACAGCGGTGGGCCTTGAACTAAGTTTTCCTGACTTAAAGTCAGACTCTCTCTTCACTGTGCCCCATTACCTTTCATTGCAGGTATACATGAGTAAGAGGAATCATCTGACTAGGGAAGGCATTGAACAAGAGGAAGAATGAAATTCTAGAGGCATTAAGAAACCAGCATATATCAAAAAGAAGTAGAACTGTGTGGTGCTGATTCAGTCTACCACCATTTACTAAGTGCCTACCATGAACCAGGTGCTGTGCTAAGCAGTAAGGATCAAGGAAAGGCAAAAGACAGTTTTTGTCCTAAAAGAGCTCTCAATATAATGGGGTAGACAACATGCAAACAATATGTACCTACAAGACATATACAGAATAAATTGGATATAGTCCCAGAGGGAAGACACTAAGATTGAGGACTGGGAAAGATAATAGCTAGAGTTAGTGCAGGGCATGGAGGTGTTTTTACCTAAAACATTCAAGAATTGGTTGAGTTTTAGACCTAGGATAAAGAGCAAAAAAGGAAGCCTTTCTGCATGTTGGTATATGTCACTATTGGCAATGTGACTATTTCCTCTACCTGGTCACAGGTGGGAGAAAATAAAAGTGCAAAGCTGCAATGCAAAGGGCATTCAAGCACCTTCCTCATTTTCCTTGGGACCGTGGGAAAGTAAGTTAGTTAGTCAACAAAGATTTATTGAATATTTACTATGTGCCAGACTTTGTGCTAAGCTCTACAGACACAAAAAGATGCAAAAGACAATCTCTGTCCTCAAGGAACTCATAATGTAATAGAGAAAAGTCTGCTAATCTCTCTGAGTATAAGTTTTCTCATGTGCAAAATGGATAATCATTCATCCAACATGTATTAATAATAAGAAGAAGAAGAGCATGTAACTAACACTTTAAAGTTCTCAAAGTGTTTTATAAATTTATCTTATTTGATTCTAACAACAATCCTGAGAGGTAAGTACCATTACTATCCCCATTTTACAGATGAGGTAATAGAAGACAGAGGTTAAATGACTTGTCTAAGGTCATACAACTAATACGTGTCTGAGGTATGATTTGAATTCATTTAAGTATCTACTCTGCGCAAGGCACTATGGTAGACACTGAATTTACAAGGACAAGAAATTTTAAAATCTCCAGTATATCAAGGAACCCACATTCAGACAGGTAAATAAATATAATATAATTTCAGAGGAGAGAGAGATCTAGCTGGAAGAATGAGGGAAACCACACATAGGGGTGCCGAATGCATTGAATCTTGGAGGATCCTCAGAACTCTGAAGGGCAGAGTTGAGGTGAAAGTGCATTCCAGAAATTTTGGACAGCCTGTTCAAAGGTACCAAGGCAGGAGTTTAAGGATAAAATGTCCCAAATTGTCTGCAATAGAGAATTAGTGAGGATTGTTATGTGAAATTTATCTGGAGTCAGATTTTGAAAAGTCCAAAATAATACCTGCCCAGCCTACCTCTTATCATTAAGGCAGATCAGAGATGTCAGAGACATATAAAAGTTAAATGACTTCATCATATGTGTGACAACTAACTTTGATGGACTGGACTCCTCTCAGCAATACAAGGTTTGAAGACAATTACAAAAGACTCATGATGGAAAGGGATATCCACATTCAGAGGAAGAACTACAGAGTCTGCAAAGTGAAGCAAACTATTTGCTCTCTCTCGTTTGTGTTTTGTTTTGTTTTATCCCTTCTTTCTCACTGTTCAGCCCATTGGTTATAATCCTTTACAACATGACTAACATTCAATGTGAAGGTATTTGTAGAACCTATATTTGATTACATGCTGCTATGGAAGGAAGGGGGGAGCAGAGGGAGGAGGAGAAAATTTGAAACTTAAGAGATTGTGTAACTGAATGTTGTAAACTAAAAGTAAATAAATATTTTTTTAAAAAGTTAAGTGACTTACCCAGGTTCACACAGAAAGAATCCAAGGTAGGATTATAACCTATTTTTCCCTGACTCCAAGCCTAATATTTTATCCACTATACCAAGATGCCTCCAAAATAATGACTCGAAATGTACAAAAGAAATGAAACTCCTGTCAAAAAAAAGAATACGTTCCTATACCATTGAGGTTCAAGCCTAAAATTCTGACCAAGTTTTAAATTCAACAACTATTGATCAAACACTGCATGCCAGCATTCTGCTAAGCGCTGTAGGGGATGTTAAGGAACTGAATAATTCACATTTACATAGAGTTTTAAGATGGAACATGTTCTCTGCTTAATTCTAGTTGCTTCCCTTTCTTATTTGTTTCCTATTTATCCTGTATATAGTTTGTTTGTGCATATTTGTTTGCATGTTGTCTCTCCAACAGACTGTGAGGTCAGGGACTGTCTTTTCCCTCTTTTTGTATCTTTAGTGCTTAGCGTGGTACCTGGTAAATAGTAGGTGCTCATGTTTATTGAAGGGCTGATTGATATTCCTTGTAATAAGATTGTGATATAGAAAGTGAACCCCCAGTTTATAGAGGAGGAAGTTAAGGCTCAGAAACTTTAAGTGATTTGTTCAGGGTCACATGCCTAGTAAAAGAACAGAGCTGAATCAAAGCCATAGCTTTAAGGCCATGTTCAGAGTTTCTTCATCATACTATGATGGGTTCTTGGTCTTCAAAGGCATTTACAATCTTAAAGAAGATGAAGACTTTTAAATAATGGGTACATAGAGAATAATATGAAAGTAAGCAGAGTCAAAAGAAGAAATATACATGATAACAATGTGAATGGAAAGAACAATAATCTTAAAACAATTAAAAATTACAAAGGACAAGCATGGATCCAAAGAAGATAACGATTACATTTTCTTTTTTTAAAAAAAAGAAATAGGGAAGGCTTCAAGGAAAAGGTAAGATGAGCTGGACTTTGAAGGTTTGGATAAGAGAAGGGCATTCTAGGTTAAGAGGGACATGTGAGCAAGTGATTATTGATCAATACAAGCAGAAATGAGTACCAGCAGGTGTGGGTGATGATGATGAAACTGGGTTAACTAGAGAGTAGATAGTGAGAGATAAGATTAGATAAATAAATTATTGTAGATTCTTGGCCAGGAAAGTAACATGATAAAAGAAAGATTATGAGGGCAATAATCTCCCAGAGCTGTTCAGAAAGGATCGGTTGAAGAGAGACCAGTTAGAGGTTCTAGGTGGTGTGATGGATAGATTGCTTGACTTGAAGTCACAAAGACATGAATTCAAATCCTACCTCAAAAACTCTCCAGCTGTGTGATCCTGAGCCAGTCATTTGACTTCTCTGCCGCTATAAAATGGAGATAAGAGTACCTGTCACAAGACTGTTAGGATTAAGTGAGAAAGTATTGTCATGAGGATCAAATGAGATAATAATTTTAAAGTGCTTAGCACAGAGTGATTGCTACAGAAGTGTTAGCTATTATTATTATATGTAAAACACTTTGAAAACCTTAAAGCATTATTAAAATATTAGCCACAGAATCTGGCTTCAATCCTTAACTACTTGAACATAGACTCAAGAATTTGTGATTTTCACAGGTAAGACCACTGAAAGAGGTCACCAGGCTTCCATTCCAATTTACCAATCACTCCAACTAAGAGAATTGACTCCTTGTGGCCAACATTCAATGACAAGAACGTAGTTCATTTAGACCTTGGACAGTGGACGGAGTCAGCAGATATTGGGCCACGATCAAAATCTATCCAGCTTGATAGGACCTAGCAGAGGATGTACTCTGCTGGCATGGCCACCTCAGACCAGAAACATCCCTCCCCACCCCCAACACGCAGTAATGACCTAGGAGCAGGACATAAGTGACAGAAGATTGCAGAGTTATAGAATCTCAGAAAAACTACAGAAACCACTTAGAGCAGGATCTGTGGAGAGATTGCAAGTGGTCTTTGTACTTAGATGAGAATAAATGTGTATCTTTATTTCCTTTATAATCCTCTGTATTTTGTTTTATGCATTTAAAAGACATGGCTCCGAGAAAGAGTCTACAGGCTCCACAAGACTACACGAACACACAGATACAAAAGGGGGAGGGGTCAAAAACACCCTGAATAGCCTAGTGCCTACCCAAAGTATATATTTTGGTTGTTAATTTATCTATTGAGTGACCAAAGTCTTCACTGTGGGAATAACAGCAAAGGTATGGATACAAGAGATATTTCGAAGAAAGAATTGAGAGGTCTCAGTAAGGTAGCTAGGTGAGCAGTGGATATATCACTGGGTCAGGAATCAGGAAGACCTGAGTGCAAATTCAGCCTCAAACACTAATTGTATGTCTCTAGGCAAATCATTTAACCTCTTTCTATCTCAGTCTGTAAACTTGGGGGAGGGTACTAATAATACCTGCCTCCCAGAGTTATTGTGAGAATCAAGATAATATTTATAAAATGCCTAGCACAATGCATGGCAAGTGGTAGGGGCTTAACAAATGTGTGTTTCCCCACCACCCCTCATTAGTAATTAGATATTGGCAATAATGTAATAAGACTAGTTCAAGATTACCACAAGAGTTCAAGTCTGAATATTATCTAGGAAGAGAATATTGGTGCCATTGATAGGAAGGAGAAATTGTTTTCTGTGAAAAGAAGAGAAATTAGAAAAAAACATACATTTCTCATATTCTAGATGGAACTAGGTGGAACTAGAAGAAGTCTCAGAGGCCATATTATCCAACCCCCTTCTTTTAGAGATAAGTAAGCTGAGTCCTCTGAGAGATTGTGACTTGCCCAAGGTCACACTGGTACTAAGTGGTAAAGTAGGAAATTGAAAGCAAGTGTTCTGTCTCCAAACCTTCTATTGAATTACACTGCCCCTCTTACAATTTGGTGTAATATTTTCTCCATTAAAAAAAAAATCACATCACTGGAAATACTGTAAGATACAAGGTATTGTAATGGAAGTTATATTACTTATTAGAACATTTTGCTGCTTAAATGAGGATTTTTTTATGGATTGCACAGAAGTAAAGGGTCTTCTACTGACTGCTTTGCACATTTTGTTGACCTGGTAAATTTTAGATTTGGATGCTGTATTGTTTCAATAAACACAGATAATTTGTCAATCCAAAGTAGGTGAGACAGATAGAATTTTACCTTTCCAAAGCCCCCAGGTCTAACTCTTCGTATCATCCACATGCAATCTACCAGAAAAGTTAAGTAAAAAAATTAATTTTGAAAAAGAACTTCCCCCAAAATGAGATAAATCAGAAATTGACCATTACAGGTAATCAGTGTGTTTATATGACATGTATAGAGCTACTGTGTAGCCAATACATGCTATGCTCTGTTTGGACATGGAACACCAGAGAGCCATACTGTTTTATATGACTGTTGCTTGCTGACTACACAAACATCCAGTATTACACAAACATTAGACCACAACAAAAATTGTCCATATAGTAATGGGCAGAATGGATACATCCAGAGCAGATGTCATGATAGTAAATAACATCATCACAATGAAAAATCTCTTTACAGCCAATAAGATTTCAAGGCATGTCCAGGGAACAAATTTATTTCAAGAAATTTTATAATGATAAAATAATGCATATATCTCCATTAAGTTTAGAATGGTAGAATTGGTCTATAAGCTGAAACCATTCCATAATTATAATGAAGTAAAACCCAGAATATTTGAGTATCTTGCTCTGAACAAATTCCCTTTTGTCTCTCCTCTCCTTAAAAATCATTTCCCTTGCCAGCACCCCCCAAAAAAAATCTCACTGAAACTGAACTATGCCTAACACAGTTAATTATTTAAAAGCTATTAAAGAACAACCAAGTTGTTAACCTTTTTTCTTCATTCACCAAAATACTTACTAGGTATATTAATGACACAAAAGCCAAGGCTGTGCGTGTGTGTTTTCTTTTAATCTTAAGAATCTCTAAATAGCTACTCTAAAATAAATGGGGCTAGAATAGAGGAACAGTTTCCCATCCTGTTCTGGGAACATCTATGAACTAACTGTATCGTTTTTAATGTCTTTATTTTTTTTTTGAGCAATCCATGTTAATAATTGACATTATTATGGCTTATCTCAGATGTGGAATTAGCCAAGATCAATAGCTTATCTTCTGACAGGTGCTTTCTTCCTTGTGGTTAACTGTTCATCAAAGGCATTAACAAACAAAGGCAGACGTTTACAGGAGACATTAGTAAGATGTTATATAAGATATATAAAGAGGCAATTTGTAGAAAAATTATGGTTTAAAAAAAACAATGGTGGTAGTAACACAGAATCTTAGAACTTAGAAGTCATCTTCTATTAATTCAAAGGGTTGGGTTGTACGTGAGTGGGGTGGGGAGGATTTTTTGGCAAGAATAGTTCAACACCAAAGTCTGAATGATTTTCCTTTGGATGTAATAACATCAAGTATAAGCTTGCATTATTTTTTTTTATTTAATTTTAATTCACAGAACAAAACAAATCTTTCCATAATAAAGTACAATAAAAAAAATTATTGTACATGAAGCTGCAAATCTACCATGTACAACTTGCTATTCCATCCAAATATACAATAATTATATTGAAATTTTTTTTCCTTTTTTTCTTCCCTCTCCCCACTTTCACCCTAGAGATGGCTACCATTAGACACAAATAAGTGTGTGTGTATGTGTGTGTGCATGTGTATGTGTGTATATGTATGTATGTATGTATATATATATATATATATATATATATATATATATATATGTAAAATGTCCTATACATTGTTTATCAGTTCTTTCTCTGGATGCAAATAGTACTTTCTTCTTATGTTCTTTAATTCATGTATTTCTTTTTTTTTTTTAATTTTATTATAGTTTGCATCATTCATTTCCACAAGATTTTGAGTTACATATTTTCTCCCCCTCTTTCCCCCCCCACCTCAAAACAG
>CM053585.1:345245285-345304322 GCA_028646515.1 Pseudochirops corinnae | reverse complement strand
CTGGAGACCTTTCAGCCGGACTACTTATCTCCCCCTTTCACAATCCCCACTCGCAGCTGGTGCTAATCCACTGGTGCTAATCTGCTCACCTGAAAGGCTCTTCCGCAGCCCCCGGGGCGCAGCTGCGGCTTCAGGCCAGGCTGGCTTCCCTTCGCAGTGCTGATATGGTTCCTTGTAGCTGAGCTGACTTTAGTGGGAAGTATCCTTGGGTGCGTTTTGGAGTTATAGGATTTGTGTAGAGTCCTATTTTATGGGTATTTTGGGGTGGCTATGTGAAAGCTGCTATGCCGCCATCTTGGCTCCGCCCCTCATGTATTTCTAATAGTCAAAAATTCAATCAAAGTCATTCTTAAACAGTATCAATATTTCTATATACAATGTTCTCTTAGTTCTGCTCACTTCACTCTGACTAAGCAAAGGAAAAAGAACCCGACCATAAGTAAAAGCTTGCCTTGTGCAGATCACATGATTTAGCAAAAGAAAAGGGTACTGAACTTGGGAAAAGATCAGGGTTTGGATCACTCATGGAATTACCCGGAGCAAGTCATTTATCCCTCCTAAGTCAAAGTTTCTTCTTCCTTAAAATGGGGATAATGAAATGACAAATAATACACAGTAGAAATGATGAGCTCCGCGATTTTAGAACCACATGGAAAGACTTGCACAAAATAATGAAGAACAAAATGAACAGAACATTGTGTACAGTAACAGCAATATTGTTTTAAGAATGATTTTAAGCAAATAAGTTACTTTATTATAAATACCCCAATTAGCTGTAAAGGACACATAAAGAAAGACTCTTATATGGAGCCAAAGAAAGAAATGACAAGTAAAAGTATGCATGGAATAATTATGTATGTATATAGATATATATGTGTATGTGTATATTTATTTATATACCTATTTATATTTAATGGTAGTCATTTCTGGGGCAGGAGAGAGGGGAGAAAAGGAAAAAAAAGAAAAAATTTACGTGATAATTTTGTTGGATATTTGAAAGCAATAGCAAGTTGTGCATAGTAGATTTGCAATCTCATGTACAATCATCTTTTTTATTGTACTATGTTATGGAAGTGTTTGTTTTATTCCATAAATTAAAAAAGAAAAGAAAAGAAAACCCGGGAATAATAGTGTTTGTACAACTCACCTTAGAGGCCTGTTATGAAGAAAGCACTCTGAGCCTTGAAGCATCATACAAATGTGAGTTATTGTTATTTTTATTAGGAGAAATTAGAGAAATATTCATCCCAGACTATATGTCAAGTTGAAACAGTGTTTCGTAGCTTGTAATCCTCTGGCCAACATGGCATAAATTCCCACCTTGGAGGTCATCTCATCCAACTCCCTCATAGAACAGGTAAGAAACTTTAGCCCAAAGAAGTTGTTTCTGGCTGAGGGTCACACAGTAAATATCTGAACTGAGAACATGTTCATGGGATCAGAGATTTCGAACTGAGATGGACCTCAGAGGCTGTCTCATCTAACCTCCTCATTTCAGTTAAAGGAGACCAATGAGCATCTGAGATCAGGTTCCAGCCCAAGGCTTCCTGAGTCCCATGTGCTATTTACCATGCCATCTTTCACCATAACTATTTTAGCCTCTGATGCTTTGTTTTACAAAAGGGAGCTAGGCAAGATCACACCTGTAATCCCAGCTACCAGGGAGGATGAGACTGGCCAAGATCTTGAGCTCAGGGGTTTTGAGCTGCAGTGGGCTAAGACATTTGAGTGATTGCACTAAATTCAGCATAATGAGGAACTTCTGGGACATTGGACCACCAGCTTTCCTAAACTGTTTTTTTTCCAAACGAGCTCTGATTGGAAATGAAGCTAGTCAAGGTTCCCATGCTGATCATTGGTGAGACTGTCTTGAGTTGCCACAGCATTTTCAAACCTAAAGGGGATGAGGAGACAGTCTAAGGAAGGAAAGAAAAAGAGAAAGAAAAGGAAGGGAAGGGAAGGGAAGGGAAGGGAAGGGAAGGGAAGGGAAGGGAAGGGAAGGGAAGGGAGGAGAGGGGAGGGGAGGGGAGGGCAGGGGAGGGGGAAGGAAGATAAGGAAGGGGAAGGGGAAGGAGGATAGGAAAGGGGAAGTGGAAGGGGAAGTAGAAGGGAAAGGGGAAGGGGGATGGGAAAGAGGAAGGAAGAGAAAAGAGAAGGGAAAGGAAGGGGAGGGGAAATGATATAGTAAATGTAACATGAAATTACATTTCAAATGTATTTTCATCTACTACTGCTTAGTTACTCATGCTTTTCTTCACATGCTGACAGATACTGGATTTTTTAGGTTGATTTAAAGACTATATAAAGCTTATGCAGGAAACCAGACTGATAGGATATGAGCTCTTTGTTTATTTATCAACTAGGACACACCTTGTACTTGCCACCTGCTTTGTCAGTAACTCTTCCTAAGAGCCACCTGTAGGTGTGACAGGAATTAACTACTCACACCTATTCAGCCTTGGAGTCTTCCATAAAGATTAAATCTGGTAATAGCTTCCAAGTATGGATCATCTCCCATTCTCTAAACTCAATTTAGACCATGAATACCCTGTGTCTCTCAGATATACGAAGTAGAATTTTTTGAGAGTCTATCATTTGGGTATTGTCTAAAAGTGAACCAGAAAATCTCAAGCTAGATGCATGAAAAATACATGCTTGACAATAACTAATATTTCCATAATGCTTTTAAAGTTTGCAAGCACTTTCCTATGATGTAGGCTGTGCAAATGTCATTATTTCCATTTTATAGATGAAGAAACAGATTCAAAAGAACTTTAAGTGAATTAATAGTATTAGCTAGCATTTCTATAGCACCTAAAGTTTTAGAAAGCACTTTACATATCCTGTCTCATTTGATCCTCACAATAATCCTGTAAGGGAGGTGTTGTTATCATCTGTTTGATAGAAGAAGAAGCTAAAGCATAGAAGAAATTCAGTGATTTTTGAATAATGCTTGCTTTCTGTCATTTCTCAGTCCTGTCTTCATGACCCCATTTGGGGTTTTCTTGGCAAAGATACTGGAGTGGTTTGCCATTTCCTCCTCCAAGTCATTTTACAGATGAGGAAACTGAGGCAAACAGGATTAAGTGAATTGCCCAGGGTCACATAGCTGGTAAGTGTCTGAGACCAGATTTGAACTCAGGAAGATGAGTCTATCTGACTCCAAGACCAGTGCTCTGTACATTGTGCCACCCAGCTGCCCCTTGATAATTACAGTTGGCATTTATATAGAGAACTTTTAAGATTTGTAAAGCATTTTATGTATATTACCTCATCTGATTCTCACAACAATCCTGTAAGGCAGATGCTACTGTTGTCCCCATTTTACAGATGAGAAAGTTGAGAAGAGATTGTGATTTTCTTGGGGTTGCACAGCCAGTAAGTGTCTAACGCAGGATTTGAACTCATGGCTTCCTGACTCCAAGTCCAACACTCTACTCACTGCTTGCCCAGGGTCCAAGGCCACACAGCTAGAAACCATTAAATCTGAGTTAAGAGCCAGGTCTTGATTCTAAATTCAATTAAACAAATGTTTATTTCTAAAGCATCAACTATGTGGTATAGTTGAAAGCGTGCTAGACTTGGGACCAGGAGGTGGGTTCAAATCCCACTTCAGACACTTATTAATTGTGTGACCATAGGCAGTCCACTTAATTTCTCTGGGACTAGATTTCAGTATCTCCAAAACGAAGGAATTGAACTCAATGACCTCTCAGCTCTCTTCCAGCTCTGGGTCTAAAATATTAAGTACAAGGTACTATGCTAAGCACGAAGGCACAAAAGAAAAGGGGAGAGTCAGGCAGAGAGAGAAAGGAATAGCCCCTGTCCTCAAAAGGCTTACAGTCTAAAATGTTTTTTTTTTGCTCTATATCATCATAAATCTTTCTACTATACCGTGCTGTCTAAGAAAAACAATGAAACTTTTTTGTACCTTATACCAGTTTTGAAAATGAAACCCAGGTAGCTTCATATAGACAGTTATATAGATGTACCCAGCCTTGCACATTTCCTTTTGGATGCCAAATTGATATCAGATATTAAATCTCTACCTGTACCATGCCCCAGACATGATTACTAATTCTCTGTTGCTAATCTTATAATGGTACATAACAGACAAGGGTACCACCCAGGGAGAAGGACTGAATGACATCTAAGTATTATGGTCAGTTTCTTCATGAAAAACAGACCTTTTTTTTTAAAGGTCTTGTAATAGAGAAGCCCAGTCTGCAATGCTAAGCTCTTATGAGGGCTTTCTAAAAAGACACCAGAAAACATTGACATTTCACTGACATTTAAAGTTATTAATTTGTGCAGCCTGAAGCAATTCTGGGGATAGCTCTGGAAGCTACTTGTCATTTCATAGACTACTCGTCATTTTTACCAATGGTAATAAAAAGGTGAGGAGGAAAGAGCACTGACTGGAATCAGAAGACCAGGGTTTATAGCCCACCTTTGATGCTTATTCACCTGGTAAACTTACTTAACCTTCCTGGGTCTCAGTTTCCTCATCCACATAGAATGAGGGTCTTGAACTAGATTTCTAAATTGCTGATCTGAGGATCTTTTCTCAGTCTTTCCTCATTCTTCTCAATCTATCTGCTGCATTTGACTCTGTTGACTACCCTCTGGTTTTTCATGACTCTTCTATGTCCTGATTCTCCTCCTACATACCAGCTCCTTCTCAGTCCCCTAAGTCTCTGTCCTGGGCCTTCTTTCTTTATCTTTATGACCTCATCAACTCCCATGGGTTTAACTATCCTTCCATCTAAACCAGTGGTTCTCAACCTTCCTAATGCTATGACCCTTTAACACAGTTCCTCATGTTGTGGTGACCCCCAACTATAAAATTATTTTCGTTGCTACTTCATAACTGTAATTTTGCTACTGTTATGAATCATAATGTAAATATCTGACATGCTGGATGTATTTTCATTGTTACAAATTGAACATAACCCACAGGTTGAGAACCACTGATCTAAACCCTCCCCTCTCCCAAACTTTCCTATTTCTATCAAGGACACTACCACCCTTCCAGTCTCCCAACTTTGTAATATCAAAATTATTCTGAATTCTTCACTCCCTCTCACCACGCATGTCCAATCAGTTGCCAAATCTTGCTATTTCTGTCTTCTCTCACATCCAACCCCCTCTCTTGACTCATCACCTCTTACAGTTATAATAGCCTCCTAATTGGTCTCTGCCTTATGGCTCTCTCTACTCCAGTCCATTTAACTTAAACTCATGAACATGTGACTCTTCTACTCAATTAACTCCATTGTATTCCTAGTATCTGGAATAAAACTTAAGCTCCTCTGGTCATACATATACAAGCTGGCCCCAATCTATCTTTCCCACCTCACTAGATAATACTCTCCCTCTGGAACTCGGCCATCTAGCCAAAAAGGCCTTATCTCTGTTCCTTTCACATACCATTCCATCTACTATCTTCATGTCTTTGCCTTGGGCATCCCCAATGTCTGAAATGCACTCAAATTCCCATCATCCCTTTTATAGAAGCCCTCTCTTCCTTCAGGGTATGTCTCTAGGGGAAAGGATTCTTCTGTGCAAAAATGGGTGTAGCAGCTCTTTTTATAGTGTGAAAAAACTGGAACCTAAAAGAGTGCTCATCAATGGGGGAGTGTCAGAACAAATTATGATAGATGAATGCAAGAGAATATTATTGTTCACTTAGAAATTATGAAAGTTACCATTTTAGAGAATCTTTGGAAAAACTTGTATGAACTGATACGGAGTGAAGTAAGCAGAGCCAGGAGAAAAATTTACATAATAATCGCAATATTGTAAAGACAGATAACTTCGAAAGACTTTTCAAAAACCAACCACAATTCCAAAGGACTAGTCATTTTTGGACACACACAATGGAGAAATTTGTTTTCTTTAACCATGCATATTTGTTGCAAGAAAATGTGTGTGTGTGTGTGTGTGTGTGTGTGTGTGTTTTCCCCATACAAATACAGGGAGGTGTGAAGGAGAGAGAAAAAAATATTAGTTGAAATGTATTCATTGCATCTTGACTCCCCAAATGCCAATGCCCTCTCGCCCAAGCTATTTTGTATCTTTTTATATTTTTAACTTTATATTTATACTCATTTATATTATATAAATACTATATATAAAAATAAATATATTTATTTATTTGAGAATAAGGCTTATTCCATTGCATCTTCAGTACCAGCATGTTTCCTAAATAAATATTCGATTGATTATCTCTTTGTAAATTAATCAGATTCATATATATATGTAATGTTAATATATAATATTATAATTATATATTATATTATATTATATGGACATATTATCTCTATAATGATATATGTATTATTTGTTATTATAACATATGTAATAAATGAATAATATAACATATGACATATTGATTCAATTAAATGATATAATAATGACAAATTTTTATTGCACATTAAGATTAGCAGAGTGCTTTAAAAGTATCATCTTATTTGATTCTCAATAACAACAGTCCGGGGAGGTAGGTACTACTACTATCACTTTGCAGATGAAGAAACACTAGATCGTGAGCTCCTCAAGCGTAGGGAATTTCTTTGCCTTTTTTTTTTAATCTCCAGTGCTTAACACAGTGCTTGGCACATAGCAGGTTAGTGCTTATTAACCAACTGATGACTGACTTACTCAGCAGAGTCACATGACTATTAAGTGCCTGAGACAAAATTTGAACTCGGGTCTTCGCAAGGGCAGGCCCAATGTATTGTGTCGCCTCACTGCCCCTAGTTTTTCCCCTGAGCTTCAGCTACTGCAATTGCTCATTGAATATTTCAAACTGGACACCCCAGAGGCATCCGGGTGTAGGTTCAGTCCTGCCTGATGCTCCAGGTTCAGAAGTGGAACAAAATGAAACACTCATAACCATTTTAGCAATTCACCAAAAGAGGTTTCCTTAACCATAGCATGGAAATATATTACTTATCAAGGACACGCATTGATTGTGTTGAGTGCAGTTTCCTTGTGTTTGTGCTGGCCACACTGGTCAAACCCTTGCCTCTCCATAGGCTGGCTTTTTGTACTTCGGCTTCCAGGAAGCTTTTCACTAGCCTAAGCCTCCGCCTCCTGGACTAATGCTAAATAAGTCTCTAGGGTAGTTTTAATACCTCTAAGGGAAAAACCAGGCAGACCTTACATGACAGCTATTGTTCCTAAGCAGCTAGGTGGCATAATGCACAAAGTGACCTAATGTCAGAAAGACCTGGGTTCAAATGTGCCCTCAGACGCTTACTACAACTAATATAAGAGCTACCATTTATATGGGACTGACTACACGCCAGACACCATATTAAGCATTTTACAAATATTATCTCATTTGATCCTCACACAGCTCTGAGAAATAGGTGCTATTATTATCCCTATATTATAAATAAGGAAACTGAGTAAACTGAGGTTAAGTAATTTGCCCAGCATCACATAGCTAGTAATTGTCTGAGGCTGGTTTTGAACTCAGGTCTTCCTGACTCCAGGTCAGTCCCTCCATTCACTGTACTATGTAGCTGTGTAACCTAGAGTTAGTCACTTAAGCATCACTCAGCCTCAGTTTCCTCATTTGAAAAATGGAGAATATAATAGCACCTACCCCCACAGTGTTGGATGGCTCAAATGAAATAATAGATGTCAGAATGCTTTGTATACTTTATGGTCATATTTAAATACTAGCTATTATCATTATGATTATTATCATGTCACATATCTCAAGCTTAATATGTCCAAAACAGAATATGCCTTTCCCCAAACTCATCTGTCTTCTGAATTTTCCTATTTCTATCAAAAAATATCACCATGCTTCCATTCTCCAAGGTTTGTAACCTTGACGTTATCCTCACTCCACAAATTTAATCAGTGCATAAATCTTGTGGTTCCTACCTCCGTGACATTTCTTTCATGGGCACCCTTCTCTTTACTCACACATCTACCACCTTATTTCAAGTCCTTTACACCTCTCACCTAGATTATTACAATAACTCCTTAACTGGGTTCCCTTCCTCAAGTCTCTCCCATTCCTCACTCATAAGTTCTCTGATGAAATCACAGGTTTAGACCACAAACAAAAAAACAAAGTTTCAATCCTTTAAGGCAGTGGTTCTCAACCTTCCTAATGCTGCAACCCTTTAATAAAGCTCCTCATGTTGTGATGACCCCCAACCATGAAATTATTTTTGTTGCTACTTCATAACTGTAATTTGGCTACTGTTGTGAATTGTAATGTAAATATCTGATACGCAGGATGTATTTTCATTGTTACAAACGGAACATAACCCACAGGTTGAAAACCACTGCTTTAAGTAATTGCAATTAAAAAATAATGAAAACATCATGATTTCTTATTCTTTTAACCCAAACACCAAATTTGTAGTGCTTTGCACTTAGTGGATGTTGTTGACTTGAATTGCAATTGTTGAACAAATTATGCTCTGTAAATGTAATAGAATACTATTTTGTCATGTGGTTTTATGTAAACTAAAGGGTTGCAAGTATGCTCTTTTTTATTTTTGTTTAATTAATGAGAGTTAATTTTCTTTCCCTCCTACTTCCATACCTCTATTGGGAGAAAAAAAAAAGGAAAAACAAAACTCTTATAACAAATATATATAGTCAAGCAAAACATTCCTATTTTGACCACACCCAAGAATACACGTGTCTGTGTGTCTGTGTGTCTATGTGTCTGTGTCTGTGTGTCTGTGTGTGTCTGTGTCTGTGTGTCTGTGTGTGTGTCTCTGTGTGTGTCTATGTGTGTGTGTCTGTAACTGTGTGTGTGTCTGTGTGTGTGCCTGTGTGTCTGTAACTGTGTGTGTGTCTGTGTGTCTGTGTGTCTGTGTGTGTGTCTGTATCTGTGTGTGTGTCTGTATATCTGTGTGTCTCTGTGTGTGTGTCTGTATGTCTGTATCTGTGTGTGTCTGTGTGTCTGTGTGTGTATGTCTGTGTGTGTGTCTGTGTGTGTCTGTGTGTCCATGCGTCTGTATGTCTGTGTCTGTGTGTGTGTGTGTGTGTCTGTGTCTGTATGTCTGTGTGTGTGTCTGTGGGTATGTCTGTGTGTCTGTGTGTCCATGTGTCTGTATGTCTGTGTGTGTGTCTGTGTGTCTGTGTGTGTCTGTGTGTCTGTGTCTGTGTGTCCGTGTGTCTGTGTCTGTGTCTGTGTGTCCGTGTGTCCATGTGTCCGTGTGTGTGTCTGTGTGTCTGTGTGTGTGTGTCTGTGTGTCTGTGTATGTGTCTGTGTGTCTGTATGTGTGTGTCTGTCTGTGTGTCTGTATGTCTGTGTGTTTGCACGTACATATACATGAAAGGGAAGAGTTCAGAAAATCGTTGAAAAACTTAAATGAACTGATTCACAGTGAAGTAAGCAGACGCAGAACAATTTCTACAATAACTGCAACATTGTAAAATGCGAACTCAGAAAGACTCAAGAAATGCAATGACCAACCAGAAGATTAATGATGAGCCCGTGCCACCCTTCCCCCTTGTTGAAAATGTTGATGGACTCAAGATGTAGAATTTACCACACGTTTTTAGAAGGGACCGATGCTGGAATTTGTTTTGTTTGATCATGCATATTTGTTACAAGGGTGTTGTTTTTCTTCCTACCTCCACCCCTCATGGAGGATTGAGTTTGGGGGAAGAAAAAATTAATACCATTAATTGGGAAAAATAAACAAGAGTACCTGAAACTTCTTAGTTCGCATACCATCCTATTACCATTTTTTTTTAAGTGTTGTACTTCCATTCAAACCAAACAATTACCTCCCAGCCCCTAAGCAAACTATTCCTAATTTTGGAACATAAGCCTAGTGTTGCCTGGACAGTAGAGGAAAAACAGTATTGAGTTTTCCTAAACATTTCCAGCTCCATTTGTTGACAGAACCTTATGCTGTTTTAGAAGTGAAGTTTCTGCTGCCTGCCATGTCAGTTATTATAATGGAAATTTAATTGTAAGAGGGCTTTGACACTGAACCTTTAAAATTTGTTCCAACTGACCTTCTCTGAGTTATTTGCCAGAATCTGGCCTGGTGCCTCAGGAGGGGTGATTTGTTCCCATTCAGTGGGTAGGCATAGGGACCAGGAGACAGAGCTGACCTGACATTATGAAAACTAAAAATGAGGAAACCCCTTTAAATAAAGAGATTAGTTGCCTACCCTAGAGAGTTTCCCCTATCTGCAAACTGTTTGAGTTTGGTTTGCAGAGGGATTATTTTGTTATCCTAGTATGCTTCCTGCATCTGTTTAGTCTTAAGGGCTTCCAAAAAAACATTTTTCAGAATCCATTTGTGCTTTTACAAATATCCTTCTAGTATATAGCAAGTTTTAAAATGAACTCTTTCCAAAAACAAAAAAAAAAAAAAAGATTTTGAAATGGACTTGTGTGCCAGCCAGGAGTAGAAAAACGTATATAGGCTGTCAGAAGCCTATAAGAGTCATGTCGATTTTATTGACCATTTATACTTCATTCAGGATTTCACCAGACCAGCATGCATAACTTTTGCCATTTCAAGGCAAGAAATGAATGTGACCAAATTCCAGATCTTGCTAGAGTTGGACCCACGTGAGAAGAATGTGTCATATGTGCGCCCCCTGCTGGCTTTGGCTCAACATCTCATTAACTAGCATGACATTTAGACAGACATGGCCACATGAACACCAATGACTGGTGGGCAGAAAAGGAAAGAAACACAGACAGGGCCATCGATTTTATTATTCACCAGAAATGTCATTAGAACTTGTATCCACCAAAAGTGAAGTGGAGAAAAGCTAGGATCAGTAAGAAATGTTATTTGTTTTGGGATTTTTTTTAATGACATGGAATGGAATTAATTCAAGGATATTTTAATGGTATTAATGGCATTTAATGATATTGATTTTTAAAATGATATTGAATGGTATTATTTAGTGATATTATGTTAAAAAATAACTCACTCCTCCTTGGTTAACAGTGTGCCCATGAAGTCATTGTAACTGCCATTCAAGATTGAGATAATCATTTCTGGGGCTTAACTGAACTAGTCAGTAGCCAATAGACTCATCCATCTAGAAGCTAATGGAGACATTAGAGGCTAGCTAACACAGAGGTGTCAGACTCAGGTAGAAATGGGGGATAGAGGGGCCAACTAATTTATACCCTTTGACCCAGCAACACCACTGTTAGATCTGTTTCCCAAGGTGATCAGGGAAAAAGGAAAAGAACCTATACGTTCTAAAATACTTATAGCAGCTCTCTTTGTGGTGACAAAGAACTAGAAATTAGGGCGATGTCCATGAATTGGGGAATGACTAAACAATTTGTGGTATATGATTGTAATGGAATATTACTGTGCTATAAGAAATGATGAGCTGGTTGGTTTTAGAAAGACATGGAAAGACTTGCCAATGAAATGGTCATTGTCCTTCATTCTTGAAGAGGACCAAAATGACATTGCTATGATAGAGTCAAGTTACAGGGTGTCCAACTGTGGCTGATAAGTCCAATACAAACTTGGAACGTTCTACCACAAGTGGACCACAAATAATCCATGTGAACACTTGGCGTGGATTCTCTAAATTTGCACATCTTGCATTTCTTTTGAGCTACTTCAATTCTGCTTTGCTCACAGAGAACATCACCTTCTCTGATGAGGGCACACTGTGCTGATCGGTCCTATGCCAGTGTCTCACATGTTATACAATTATTTACAAAGTCCTTAAGAAAGACCTTGAAAGTGTCCTTATATATAATGAAGAGTGAAATGAGCAGAACCAACAGAATATTGTATACAGGAACAGCAGTATTGTTTGAAGAACAACTGTGAACGACCAAGTTATTTTGAGTATTATGAATATTCAAATCTATCCAACTCCAGAGAAAGAACTGATAAATAGAAGTATGCATAATAGGGTTTTATATACATTTATATATCTGTGCCAAATGACAGCCTTATCTAGCATAGGGTGGAGTAGGAGGGAAGGAGACAACTTGAAACCTAATTTTTTTAAGTATATATAAGGATCTTTGTGTACCACATATTGATTTAGTTTTAAAGTGTAATAATACTTATGTTTTATTACATTTTTATTTATTTGGTTAAATATTTTCCACTTACATTGTAATCTGTTTCTGGTAACACATGGGCATGATGTGGTCTCCAGTGGCCACGTATCTGACCCCTCTAATCTAGTCCAATCCCCTTATTTTACAGATGAGGGAATTTAGCAGGGATGCTAAATTACTTACCAAAGATCACCCAGGGATGGGTTTTGAACAGATCATAGGCAGGATTTGAACCCAGTAACTCTGACTCCAAGACCAGTGGTCTTTCCATTGCATCAATATGTCCCTAATTTGTGGTCAAGAGATAGTCATTCATTTTGTATTGTAGAACTATCTCCTGGTTTTATGAGAAAAAAAAAAGCTAAAAGGTCAGCAATCCTGAAACTTCAGTCTTCTGAAGTGATGACCTCCTCCCAGTGAAAAGCATATTGACTGAATACCACTAAAGGGAGATTGATTTGAACTTCAGATGCAATTTAATTGGTAGTCTAAGACTCAAAGAGAATCCTAGAATCTGAATTGTTTAGCTGGTAGGGTCCTAAGAGGTCATCTTGTTGAACAGATGAAGAACACGAGAGGGTAAGAGAGAAGATACCATTCCGTGAAGTATTTTATAGATGGTCTATAATACCCATTTTCTGTTGCAATTTATAACAAAAGTCCAAAGCCCTTTTTCTTCTTAATTAACCAATCAATCAAGATTCAATCTAGAATCACTCTAGACATCAGGAGACCCCAGGGCAAAAGAACAAGAGCAAAGCCCTCTTTTACACACACTTGGACCATCCACATCTCAACCAAGTCTGTCGCCTTGTTTACACTAACATATTGCTTTCTTTTTTTCCTAAGGCGTTTGGATGCCAACCAAATCAGCTACGTGCCACCCAACTGCTTTAATGGCCTGATCTCCCTGAGACATCTGTGGCTAGATGACAACTCTCTGACTGAAATCCCTGTCCAAGCTTTTAGGAGTTTATCAGCATTGCAGGCCATGACCTTAGCTCTGAACAAAATACATCACATACCAGACTATGCCTTTGGAAACCTCTCCAGTCTGGTAGTACTGTAAGTTTTATTGATTTTTTTTTCTTAAAAAAAACTTTCTGATTTCACTATATAATATAGATTTTAAAATGCCAGCTCTCAAACTTTGAGCAGGATTTTAAGGTGTGACTTTCTCCCTCCCAATGATAAAACATGCACATACCATGGCGTGGTTTATAAATGGTCTATTTAATATCCATTTTTGTCACAATTTATAGCAAAAGTCCAAATCCCTTTTTCTTATTAATCAATCAAATATGTGAGTGCATACTATGTTCAATGCATCTGTATTATTTTAAAGTTCTATTTTTCTGAGACATGTAGGTTTATTTTATTTAATTGAATATTTTCTCAAATATTATTTATAAAAATAAATGATCTTACAGTTAGGAGCTGTGAAGACAGTGATTATCAGAGGGGCTCTAGGGACTTGCCTTCAGATCACTGAGATGATCCACGTTAGGTCAGATTAGACATCTGGGTGGCACAGTGGTTAGAGTTCTGGGCCAGGAGTTAGGAAAACCTAAGTTCACATCTAGCTCTAGACACTTCGGCAAGTCACTTAACCTCTGCTTGACTCAGTTTCCTCAACTGTAAAATGGAATAATGAGCACTTACTTCACAAGGTTGTTGGAGGATCAGATGAGATAACAAATGTAAACAATACTAAACACAGTGTCTGGTATACAATAGGTGATATATAAATGCTTGCTGCCTTCCCTAAGGTGTAGAAGGTCCTTATAAGCTTGTACTCCTTCAGTAGAAACAACTGAGCTCAGCATCTAGGAAGCAAGAATAAGAAGCTACCAGATGACGTACTTCCTTCCACCTACCCCCTACATTCACCTTCTCTTCACCATCCCCAAGCTACAGTGCCTCAGACCTGTCCTGATCTTCCCATCTCTCACCCTAACAGAGCAATAGTGCCTCCAGACTCTTTACTCAATGCCCCTTCCCTTAACTAGGTTTTTCTTTGAATGGTGATTGCAGGGTCATTCCTTGCTGCTTGCCCTGACACCAGAATTGCTAGTGATAGCTCTGAGTCAAGTCAAGCCGAGTCAGCAAGCATTTATAAAATGCCTACTATATGCCAGGCACTGTGCTAAGTACTGGAGATAAAAGGACACACACACACACATACACACACACACACACACACACACACACACACACACACCTGCTCTCATGGAGCTATATAGAATGAATACTGGTTCAGGGAAATGAGAGCTGGTTAACCTCACATAAAATCCTAATAAATCTTTTAGAAAATGAACCACAGTCTCACAGGATAAACAATTTACGGTAATTTTTATCGTGTAATTTCTCATGCTAACTGGGCTGCCATAAAGGTTGCAAAGTGCTTGACATATACTGCCTCATTTAAATGACACCTAATAAGCTGTTCTTCAGATACAAAGATGATACTGACCCACCATTCCTTGAAGGAGGAATTTAGTTTTGTTCTTTGAATTTGTACACCCCACATTTTAGCATTGTGCCTGCCACGTGGAAGGTGCTTGTTGATTCATTGATTGACTTGTAGGACGTGCATTCCAGTGCTGGTGATGGATTGAGATGGATTTTTCTATACTTCTCTGCACAGTTCATCCTGGAACCAATTTCCAAAATTCACTTTAGGAGTTTAGAATTTTGCCATGGAATGAAAGCATATTATCTGGTCTCTATAGGGATTCAGTCTATGACTTCCTTAGCATGCCAATCTAATCCACTGAGCAGATGTGTGGTTATTCCATACCTCCCTAATGTTAAGAGAGCAAATTTCTTTGAACAACAAATCTAATCTGTACACTGTCACTTGATTTTTAATTTTTTTGCGTTTTGGAGGGGGGAGGGCAGGGCCATTGGGGTTAAGCTACTTGCCCAAGGTCAAACGGCTAGTAAGTGCTAAGTGTCTGAGGCTGGATTTGAACTCAGGTCCTCCTGACTCCAGGGCCAGTGCTCCACTCACTGCACCATCCAGCCACCTCTGTCACTTGATGTTGATACGGGAATGTGTTATTGACTGACTGCCCTCTGAAGTGCATAGTGAAAGCCTTCGATTTGAACATAGACTTAAGTCAGTAAACCTGGGACCTCCACAAACTGCCCTACTCCTCTCTAGGCCCTGCTTTGAAAGAATTTGAATTTAGCAATGATAAGGAAGCCATCAAGTCAAGGCAAATCCTCTGAATCCTCCTTCCCAAAACCACATGCTCTGTTTTGTAGGGCCCAACCAACTTAATAGGATTTTTACTTGATATGTACAAGGCTTGTGTCATATCATTATATATTTTCTGACCTTCCAACTCAAAAGAAATCAATATCTACCTACTAAATTTAAAGCAAGGTATAAGAATAAACTGTATATTTATGTTTGAACGAAAGGAAAAATACAGGGCCTCCATCTGGCTTTCTTTTTTTTTTTTTTTTTTTTGCAAAGCATTATGTGTTTTCTTTTGACCTTTCCAATCAAAACGTTTTGCCTAAAACCACAGTGTTCAATGTACTCCCCTGACTATGTCCTTAATGTTCTCCTACAGACATCTCCATAACAATAAGATCTACTCCCTGGGAAAGAAATGCTTTGATGGACTCCACAGCCTAGAGACTTTGTGAGTTGACCTCTTAATTGTTTCCCTTTTTAAGTGTTTTCATTAATATTCTGAAGTATCAAAACAGCTTTAAAACCAAAAACATGCTTTTTGGCCTTGAGTATGTTGTTTACAAAAGCCATAACACACACACACACACACACACTTCTAAAAAAAAAATTGGGATTTAAAGGACCAATAATTTAAACTAGAAAATCATAAACTTAAGAGAGTGCATTATCAGCAAAGCAAGACATTATTCTGAATCACTCAGTCCATAAATATTTCTCAAAGTGCCTACTATGTTCCAGGTACTGTATAGTGGAAATCACAGTATGAGTAGAAAAAAATGTATTTTAAGGAATCAATTGAGTGTCATCCCTCAGGTTTATTATTACTGAGCTCTGATCAAGGGAAAAAAAGGAGAAAGTGTCATCAAGAGATTTCTCAAAGAAAATCCGTATTGACCAAGAAGTCAAACTGAGGTATTTAGGATCCAAATTAAGAGAGTTCAAAAGAATAAGTCGAGAAACTCAGTAATGACCTTTGTATCAGGGGTAGATCACAAAATAATAATGGTAATAGGAATGACTGGCACAAAGAACAATTAAACATTTACAAAGAGTTTTGTATATGTTATATGTTTTGATACAATAGGGTGGCTGATAACCCCAAGCAGATAACCACTGGTTTCAAAATCAACTCCAGACTAACCAACATAGTAAAAAAAGGTACCAAGCTATCAACAGCAGCTGAAGAAGTTTCAACCATTAGGTCCTCAAGTGGACAAGGAAGAGGAATGTGTCTATAGTTTCTGGACACAAAGTAATCTAGACTGGTTTAGATGCCCCTAGCCTGCCCTGTTGGTTCAAGTCATGAATGGGGAAGAGGAAAAAACCCTCCATCATGACTTTGGAATCTATTACTCATATGCAAATCCAGCTCAACGCAAAAGACAGGGGAAAGTGCTTGTGATTACTCTAGCTTCTCCCAAAAATGCTTTTTTGGGGGGAGCCATCCATATTGGCTGCATTTATGAACAGCAGTTACCCAGTAATGGTTTGCATTACAGAATCAAAAAAGGGATTTCTCTCAGGCACCAAGAGAATAGTAGAATGTAGAATGAGGGTGGAACCATCATGTTTTGGGAATAATTAGAATGCCCTACTGATTCTAAGAATTAGAATGCCCTACACAAGAAAGAGCTAGGAATCTTGGCAACCATAAATTAATACACTAGTTCCTATGCTCCTCAGCCAAGTTCAGGATTCTTGGCTTCATTAACAAGAATATAAGCAAGTTTCAGTGGTGATGCCCACTACATCCTCTTTTTCTTTACTCACAAAGAACTAGCTGAGGACCCATGATGACCTGTTCCTGAGAAACTTAACACCCTAAGGCTTCATGATGTTAATATTTGTGATAATATGAAATATTACAATACTTATAAAGTACTTAGTCCAGTGTCTGGTACATAGTAGGTACTTCATATATGTGTTTTCCTTTCTCTTCCTCTTCCCTTCATATTATTCATACAAGAATTTCTTTTTTGTGTAAGTCTGTAGAAGATATGTTAATCGATGTGATGGTTCTTCCAAAGTACTACTTCCCTCCTCCCCCCTACTGGAAATCAAGTAATTTATAAGGGCCCAAGCCTCATTTAATCAAAACATAGCATCTGGAGGGATTTACCAACAGGAAGGAAATTTATGTCCACAACCAACATTATTTCCTGCCTGCCATGTGGCTTAGTGATGGTTTGTACCAGACAAATGTGAATCATGATTCATGTTGGACTCAGTCAGATTAGCTCGCTTTGTAAATTAACTAGCAATTCTTCTCTACAGAGGAATATCCAACCACATCTGATTAGCTGACCAAAAGGCTTTCCTGAGTCATCTGGGAAATCTGCCATTCTCAAAGACTAAGAGACAATTACTCTTCTTTTATCAAAGTATAGAAGAAAGGTATATTAAATCTGGAAAGCACATTAAATTGTGAGTAGAAGTGAAAAGCCTGAGGATATCTTTCTCAGATGATCACTGCCAAATCTTTCCATTGCCAAAGGGCAATGAATAGAATGATAAATTATAGGTATAAAAGGAGAACTGAAGTGTGTTACCAATGATGACTTAGGTATTAGGAGTGATGGAAAAGATATCATAAAAGAAATGCATAACTGGAAAATAAAATCATTCAGTCACTTTTCAAGAGCATAGTGTGACAAATAGACAGCCTGAATACTACATGAGAGTTCACAAAATATATAAATTTTTTAAAAAGAGAGGAAGACTCTCTACTTCCCTCCCTGCCCCCAATAAAGTAAGTAGATGCTCCTTTATGGAGAATTTATGAAAAGATTTGGACAAGAATTAATTAGGGAAAAAAAGGTTTGGCTGATGGAGTTTTAAACTGCACCTACAGGGACAGTTCCCAAATGAAAGAGATCACAATTCTTTCAGAGTATAGACTAATAGGATAAGATTGAAGACAGAAATGCTTTAGTCTCTCATCTCTCTCTCCATGTTAAGAATAGAAGATGTTATTTGAATATCTTCATGGACTTTTTTACTCATTACCTCGTCAATTCTAACATTTTACAATTGAGTTTTATGTTTCAGACTCAGGATGATATATTGTTTTGGGCCTCAATCATTTATTATATTCCTGAGGTAATCTTGGAGTCAAAATACTTCTGAAAGATAAAGATGGACACTTCTCTTAAAGGCAGAACCTCTAATGGCTATAAAAGTTAGATCATCCTGAGGCAAAATTCAGAAGCCAGATACTAATTAAGAATCACAGTCTATGGTCATGGGGACACAGGAATCCAGGAGGCCTAGTGAAGAGGCTTGATCAATCAAAAAATATCAAAGTCCAACAAAACATATTGGAGTAGGTTTCCATTGGACAGAGAAACAACCTGCCCCAAGTGGGTCCCTGAGTTTCAGCTGGAAGGTGCCTCAAAAGTTATCTGGATCAACCTTACCTAAAAAAAAATCCCCTCTATGAAGTCCCCAGTGTAGATTATCCAGTCTTTGCTTAAAGACTTCTGAGGACGGGGAACCCACTATTTGCCAAAGGAGTTCATTCTACTTTTGTCAAGACCAAATCGTTGATGTGGGGAACTCTCAAGGATGAAACCCCCTTTATCAGTAGAGATCAGCACCTCCTTTGCAACTTGTAATCTTATGGAGCTTCCTGAAAAACCAAGAAGTTAAATGATTTGCCCAGGATCATCCACTAGTATCAGATATAGAACATGATGAACCATCCACCAATCTTCCCTTCTCCAGACTAAACACACCTATTTCCTTCAAAGGATCTTTTATGACATGAACTCAAAATCCTGTGAGAAATTTCTGTGTGATTTAAGGAGTTAGCGCCCAGGCAAATGACCTCCTGACTCAGCCTAAGCTTTGTCAGTGAACACTTATCTCACCTCTCAACCAAGCTAGGGTTCCATGAGCCCTGATTCATCAGCATTTCCATAGTTTCTGATGCAAAAATGTCTAATCATTTCAAAATCATCTGCCTGTGTACAGCAGAACCATCTGCTTAGAGCAAAGGTAAAAGTCAACACTAGGCAGTACACTAAATTACAGCAGTTATAGCACAAACCTTTTTGAGTAAGCTGCTAACCATCAAAAAATGGGAAATGTATTAAAGTAAAGACTGTCGCCCTCCATGGAAAAAATTAACCAAAGGAAAAATCTGATGAAGAAGTGACCCTTCTCTTTCTAAGGCCAACCCCACTCATCCCAGTCTCTCCTAACTTCTCCGACAGATAACTCCACTATCCTTCCCATTCTCTGTCTAATCTTCAATTTCTTCAAATCTATTACCTAAAAAATGTGCCCAAGTCTTCCTCACCTTTAAAAAACCCTCACTACATCCTACCATCCCTGCCAGCTGTTATCTTAATATCTCTTCTTTCCTTTTCAGAGCTTCCATGTCATCTCCTCTCTCCGTTTTCTAAACCCTCTGCAATCCAGATTCCAACCTCACTCAACCTAAACTCACTTCCCTCAAATTTTCAATTATGCCTAAATTGCTTTTTCTCAGTCCTATCCCTTCTTGACCTCTCTGCAGTCTTTGACACTGTTAATCACCTTCTTCTACTGAATGTTTTCTACCCTGGATATTTGTGGCACTTCTGCCTTAATTCTCATACCCCCTTCTCAATTTCCATTGTAGGATCTTCATTTGTTTCATTGTTCCTAGCTAGGTATTCCCCAAGGTTCTGTCCTAGATCTTCTTCTCTTTTCTCTCTATGCTCCCTTACTTGGTGATCTCATAGGCTCCCATGAGTTTAATTATCATCTCTTTATAGATGATTCCCAGATCTATATATCCAGTTCCCATCTCCCTCCTGAGCTCCAGTCCAGCATTGCCAAATGCCCAATAGATATTTTAAACTAGATTCCCATAGGCAGCTGAAAATCAACATAAGAAATAATCTTTTCTTCCAAAGCAATTGCTCTTGAGAACTTCCCTATCACTTTAGAGGACACCACCATCCCCCAGTCTATCATATTTGCAACCTCAGTCATCCTCAACTCCTCAGTGTCATTCATTCCACATTTACAATCAGTTGCTGAATTTTATCATTTTTACCTTCCCAACATCTTTTAGATATGTCCTCTTCTCTCGATGTGCACAACCTCTATCCTAGTTCTGACCCTCTTCATTTCTTGCTTGGATAGGCTCCTAATTAGTCTTCTTACCTGAAGTTTCTCCCTACCATCCACATAGCTGCTAAAGTGATATTGAAAAGCATAAATCCATGTCATTCCCACTACTCAATTAACTCCAATGGCTATTACCTCTAAGATCAAACATAAACTCCTTTGGCATATAAAACTCTGCACAATCTGTTTCCTTCCTATCTTTCCAGTATCCTTACACTCTATTTCCCTTCATATCCTCTACAATCTAGTGACAGTGACATACTTGCTATTAATACCTCACACAGAGTACACTCCATCTCCCACATCCATGACCTTGTAGTAGATGTTCCTATGCTTGGAATGTTCTGCCTCCTCACCTCTGCCTCTTAGAATCCCTGGTTTACTTGAAGGTTCAGCTTAAACACCACATTTATCAGGAGTCCATTCCTAGTATCCTAAGTTGCTAGTGTTTTCCTCTCAAAGGTTGCCTTCCATCTATTCTGTACATATCTTACACACATACACACAATGATTTACATAATTGCACATGTAAAATCAAATTGCTTGCCTTCTCAAGGAGAAAGGGACTCAAAATTTGGAACTCAAAAAAATTCTTTTAAATGAATGTTTAAAATGTCATTTACATGTAATTGATAAGAAATAAAATAAAAATTCAATGTAAAAAAAGGAAAATATTCATAATGTACAGGAGTGAAGGATTCTTCCATTTATCTACAATTTGTTTTTGTCCTCTGGTTTTATTCATGGGAAAAATGAATATAAATATATATTATTTATTCATATTATATATGAATACATATCATATCAATGTTATATATTAATATAATTATTTCTTTATATTATATATGAATACAAACCAGTATGGATGAGTTTCACTTCTTTTGATAGGACATCAGATTATTAAACTTTGTACCCTATTTTAAAAGTATCTACAGTTAAATGAATGTTCATAGATGATCCAAGAATTGTGTGATTCTTAGCACTTACTGCCCCCTTTGCCTCCTTTCTACTACTATCATTGCAACAACAGAAGAGAGATATACATGACTGAGTACCACTTAATGCTTTTGTCTATTTCATAAATCAGCATGGCAAAAAGAATTCATTACATGACAGTTAACCTTCTGGTGATAAGCCTGTCTATACTTAATAAGGGTTGTGCTCAGACAGAAGACAAAGGTTGTCTTCTAGGCCTATGCTTGAATCCTTGTCTGCTTATATGAACCTTCTGGTATAGTCTTTGTCAACTCAGGGCTAACTCCACATTATAACGAGATATCAGAATAGGGTTTTTGAGGAGATCTGGAAACAATACATAAGTCTTATCTGGTGTTTTTGATGAACTGCATTAACTCATACCAATTCATTTTAACACAGATAAAACTGATGTAAAAATCTCTATCATTAATGAAAATAAACAATACAGTTCTCAAAAAAATCCTACTTAAAAGAGGCAGAGTCTATATTCTTTTCTAAGTAGAAAGTCAAAATTATGATCTGTTTATTTTCACAGAGATTTAAATTACAACAATCTAGATGAGTTCCCCACTGCGATCAAGACACTTTCAAGTCTCAAAGAATTGTAAGTATTTGGCACAAACTTTATCAGGGGACTTTATTATAAAATGTTAATGACTTTCATTTAATGACAGTATTACTATTCTTAGAAAATTCAGTAACTTCATAAATATGGAGGAAAAAAGAGACTTCAAATTATGTATATCTATAGATGGCCAACAGAAAATAGCATCTACTGATTGTTATGTGTCTTTCCCTAGAATAGAATCTTTGTTTTTTCACGTTTTACTATCTCGCTCCATTCACTTGATAGATTTCTCTTGCAATGGTGGTGATTACAATGATAGTGAATATTGGAGACAACTCAGAAACTTGCAAAACAATCTCATGGCTAAATTTATGCTGAACTAAATACTGTCTTTCCATAGGAAAAGATCATATTTTACTGAAAACAAAACCAACTAGTAGCTTTCCTTTTATATTCTATTCTATAATTAAATTTATTTTTCTCTATAGTTAAAAATAATACTCGATATTAAGAGTGTTCTTATAGAGTAAGATAGATATACATAGAGCTTCATTTTTCTGACCCTGAGAGAAATTAGGTATATATATGTTCATGTATACACATACATACATACATATACACACACATACATACACACACACACACAATATAAGGAAGGGCGGGTGCAGAGAGTAAACAATAGCAAGAAAAATCCTAGAGGGTCAGCATCAGTAAATCCCACATGTGGCTGTCTTAAATGCTTAACTTTAATCTGGGAAGTTACTATCATATGTAGGCTGGGAAACTGAAGATTTTCCACACAAATGATTTAACTAGACATTCTCAAAGGCCTCGAAGATGCTATTTACTCCATTCCACTGTCTTTGGGTCTAATTTGTCCCAGACAAATGAGAAGTGATATTATTACAAATCTCTGGGGGTACTGGAATCTTCTTTCCTTCTGAAGTTATTCCTCACTGTCAGGAAATCCCTCCTGAGAACTACCCTACATGTAACTTACCCAATTGTAACTTCAATCAGCTTCTTCTTTTTCCAGCTTCCAATGAGATCAGGAAGAAATGATCCCTGCCTGATGGATGGGGGGGATAAAAGAGTTGTATTCTCAAAGACTTTTCTTGTTTCTTGTCTTATTTGGAAATCAAAGGTGTTTACTTTCTTCCTTCTGTCCCAGATTGTGTTTTCACATAAGATGCAGGAGTTTATAGTTGCATTCTTAGTCTGCCTTCCCAGTGGATGGCAGCTAGCAATTGGTGTCTCTTTGACTCTGTTGTTGTTATTCATTCTTTGTTTTGAAGAGGACCAATGACATCACAAAGTGATGTGCATGAATTGAATTTAAATGAGGCAGAGTTGCACAAAGTCTTCAGCCACACTATGTCCTCCAGAATCATCTTAGACCTGTGGCAAAACAAGGTCAAGAAGACTGAGGATGGCTCAGGATACATTGGGTATCCTAGCTTTCATCTCCTATATTTGGTTAGGTGCCAAGTCTTGTCATTTCTGCCTCTGCTAGATCTCTTGTATGTGTCCCCTCCTTTCCACTCACATCACAGTCAGGCTTTCATCACCTCACACCTGTACAATTACAGTAGACCTCTCGTTGGTCTTTCTGCTTCCATAGCTTCCCCTCACCAATCCAATCTCCAAGCTATGGCCAAAGTGATATTCTCCAGCTATGGCCCTAACCATGTCATTCACATCAAGAGACTTCAGAGGGATTAAAGACAAACTCTTCTATTTAGGGATTAAAGACAAACTCTTCTATTTAGCATTTAAAGTCCTTTACAATCTTGCTCTAAACTATCTCCTCTCCCCAATGCATTCTCCACTCCAACCAAACCAGTGTACATGCTGCTCCTCATATGTATGTCCTGCTACCATCACTTATCATCTTCCCTTGGGCAGGCTGTCCCCAAGCACAAAATGCTCTCTCTCCTTATCTCCACTTAAAAGAATTTTACTTCCTTTGAAGGTTCAGCTCAAATACCACCTTTTTATTTGAGTCCTTTCGTGTCTTCAACCGCCCACCCTCCAAAACCCCCCACCTCCACACCCCACACCCCTGCCCCAACCCCACCAGTTTTCAGTGCTTCTGCTCCCCAAAAATTACCATGTATTTACATTATATATTTTTCTATTTATGTATCTGTTTATATGTCAGGGAAAGATACATCATAATCGGCAGAATCTATTTTCTATTGGCCATTGATACAAGAAAATTTATATATGTGTATATATATATTAAAATTTAAAGTATCTCTATTTTTCTATATTTATGAAGTTGCTGAATTTTTTAGGAGTGGCCATAATATTGTTTCCCCCATCTTATGTGTGAGTTCTTTGAGGACAGGAGTTCTCATTTTCTCATGTCCCAGCAGACACCTAACAACCACTTGAATTGATGACTTTATGGGGCCATCCATGAATTAACCCTTATCTCTAGTAATAATAGCAAACATTTCCAGAATGCTTTAAAGCTTGCAAAGTGATTTACATATATTCTCTCATTTAATCCTGACAGTAACCCTTCAAGACAAATGTTATTGTCCCCATTCACAGATGAGTAAACTGAGGCTGAGGGAAGTTAAGTGAACCCAGAGTCACAAAACTAGTAAATATCTGAGTCAGGATTTGAACTCAGATCTTCCTAGAGCCAAGTCCAGCACAGTATTTCTACAAAGAGCCTATACTACTTTCTCTCCCACCTTTGTTCACTTCTTTTTCAACCTTTCTCACAACCTTTCTTTACTACTATATTAAGAGTGTTTCAGACCAAAACAATTTTAAATATTGGGGTAGTATATGAGTGGAAGGGAAAAGAAAAAGTAAAGGGAGGAAAGGAAAATTAATTCAGGCCATTTACACTTCCAAAGAAATGTGGATGAATATTAAATAGAAACCAGGGATCCATTCCTCTAATTCCCCCATCAGCCTTACTCAGTTCATCAATTCAAATCAACAAATGTTAAATGCTTAGAATTTAAGAGATACTATGCAAGGACCTGAGAGTCCCAAAACAAAGAGAAAGAGGTTACATAGGTATGACAACATGTATACAGATAAGCTCATGTATAAAGATACGTTAACTTGTGTAAGGACAAGCTAATTTCGGGAGAGTATGTGCTTATGACTGGGGGTTAGAGGGCGGGTCCTCAGGGAAGGCTTAATATTTTAGGTACCACTTGAGCTGTTCTCTAAAGGAAGCTAAGGATTCTAAGGTTGGGAAGACCTGAGTTCAAATCCTCCCTCAGACACTATCTGTACGACCCTGGACAAGTCACTTAACCAGTTGCTTCATCTGTAAAAGGCAAATAATAATAGCACCTACATCTCATGGCTGTTGTGATAAAATAAAATGATAAAATGCTTATAAAGCACTTATCACAGGGCCTGACAAGTAATAAGCACTATAGAAATATTATATTTTGTTGTTAATTATTATGTGGAAGTGAATTCCAGACTTGGGATACTCAAAGACCCAGAGGTGTAATATGGATTGTCAAATACAGTTATCAATATATAGTTAGCAGGCACGTTTGGCTGGAATGAAGTTTTCTCTATAACATCCTCTTACAGTGTAATTTACCTGCGTGTATTTCCGGAACTCATTTTTTGGATTTGTCATTGGAAACAACTTCCCTACTATATAACAAAGGAGAAAACCCTTCTAACTATAGGCTCCATGAAAGCAAGAAGAATGACTATCTAAAACTGGCATCTTCCCTCTGCTAAACAGTAGCATTTGGACCCCTTCAATGAATGTTGAACTGAGTTAAATTGAAATTAATTGAGCAAGCAAACTGTATCTTAAAATAGAATCATCTACCTGTGATTCATGATCATTAGAAATGCTTGTTACCTCCACATAATAAAAGAACAAAAACCATTAGATCATTTTCATCACAACACATACTGTACATAGTATATTTTTTTTTCTTTCTAGGGGATTTCATAGCAACAATATCAAATCAATACCGGAGAAAGCATTTGTAGGCAATCCTTCCCTTATAACAATGTAAGTGACCATATAGAGAGAGTTATTTTAGATTTAATGCGTATTCTAGTTTTGTCTATGCTGTTTATTCCTGGTAATATACCTAAATGGAAGGAGGTATGTATATATAGAAGTAGAATTGTAATGGTTTAATGTCAAGTTTGGATGACAACATAAAAGGAACGTTGATAAGTCAGTCATTCAGTGAGCATTTATTAAACACCAACTGTGTTAATAGCCAGACACCATGCTAAATTCTGGGGATATAAAGAGAGACAAAAGACAGGCCCTACCCTCAGGGAGATTACATTCTAATAAGCAAGAGGATGTAACCAGAATGAGAAAAAGTCTGAGTACATGACAAATAAGAATCAGTGAAAGAAACTGGAAGAAAAGACTCAGTGGGGACAAGATCACAAATTTTCAAGGATGTGAAGGCTTCAACTTGTTCTGTTTGGCCCCAGAGAGCAGAACCATGAATGGTCCAGTGGAAGGTGCAAAGAGACCAATTCAAGATTGATATTGAGATTGAACTTTGCAAAAGTGGAATGGGCTGCCTAGAGAGGCAATGGCCTATTCCCTTCTTGGAGGTCGTAGAGCAAAAGATGGACAGCCACGGAAGTATAATGTAGTGGGAATCTCTTTCATGAGTGGGCTGGGCAAGATGACCTCTGAAGTCCCTTCCATTTGCACATTCTGTGAATCTGTCATTCTGGTAAAGTAAAAAACTATTGGAAACTGCCTCTGAAGCAAGAGACCATTGACCTGTTATCAACCAGAATTGTACCATGATGTTCAAACCACCCACATCTTTTAAATATGCCGCAACCATTGGTTTTCTGCCCAGGCCTGCCTGGCTATATTTATATATGCTGGCACACATCTCCTGAAAGGATTTAATTAATTTAGTTAAATGATTTTAAATTAAATAATTTAATAAAAGGATTAAATTAATAGGATATCTGTACTTATAAAGAGAATAGCATGCTCTGTCAAAAATGATGCCATAAAGGATATGTTATAATTCTAGTACAAGCAGAATAAAGATGGGAAACAGATATGAGTAATGGAAAAAATGTTCCCCACTAGGATTTCAGCCAATGACATAGAATGGGTACTACAACTTAGGGTGTGGGCTGTATTATGGTGTTGAGGAGAGGAAAACTCCAGTTATTAGGAAAACACAGTTGCGGAAAGTTAGCAACTTACCATTGGTCAGCTCGATGGTGCAGTGGATACAGTGCCGGACCTGGAGTCAGGAAGACTCATCTTCCCAAGTTCAAATCCAACCTCAAATACTTCTTAGCTGCGTGACCTTTGACAACTTACTTTAACCCTCTTTGCCTCAGTTTCCACATCTATTAAAATGAGCTAGAGAAAGAAATGGCAAACCACTCCAGTATCTTTGCCAAGAAAACCCCGATTAGGGTCACAAAGATTTAGACACAACTGAAAAATGACTGAACAACTGTGTCTACCTACTGTGAGAGGTTGAGATCCTTTTTGTTCCCCTAAAACTCGCCAACATCCATAATCACATGAGGTTTTAGCCCGTTAAACAAGAACTCTGTCTACCAAGTCCATCGTGCCAATTAATATTGTCTTATTTGGCTTATTTCATAGTTCAGGAAACTATATATTCACACTGTCTGTCTCTATTGACTGTCTACTACCAAGGTAATGATTTCTTTATGGAACAACAACAAGAAAAAAAGTTAAGAACTATTCGTCCTCATTAATGGATGTTAGCACATTCAATGGGAGAGAAATTGGCATTCCTCTACTTGTTTTTCTTCAAACGCCACATTGTTGATTTTTAATCACTCTCTTGACATGGTAATATCTCCTAATGAGGACTTGCAACTCCTACGGATTACAGAGTGGGTGAGCCAAACCAATATTTCCACCTGGGCTAGGTTATTAACTAGACTGATTACATCTCATTCTAACAAATACCATCACGACTTCTATATAACAAAATAATAAATTTCAGTCAGTGTCTTGTGTATTAAAAAAAATTCCAACACAACTAAGCATTTTAGTTAATTCCTAGGACTTTGTTGTAATTTGACCTTGTACATTGTTTTTATGGGTGTTAAGATCTTCATCTTTCAACATTTAACAAGTGCTTCAAGATCTAGAATTGCCTGTCACTTAGTGAACATTTGGCCCATGTTGAGGACAGATGATGATACTTTTTTTTAATGTAAAGAACAATAATGAATCCTTTTATTTAATTATACCATAGGTTTAGAACTGGAAGCAATCTTAGAAGTCATCTGGCCCAGCTGCCTCATTTTACAGACCAGGAAATTGAATCCCAGAGAGAAGAAATTTGTTCAAGATCATAGAGTTAGCATAAGTAGACAAACCAACATTCAAACCTAGGTCCTTTGATGATCTGTTACATTATTTTACATTTCCTCTCAATTTTTAGTAATCCTCTATCAAATCTTAATATCATGGTATCATAGATTCTATCCAGAAGGAACAATAGAACTTTTCTAATCCTATTTTCACATGGAGAAACTGAGGCATATAGAAATTGAATTGCACACAGTCACAAAGCTAGTATCTATGGCAGGATTTGAACATAGGTCTTCCCAGCTCAAAGTCCAATTCTCCAATCACTATGCCGTGCCTTGAGAGATTTGTAAGTACACGTAGCACAACATTCTTTACATAAATCTCTAAACGTAAATTTAAACTATTGAAATTCACCTATCATTTTATAAATAAAATTGTTTTGTGCTACGTTTTGTTTTTTTTTTTTTAGTCAGATTTGTGATTTCTTCAGAGAGGAAAACTCCCCTCCATAATGCCAATTAGCAACTTACTGGCAATTTATAGACCTGGTTCATAACATGTGTCAGAGGCAATATTTAAACTCAGTCCTTATCAACTTCACATCTGGCTTTTTATCCACTCCACCACAATGCCTCTCTTTAGATGATACATTACAATCAAAATTATATTAATGGATATAATGGGTTTGTTGGTATTTCAAGCTATCATTTGTTTGCTGTAGAAGCTTTATACTAACACTTAACATATTTTTGTTTTTCGGCAGACACTTCTATGATAATCCAATCCAACTTGTTGGGAAATCTGCTTTTCAACATTTACCTGAACTGAGAACACTGTGAGTTCTTACTGCTGCCAAAGACCATTTTTCTGATGAAAAATTATGCCTCTCCAGCCTCTGTCCCTTAATAACCATAAAGTGTGTCCTTTCCTTTAGGACTTTGAATGGTGCATCGCAAATTACTGAATTTCCTGATCTGACGGGAACAACAAGCCTGGAAAGCCTGTAAGTCCAGGAGTTCAGTTGTTTCGTATTGTCCAGAACCAATGCACTTCTTTGATTTTGGCTAGCTGTAACCTCCATGACTCAAGTATTCCATTATGTAATCTCGGAGTAAAAGAATGTGTCTATTTTGTGTTTCACTAGGACCCTGACAGGAGCACAGATCACCTCTCTTCCCCACACCGTCTGTGATCAGTTACCTAATCTCCGAGCGCTGTACGTTTCAGTAAGGTTGATAACATCATGTAAATAGAAAACTTCCACTTAGATGTTACATGGGGGTCTTCTTTTTTTTCACGAGTTCTTTCACATAGAAAATTCTATTCTCACAAGTCTCAAAGCCTTCTTTTCTCTACTATTCCTTTTTGGGCCAGTGAGCACTGAAAGGGCATCCCTGCTCCCAATTCCACAATGGGGTATTTGAATATGTTGGTGTGCATATCTTTTGTTTCTGGGTCACACAAAATGACCATTAATGTCTCAGTTGGCAAGAGTTTTCTTTCAGAGACAAAAGATATAAAACAAAATAAACAAAAAATTAACCTTAATCCTTAAGGTTTAGTAGAGCAGAACAAAAATCTATAATGAATCATCAGTGCAAGAAAGATGTCAAAATAAAAAATGAAGAAATAATTTCTGCATCATCTTGTACAAGTCTTCCCAGGTTTCTCTGAAACCATCCCTTTCATTATATTTTATGACAGAAAAGCATTCCATTAAATTCATATACCATAATTTGTTCAGCCATTCCCAAAATGATGGGCTACCCTAAGTTTCCAGTTCTTTGTTTCTATATTGAGTTGCCGTAAATATTTTGTATACATGTGCATAATCTCCCTCTTTCCTTGATTTATTTGAGATATCAGCCCATTATTTTGTCAAAGGGTATGCACAGTGTAATAACTTTTGAGGCATTGTTCCAGATTGCTTTCCAAAATGACTGAACCAATTCATAGCTCCACCAGCAGGGTATTAATGAGTCTGCTTTCTCCCAACCCCTCTAACACTGTCTTTTATTTATTTTTTTTTTTTGCTTAACTCTGCATATTTTTATGAAGCTTTGTTTCTTTTTGTTTTCTTTCCATGGAAAAGGGTAAATGGGAAGAAGAGAAAGTAGATTTTTGCTTACTGAATAAATAAAATTAAATATTTAAAAAATGAAAGAGTATAGTTGGTGGACCCGCACACATACTGATAAACTACCAAATACTCTTCCTATATTGTAGGTATGACATATCTTTGAAGGTCATGGCTAAAGTATAAACTGCTTGTATGATTTATTTGGGCATTTCTCCTCATTTCTTAAGATGTGTTTAAGTCAACTGAATTTTTTTAAAACCTACAATGTACTCCATATGTACTATGTACTCATTCTGGCAATGAATTCATGCATGGAAAAGGTGACAGAGACTAATTCTTCCCTCCTCTCTGTTCCTATATTTTCCTGCCTCCCACTCTGGACATGGGGAAAAAAAACTATGGAATAAGAAAGGAAGGGAACATTATATACCACTTGCAATATCCTAGGCACTGTGCTAAGGGCTTTAGAAATATTTCACTGGATTGTAAGGCTAGTTCACGTATATTTTGTTTCATCAAAAATAATAATGGCTAATAATAACTAATGCATACAGCACTTTACCGGGTACATTTGTTACCCGATTCTCTCCTAATAACAATCTTGCCAGGTGGTATTATTATGCCCATTTTATAGATTTTATATAACAAATTGTCATATAATTTTAAATATTTTATATATTTTAAATGACAAACTAACATGATGCTGAAGACTCATCACTTTAATGCTATCATAAAATCTTTTGTGTTAATGTTTCCATTTAATTGAACAAAAATTATTAACAGGAAGGGAACAAGCATTTCTTACAGTATTTACTTCATGCCAGGCACTGGACTAAGCACTTTGCAGAAACATTATCTCATTTGATCATCGTAACAACCCTACAAGGTGGATGTTATTCCCCATTTTGTAATTGGGAAAGCTGAGGTAAACAGGTTAAGTGACTTGTCTAGGATCACACAACTAGCGAGTATCTGACTCCAAGCCCAGCATTGTATTCACTGTGCCACCAACTGCCTGACTGTGCACAGCAGAAATAAAGTATAGGATACTGGATAGAAAGTTGGTCTCAGGAAGATCTGTGTTCAAATCTTGCCTCTTACATATTCTGGCAATGTGAAACTGGGAACAAAGTGCAATATGGAGTTTAAAATGAGCAACAGCTGCTAGTGAGAATATGAGGATGCCTCAAAGAAGTCACATGCTACTCTTTCTCCGAACATTGGGATAGTAAAAGGTTAAGGAAGGGAGTCAATTCATTAATTTGTACCTGCACAAGTAAAGAATAAATTTCACTTTCTCTAGGGCAAGAAATTGAATTTCCTGCTGAAGAACAGCCAGATTATTTTTTAGTCTTGGGGAACCATTCCAGCCTGATAACGCTGTTTAAGACAGCAAGCTCAACGATTTCACTTGGTAGACTGTAATTTTACAATTATTGGTGGAAGTTGAGTTTTTCCACTTCCTTTTGGGATGTGGCTTCCAAAGAAGCACACACTGGGACCCCTACAGCAACATTACTAATTGATGTTGCTTATGTTAAACTCCATATTTCACTTTGTTCTCAATAATTCACGTTTTACTTCAGCTCACCCAGGGATAACCCTGTCAAGACACGTCTTCAGCTATAGATGCCTCCCATTTTAAAGAGAACAATAAGAGTCTGTCCACCTCTTCCGTATCTGGCTCAGAGGAAGCATTCCAGTCTCTCCTGAGGCTCACCCTGATGTTTCTACATCTGCCTCTGTATGTATGTATGGAGTGTTCAGCACCTCTGGTGTTAGGGCCTGCTGAGCCCTTTCCAAGGCTGCTCATTCACCTTTGGTATCCACGTTCAACCAACTCTCACCTGTGGCTCCAAGAAGCTGTAGCATGTGCAGTGGCCATGACTTTGGTAGATAGGCTAGATCAGGTTGAGGGTAGCCAACAGGCCTCACTCCCTTTGGTGAGTTATGGGAATGCCTACCCCAAGCATGTAATACTTCCTCTGGCAGCCTTGGTGGATGAGAACAATTTGTTCCCATGGCCATGAAGGACGCTGAAGCAGGTGCTGTGCAGTGCTTAGAACTTGGTCAGGCACTGAAGACACCAAGGTCACCCACTACATCCTGGGCCAGTCATCTTGATCTTGTCTTGCTACTGGATTTCTATGACTCAGGAAGAGAGAATGAGGTTGACAACTTTGTGCAATTCTGCCTCATTTAAATCCAATTCACACACAAGTCAAGACATCACCCATGTCATTGGCCCTCTTCAAAAAAAAAAAGGAGTAATATGTCACTGGACAAGTCACTTAGTCCATGTGCCCAGGCAATTTTTCAAGGCTGTAAGTTGCTAGTCTATATTGGAAGAAAGTTTCCTCTTTGGAGATTTCCTTATATCAATGAAATCCCAAGTGTAGTCCCCAAAAAAAATTATGCACAAATGATACAGAGATGACCAGCAAAGATTTTCCTTTGAGGAGAATATCAATCACCAACTATCCATTAAGCACTTAATATGTACCCAGCACTGGAAATACAAAGAAAAATCTGGAAATCTCTTCCTTAAGGAGTTTACATTCTAATGGGGGAAGCAATATATTTAAATAAGTGGCTACATACAAAGAAAATGGAAAAATAACCTTACAAGGGAAGGTATTTGCACTTGGGGAAAACAAGGGAGGTGCCCTGCAGAAGATGGAATTTGAACCAAGAATTGTAAGAGTTTGAGGTGAAAGGAAAAGTATTCCAGGCATAGGTAACAGCTGTTAATGCAAAAGTCGTGGAAATGGGAGATGGAGTGTGTGTGTGTGTCTGTGTGTGTCTGTGTCTGTGTCTGTGTCTGTGTCTCTATATGTGTGTGTGTCTCTATCTGTGTGTGTGTGAGACATCAAGTAGACCAGTGTGGCTGGAATGCAGAGTGCATGGAAGGCAGCAGCATGTAAGAAGACTAGGAAGATAGAAAAAAGTCAAGTTGTAAAGATGCCCAAATGAAAGACTTCATATTGTATCTTGGAGGTACCACAAAGCTTATTGTTGATCAGTCATTTCAGGTGACTCTTCATGATCCCATTTGGGGTTTTCTTGGCAGAGACACTGGAGTAGTTTGCCATTCCTTCTCCAACTCATTTTACAGATGAGGAAACTGAGGCAAACAAGTTAAGTCATTCATCCAAGGTCACACAGCTAGTGTCTGAACTCAGGACTTCCTAAGTCCAGGCCCAGCTCTCTATCCACTGAGCCACCTAGCAGCCCAAGGGAGATACACTAGAAAAATAAATATGAAATAAACACAAAGGATTAGGGGTGGGGGAATGAGGGAGAAACCCGTAACTAATACAAATTCTTGTTTGGAATCTTAGACCCTAGTTTTTAGTCTGGCAACAGCCTATATGTCCAGGTATATTTGCATGTTACTACTTTTCCTTCACATGCTCGAAGGACCAGTCCGACAGGCTTACTTGCTTTTCTCCATGCAAATTATTCTAGCTCCCAACTCCATGCCTTTAGGGGCAACCTCTCATGCCCAGAATACCCTCCCTCTTCATCTCTTCCTCACAGAATACCAAACTTCCTCTAAGGCTTAATTCAGATGCCTGCTCCTATACAAAGTCTCTTCCAACCCCAGTCCCCCTAATTGTTCCTTCCACCTAAAATTACTTTGTATTAAGCTTGTATCTATTTTATATTGATTTATCTGTGTTCTCACCTGACACCCGCCCCCCAATGGAATGTAACCTCCCTGAGGGAACAACTGTTGTGTCTTTGTCTTGTATCCCCAGAATTCAGCAGAGTGCCTGGCAAATGGTGATTAGTAAATGCTTGTTGAGTGAAAGAGTTAATATGTAAATGAAGGATATAGTAGTGTTACCATTGTAAGTAGGTTCAAGTATATAGCATCCCTTAATCACCTGGCCCAGTTTATGCCAAGAGAAAATTAGTGCTAAGCTAATAATATGCTCTTCTTGATATATAAACTGGTTGCCACTAATCCACTATCATATGCTTTATATTGCATTTTTCCCATAATGGTAATAAATTTGCCCTGATGTGTCTCCATGGTTTTACCCAGCCACCTTAGTGATCAATGCAACACATTTCCATAATGCCTAACCAGGGTAACAGGTGCAGGGTTAGCTACCTGGCCTTAACAGACCTGCAAATGGGGGCTCATTAATACCATGATCTAACCAACCGAGATCACCAACCAAAAATGGTCACAAAAGAGCAATAATCACTATCCTGACCAGCTGCCACCCAACAGATGATTGCTCCTGTATAACAAAAAGACAAAAAGAAAAGAAAATCCTAGCCATCCTTGGTTGATTAGCAAGCTTGAAAAAAGTCACCACCATTACTATCACCATTACGTCCCACCATCGCAGTCTCAGATCACTATGAAAATGCTCTATGTACATGTACAGTACATGTACTACCAGATATCAAACACAGATTTCTCACACATACACCAAATGTATTATCCAGCAACGAAGGACCACGGCAGCATTTGGTGGAGAGAAGAGCTTTTCCATAGACAAAATGGAACTTAGCAAGTTAACATGGTTCTTAAGGTCACGTACTATACACAATGTTGTGCTTAGAGGCAGGGAGATGGGGAAAGCTCTTTAGAACCCCCTCCAAACTGTTTCCAAAGAAGGAAATAAGGATAGATTAGAACCATGTGAATTCAAAAAAAAAATTTTCCACCAGAGAGACTTTGTTAAATACATTATTTTCTTTGCAAAACGAAATGCTTGTTGATGTATAGACTTAGTCTACCTGGAATCTGATGAGGTGAGGACTTTGATTAGTTGTTTCTTATGTGGGAACCACATAAGAACACAATAGTCTAATGTGTAATATCTTTAATCTGATTTCAGATGGGACATAATACAACCAATAATTAACCAATATGCTGACATTTCCTCTTGTAATTATTCCACAACATTGGGTTTGGTATTATTGATGGGAATTATTCTTTGTTTCTTTGTGAATATGCCAGGAGCCCCGTATTTAAAGCATTAGGTCACTCTGAATATGTTCAGCATTAAAAGCCTTTCTAGTCATTATAATTTTGGCATCAGTGACAAATTGCTGGGGTGCCAATCTATTCCAATGATTCTTGGACATATTATAAACATTTCCATGTTCTAAATAGGGAAGTGGAGCTAGTAGACAGCACATAACTCTTCAGCTATGTTGACTCAGACAAAGTAAAATAAAACATTGAAATAATAATTTAAATAATTCAAGGAAAAAGTAAGAAAAGATTATTGTGGGATTTTGTTTTTTGCCAGAATTATCTAACTTGGGAAACAGTGTGACCTAGTGATTAGAGTCAGCTTTAGAGTAAAGAAGGCTCGAGTCCAGATCATAGCTCTGATATATACTAGTTACGTGACACCTGAAGAGTTACTTAACTTCTACAGGCAACTCTAGTAAGACAGGAAAAGTTACAGAAAAGATGTCCATCTATGTGAACGGAGAGAGACCTAGCACTGGAAGTTCCTACAACATGGAGAAAGTCACAGATGTCATTATCCAAAAAATACTCACCATAGCCCACCATAGCCATTATTATATGACATATGATCATATAAAATTTAGTCTTTTCCTTCATTTTATTTGGGCAGACACTGGTTTTGTGTCATTTATTATTCTCACTCAAAATGATCACTGGACATGCTTCCCTAGAATTAAGTTAAATAACTTTTTAATGCAATAAGTTGCATACTATTGATTTGTATGCTACTAAGCATAGTTATGGATAGCTAGATTTGGAATCAAGATGATATGGGTGTGAGTACTGCCTCAGACACTTATCTCTGTGACTCTGGAAAAGTCATTTAACTTGGCTATGCATCAGTATTCTCATTTATAAAATTAAGGGATGGGACTCAATGACCTCTACAGACCCTTCTAGTTCTAAATTTATGCTCCTTTAAGTGATGCTATTTCCTGCCATATTCCTTTTCCCTAAAGCACTGATTAGTGCGTATCCAGTGCATATGAGTAGGTGCTCAGCAAGTATTTTTGGTCTTCAAGAAAATATTTGACATCTCCAAGCAACATCTCTTCATTGAGGATGTTGTAACATCAGGGGATTCTGGCTCAGATATGGAGTGGATGAGAAGATTTTGGGGTCCTTCCCATCTCTGAGGTGCTATGATTCTGCTTCTAGATCAATCAGTGACAATTTTTTCCTTTATTCTTCATGAAAAAAAGGAATTTCAAACATCAATTTGTTGACAAACTCCTAACGAATGTTGATCGACCTTTGACAGATTATGAAAGTAAACCTCCATGATGAAAATACACCGGACTTTGTGTTCAGGAAAACTTGGTTCTTACCACTACCACTAATTAACTGTAAATTTCAGGAAATAAATTAATTTCTCTGGGCTTCAGCTTTCTCATTGGCAAATTGGAGGGGATTAAATGATCTCCAAGGACTTTTCCAACTTTAAAATTCTGATTTAATGACTCCTAGATGACATTCTTGACAAAATTCCAAAGAGGTTTTGTGTGTGTATATATATGTATGTGTGTATGTGTGTGTATGTGTGTGAGTGTATGTGTGTGTGTGTGTGTGTGTGTGTATATATCATATATATATTATATATATATGTATATTTATATTTATCAGATATATGAAGATCAAGGGCAGCTGGGTGACTCAGTGGACAGAGCTCTGGGCTCAAAGTCAGAAAGACCTGAATTTAAATTTGGCCTTAGACACTTCCTAACTATGTGACCCTGGACAAGTCACTTAACCCTCTTTGCCTCAGTTTCCTCATCTGCAAAATGACCCAGAGAAAGAAATAGCAAACCACTCCAAGGAGAGTTGGCCACAAATGAAATGACTAAACCACAAATGAAGATCAAAAAAGATAACATATGCAACGTGCTTTGCAAGTCTTAAAGCACTATATATGCTGGCTATCAGTTTTATTATATTTATTGCTATTATAATTATCTCATTCTATACTCACAAAATCTCTGGGAGGCAAGTATTATTGGGAGGCAAGTGTTATTATAGAGAGATATACATATATTTTATATGTAATGCATGTTTGTGTGTTTGTATAATATATATGTGTGTGTGCACATATACACATGCATATATGTACATGTATGCACACACATATATGTCCCAGTCTACTATATATAGTCCAACCTCTAGTCCAGTGTTCTTTCCACTACACTTAGAAAACAGGTTACAAGAAAGGAAGAAAGAAATTTTTCCTTTTGGCAGAGCTAGATGCCAGGAAGTTGCTCTCATAGAGAATTTTTGGTATCTCTGTCTTCTCTGACCTCACCTTCCTTGGGTAAAGCATTGTACATGGCCCCCTAGCATATGAGGAGCAGATGGTCATAAAACCCATGTTCAGCATGGGATAATCTTTCCTCTGTCAAAAGGCACATAAAGAAGCCTTTGTCTTTATGTAGCCCATTAAGGTGTGTGAATTAAGGATCCAAATGAATGAAATAGGAGTTCAAAAAAGAGTTCAGGCATTACTCCAGTTGTAGAAAATATATAGGTCTGGTTTCAATTAATGTATACATCAGTCCAGAGTATTGTGAGAGAGTTATAAAACTTGGGAATATAGAAGACCGAGTCAAATGGGTCTGCTACTGGTTGCCCCATACCTGATGTTCCATTTCCCACCTCCATGACTTTGCATGTGTATGCTATCACCACGTCTGGAATGCACTGTGTCCCTACCTCCTTCAGGGTAAAGCTTTAGCCTTTGCCTACCTCCCTAATTGTTAGTGATCCTACATCTTGAAATTCCTTTACATGTACTTGATATTTACATATCTGTATACACATGATATTCTTCCAATAATAATAAGCTGACATTTACATATGCTTATATAGGCAAATATATCTGTATATATACATATATACATGCATACACATACGTACACACATATGTACATCGTACATACATATATACATACATAGCAACTGGGGGCACAGTCGATACAATGCCAAACCAAGAGTCAGGAAGACCTGAGTTCAAATTCCATCTCAGACATTTACTAGCTGTGTGACCCTGGGCAAGTCACTTATTTGCTGTCTACCTCAGTGTGTTCATCTGTGAAATGGGGAGAATAATAACAAGGATATTAGAATCAAGTGAGATAGCATGTGTAAAGTGCTTTGCAAGTCTTAAAATACCATATAAATGCTAGCTATCTTTGTTATTATTATTATTACAATTATTTTATACTCACAACAACTTAGGGAGACAAGGATTATTCTTATTACCATTTTTCAGACAAGAAAACTGAAGCAGATAGAAGTGATATGACTTACCTAGGTTCCCGAGGCAGAGTTTAAACTCAGTTCTTCCAAGTCCAGCATTCAATCTGCTATGTCACACAGCTGGCCTCGAGAATAAGGTCCTTGAGGGCAGAGACTATTTCATTTCTGTCTTTGAACCCCCAGCTTCCCATGCAGTGCTAAGCCTATAGTAAGTACTTGAGGTTTATTGAGTCTAATCAAGCATATAGAATTATGTCTAAGCTAGAAATATTGCTGCAGAACTCTACCTGGGAATAAAAAGACAAGAATATCAACATATCACAACAGAAAGTCAGTTTTCATGTTAAAATCTGCCAGGAGAAAATCCATAGGGTATCTCTCTATGGTACAGATTACAGTTCTTGTATAGGTTCACAATTGTTTCTTAATGATCCATTGGACAACTTGAAATTACTCATTTTTTAAAATGAAGTAGAAAGCTTATAATATGCTGTATTGCTGAATGAATGAATGAACGAAAGAATGGATGGATGGATGGATGAATGAATTGGATGGATGGATGGATGAATGGATGGATGGATGGATGAATGTATTGGATGGATGGATGAATGAATGAATGAATGAACGAATGAATGAATGATCTGACCTAATCCAAAAGGAGTATGAATAAGAAGCCTTGTGATTGACAAAGAGGGAGAAGTTTTACGGATCTAGACAAGAATACAAAAAGAAAGAGAAGACCTAAATTCAAATTTTGTCTCTGTTGCTTTTGTTGTTGTTGTAAATTCCATGGCAGAGTCACTAAATTTTCCTGGGCATCAATTTCCTTACCTGTCAAGTGGTGTGTAAGCCTGGTCCCAGGGCTTGAAATGCTCCCCCTCCTCACTGCCACCTCTTACAATCTCTGGCTTCATTCAAGCTTCAGCTCACATATCACCTTCTACAGAAAGTTAGATCCCCCTCTCTGCTAGTCTTCCCCTTGAAGGGAGCTTCCATCTACTCTCTATACATCTTTTATCTACCTAATTATTTATATGTTGTCTCCCCAGCTAGACACTGGGGATGGAGCTGACCTCCATCTATTCTGCTCGTACTTTACACATACGTAATTGTTCATATGTTGTCTTCCCAAGTAGACTCGAAGCTCCTGACTCTTTCCGTTTTCCCCAGAGTTTAACATAGTGCTTCATATGTAGTAAGTGCTTAATAAGTAATAAATACTTATGAATTGAAAGTTAGACTAGATAAAAACTAACATCTCTTCTAGTTCTAAATCTATCATCCTATTAACTATTTCATTGGGTTGTAGGGTTTGGTATGTTCGTTTGCTTATTTTGGTCAATTCATGGCTTGGGGGAAAAACTGACATTTGGGTTCCATTTGAGACTCAGAAAACTGGGCTGATTTTTTCTAGTTTCTGTTTCATAGTTCAGCTTGGGTTAATCTGGACTATTAGTTCATGTTTGCAAGTCAGCTACACTTGACTTATCTATGTGTAACGAAATGCACTCTGTTCTTTTGTAAATCCCATTTATTTCAACAAACTAAACATGAAATAAAACTATAGAACTACAAGTATAAAAAATTTTTAATGACTTTTTTTAAAAAACATGAAAGTTTCAATTATGTAAAGGCCATCTAGTTTTAAGAACAAGAATCAGGCATGAAAATGTGTGAACTAATTAACTGATAATTTCTAAAAAGACAATTTTGTGTCACTATTACTTTATTCTCTCTCTCTCTCTCTCTCTCTCTCTCTCTCTCTCTCTTTCTCTCTCTCTCTCCCCCATTCTCCCTCTCCCCTAAGGTTTCTGCAAATTACCATGGCTTGTTTTTGATTAGTTATATTATGTTATAAATAAGTCCAGATGTTTCTGTTATTCTGTAATTTGTTGAGTTTTAGCTAAAGTCTTTCTAGAGATCTCCCCCACCCACTCCCAGTAATGATTGATTTCAGAGTTAGTGCTATGTTGTGGGTTGGGGCTTTTTAATTGATTTTTAACCCAATAACTAGTCCTCTCAGTTAGAGATATAGCAAGTCTTGGGGTCAGATGTAATATTGTATAATTTAACAAGACTCATTTTAGTAAGATAATAGCTAGAAAGTTTGGATTGTCACTGACAAAATATAAATAGACTCATTAAGCAAATTATTTAAATTGATTAAAGAAATACAATAGCTACATTTCAGTAAACATGCTAAATCTACAATTTAATCCAATAATGTCCATAAATGTAGTATTGGATCATTCTTATGGAAAATCCAGAGTCTACCTTTTAAAAACTTCATCTTGAAGAAGAAATGAAAGTAAAATCTGTTTTGTTTCAAATAATAAGTAACAGATATTTTCCTTTTTGATACCTCTGTTTTTCAGGGATCTGTCTTACAATCTGATAAAAGATTTACCCTGTTTCTCTGTTTGCCAAAAGCTTCAAAAAATGTAAGTGTACAAAAAAACCTCACTAAATCATCTCTAAACAAAAAAAAATCATTTTACAATGTGTTCTCTCTCACACAGACATACACACACACACTCACATATCCACACACACCCATCCATCTGTTGATTCACTGGGAAGACATTTCCTACTTATTCTCCTGATTTATAAATAGTTAAGCTATAAAGATGATTAATTTTTTAATAGATTGGGGGGAGAGGAGGTAATCAGGTTTAAGTGACTTGCCCAAGGTCACACAGCTAGTAAGGGTCTGTGGTTGGATTTGAACTCAAGTCCTTCTGACTAGAGTCAGTGCTCTATCCACTTGATTTTCTTTTTTTAAACAAACCCAGGATTTCATTAGTAAAAGGAATTTTCTGAATAAAGAAATTTACTCTGTCAAGGCAGATGGGCACCTTCTTTGTAATTTAAAGGCTTAGAGAGTTGCCCAAAGTACTAAGAGGTATTAAAACTCCCTAAGCCTCTACTGGGGTCACAAAGTCAGTATATGTAAGAGGTGAGACTTGTACCCAGGCCTTCTCTCTTCCAAGGACACCACCGTCTAGTTCATCCAATCATCATAGCTAACATGTATATATTGCTTTAAGGTATATGATGTAGTTTCCATCTCTCATCTCTTTAGATGCTGTTACATTACCTCCATTTTATTGTTGATAAAACTAAGGTTGAAAGACTCAGATGCTAAGTTACTGTCAAGGAAGTATCTGAGGCCAGATGTCTCCTACTGCTGAATCTAATACTCTTCCCCCTTTGCTACTAGACCATCCGAATAAATCTCGCCCTAAAAGAGTTGCCTAGTGTTGGGGATAAGAGAGAAGGGCACTCTGAGTTCAATGAGGTTACCATTGTTTGAATTTTTTTTTTTTTAGGACTTCAAGAAAACTAGTCATAACTTATGATCCTACCTGGTCTTTAGTCCTAAAACCAATATTAACCAACTTAATCTTAACCTTATTCAACATATTTGGATCCTTATTGAACAGATTCCATTTTCAAAAAATCAAGCCCATCTTCTAAAAATAAAGAATTAATAAGGATATATGAGCGTGTATGTGAATGTGTATATGTGCACATGTGTGTGTGCATTTTGTGTATATACACATATATTCTAAATTGTCCTGGGTTTAAAGGAATCTCCACACTGGTAGTTGCCAAAATGTTTGCAGCCATGGTTACATCAGTGGAATAATGGAATCTGCTTAAGTAACTCTTTTGAAGGTAGTAATACTATTGATGCCATTGAAGGCATGATGAACTTAGCGTCAGAAGTTCTGAGTTCAAATGCCATGTCAGAGCTAGATTAAGCTGCTTGACCATGGGTAAATAACTTGACCTCAGTCCCATCATCTGTAAAATGTAGATTATGGTTACAATGCATACCTCATAAAGGTGTTTTGAGTTGAAAGAAAGGGTGGAAGAGTGCCTTAGAGAGCTGGCTAGAATCAGAGAGACCCACTTCTGACACATACCACATGTGTGACCCTGCATGACCAGGGGTGGGGAACCTCTCAGTATCCTACGCAACTCTCAAAGGCTGGAAGTTGCAAAGAAAATATTGACCTGTATTGGTAGAGGAAGTTGCTCCTAGAGAGCTCCCAGCTCTCTCTCTGTTCGTTTAAGAAAATCAACTGCAACACCTTATAGTCATACTTCAGATATGTTTCTTGGAATCAAAACTGTTTAAAGGTTCCCTGATGTCGGTAATCTTTAAAATGAATTAGACTCTCAACTGTCATTTCAGCATCCTGCGTCATAATGAAATCTACGAAATTAAGGCAGATACTTTCCGTCAACTGATTATGCTTCGTTCACTGTGAGTATGGCCAAGAGGCTCCCTCCCTCAACCACAATAGTTTCAGCTTTTTTTCAGCAACTTCCCCATCAAAATAAATTATTTTTTTTATATTACACTCATTTCTTTTTAAATTACACTCTAATTGTTGGACTCCCAAGCCCATATTTGCCAAAGAAAAATAAAACATTTTTTTTTCCTGCTGACAATTTCAAGGAATAAATTTGAAGTTGAAAATTTACGATCACAGTATCTACTCGTCTAAAGAAGTTAAACATGAATAAGCAAGAAAAAAGCAAAGCTGTTCAGTCATCAGCAGTATCTGTTTATTATATAGTTGGTAATTGGTGGTGATGGGTCAGTATGAGCAACAGGAGGCAAGAAATGGGTTGCAAAGGCCCTTCCAGAATTTTCTGCCAACTTGTCTCTGCTCCCCAGCTCCTGTGTCCTGCTAGAGAATATTTCTGTAGCTCAGTCAACTAATAATTGTAATTGCAGTACTGCTGGGTGTTGTTTTTTGCTAAAACCACAAAAGTCTTCATATACTTAAAAAGCTGCCTTTCATCATAATAGCTTACATTTATATAGTGTTTTGTAGATTACAATAATCCTTGGAGGCAGATACTACGAGTGTTGCTGTCTATATTTTACAGATGAGGAAAATGAGTCTGAAAGAATTTAAGAGATCTGTCCAAGTTCACATGACTAGAAAATGACAGAGCCAGTATTAAAACCTAGGGGTTCTCCTTTCAAAGCCAGCATTCTTTCCACTATGCCATGCTGTCTGTTTTTAAACAGTTTCTAATATTATTTGTGACACAAGATACAGAATTCTCCTAGGCCCTTTTTGCAACTTCCTGAATTCTTGCAACAATGATAGTGCTGAATTATATGCAATAGCTTCTGATAGAGGCTTGGGGTCAAAATAAGACATATTTTTTGCACATCACTAATATGAGAATTAGATTCCATTTTTCTTTTTTTTTAATTGGGGAGGTGGTAGAGAGAAAAACATTTTTATTAATTTTTAAGTTTAACTTTAAATGAAGACAAAAAATGAAGAAAAGTATAAAATAATTTTTTTTAACTCATGTTTTTAATAAACTTTATCAGAATGAGTTTTGTCATGTTCAAAGTGGGTACCTTGAGATGCCAAATTGTTTTTCCAATGAGCTGAAAATGTTTGGGCTTAGATTTTTTGAATTGCTTTCAAGGAATCACCTCCCTCCACTTCTTTGAAGAGCTGGAGGAATATGGATATGAAACTTTGCATATAATGTCAGATTTCATCAATAGGTTGGTTAGTTTTGCTTAATTTTTCTGCTCTTTTTTATTCATTTCTACTTAAGGGATGGTTGGGGAAAGGGAGGAGAGATACATTGAGAAATGCAGGTTATATAAAAAACCAAAAACATCAATAATTTTTTCAAATAACTGCCTTTATGAGCTACAAAGCTATTCAGATCCTTTGACTCAGTGATTTTCCTATTAGGGCACAGAAGGGTGGTGGGGAGGAAGATCTGTCCATACAAAGATATAAATAAATGTTACTATAACATATGTGTAATATATGATAATATAGTATAGCATTACTCATGACAGCAAAAAGCTGGAAGCAACCCAGGTGTACAACAGTTGGAAAAAAACTAAACCCATTGTTGCACATGCACATACTATCTATGTGTGTTATATACATCTATGTGGCTAGATAGGTATAGACAGACAGACTGACAGACAGATGATAGATAGATAGATAGATAGATAGATAGATAGATAGATAGATAGATAGATAAATAGACAGACAGACAGACAGACAGATAGACAGATAGATAGATGATGGATGTATATATACACACCATGAATTCTATCTTCCATGTGACACTGGGCAGGTGTAAGACATTGCAAGCACTAAAGACTATCACCAAAAAAAGAGAAATACTATATTTTAATAGCCTAGGGAAAAAAACTGGTTATTCAGATGTGGGAGCTGTTTATGAACCAGATATCTTTGTAACTAAACTTTAATATGTTGAAGAAAAGAGCAAAACCAACACCAAGAAACACAAGAAAGAGAAGTAGGTTTGTCATAGAGTGAGAACAAGGGATGATAGAGGGTGGATAGCCTGAAGATGACATTAGGACCCAAGTTATAACAAGAGATCTAGAGGAAGACTCTCAGCATGTTGAGTGGATTCCCTGTGGAGGGTTTATCAAAGGATAGAAATAGGTAGAAGTTTTTCCATTCCCCATAGGTAAGATGAGAAGACAGAAATAAGAAAATAAGATAATATGAACATATTGCAATCTACCCCATCTTTGAAGGGAATAAACACATCCCTGAGATTAGAGAGCCATTATATGATCTTCCACCAAAGCATCCTATGGATACCTCATTGTGTCATGGAAGTATTTGTGGCTAGGCCAATGCTACACAAGGTCTTGCAGATTCTATAAAGTGGAAGACCATCAAGCATGCACTCAGAGATTAAGAACATGTACCTGGCTAAATCTGAATAGGCTCATGCCTATGTTGGCTGTAGAGTGACAAATTTTTCAGCCACAGAACTTAGGAAAACCTTTCATGCATGATCTCTTAGACCAAAAGACCAAGAAGCAATTCTCCATTTATCAAATGAAGAATGACTTGTATTCTTATACATTTGACTCAGTTTTCTGTATATTTTAGAAATGAGGTCTTTTTCAGAGACATTGGTTATAAAAATTCTTTCCCAATTTTCTACCTCCCTCCTAATCTTGGTTACATTGGTTTTATTTTTACAAAAACTTTTCACTTTAATGTAATCAAAGTTATCCATTTTGTATTTTGTAATGCTCTCTCTCTCTTTGAACATAAATTCTTCCCTTCTCTATAAATCTGACAGGTAGGTTATTCCTTGCTCTCCCAGATTTCTTACAGTATCAGCCTTTATATCTAGATCATGCACCCATTTAGACTTTTTTTGGTTTATGGTGTAAGATATTGGTCTATGCCCAGTTTCTGCCATACTATATTCCAGTTTTCCCAGAAGTTTTTGTCAGATAGTGTGTTCTTATCCCCAAAACTGGGCTCTTTGGGTTTATCAAACAGTAAATTACTATAGGCATTGACTGCTGTGTCTTGTGTACCTAATCTATTCCACTGATCCACTACTCTATTCCTCAGCCAGTACCAAGTAGTTTTGATGACTGCTGCTTTACTGCTATCTTCCCTAGCATTTCCTAGAAGCAATTCTCAAAAAGACCTTCTAGATGGGGTACAATTGTTGCAGTCTGCATTGGAGATGAAATTCATTGAATACTGATGAAATCACAGGCAAAATGATTTACCAAAACATGAAGTAACAAATATAAAGAAAACAAAGAAATGTGGGATGACATATAAGTGATAAGATGTTTTTTTAAAAATAGAATCAAAATAACAATAAGCATGCTAATGGTGACAATGTCAAAATAATTTCTTCGGGGGGGGGGGTTCCAACTTTGATATCTGTGATATAGAAAACCCCCACTTGCCTAGAGGGCTAAGAAGTTAACTTCTTAGTTGACTTGCTCAGGGTGACATAGTCAGTATGAGTTAGAAGTAGGATTTGAACCTACGTCTTTTGGACTCCAATACAAGCTCTCTATCCATTATTCATTCTTTCTGGGGGTCCAGACCTGCAATTTCAGTGGCATAGGGAAATATTGGCATATTTCCCAATAAGAAAACTCTCTCTTGTCTAAGACATGAAAAGATTGAATGAAATGCTCAAGCAATCAGTATAAACCTCTGGCCTCTAGGATAAACCATAAAATCCTCAGCCTGTCATTTATTTAAGCCTTCCACAATCTGGTTCCCACATCTCTCCGTAGTCATTCCCTATTTCTCTCTTGTACAAGCTCTCCATTCCAATCACACTGACATGCCGACTTTTCAATTCCCTGTCAGTAAAATTTCATTTCCCATCTCTTTCTTTTAAATAGGCTATCTCTCATGTTTGGTATAATAACACACACTCTGGGCACAGGGAGAATGGGGCTTTCACTCTTTCCCTCTCCCCATTGACGGACTCCTAGCTCTGAACCCATACATGTGGACTGGGTTCAATCCCGGCAGTTAGGAGGGTGGGGAGGATTGACCTCTAGAGAGAACGAAGCTCTTCTTTTTACAAACACTTCTGAGTTTGGTTGTGGTTGTTTTTTTAACACCTACCTGAGTCCCAGGGAGACCCACTTAAAGTTTAGGTTGATTCAGGTGTGTTGTTGTTGCTCATCTTTCATTCTCAAAGAGGACCAATGATATCAAGAGGGTGATGTCTTGACTTACAGGTGAACTGGATCTAAGTGAGGCAGGTTAAGGTCTAAAGTCTCCCTAGAAGAGGAGAGCAGAAAGTTACTCTATGGACAGTGTAGATCAAGTGTAGGGCATGACTTATTTATTTCCTCCACTCAGAAGAAATGCTTGAACTATGACAGACTCACAAATAGCCACTGACAAGAAAATCAAACATAAAGTGGTAGCATAACTACTGTTATACTCTCCCTGGGCTGGGAAGAGTTATATTTAAAACACCAAACGAGATATTTTGAGTCTTCTCTTTCTCTTCATCTCCAGCAAGGAAAGTATATTAACTGAGTGGCTCGTTCTGGTTTAGTGACCCAGCACTACTTGGATATGGAAAGATAGGGGGATGTAGCAGGGGAACCCATCAAGGGGTCATCTGCAATGCCAAGTCTTTTGTCACTGACCCAGCACATAAGGTCCACTGGAAAGGACCAAGACAAATATGTCATCAGCGTGCTTTAAATAGTCAGTGGGCTTCTCTGATGAAGAGGATCTCTAGGTTCTTTCAAAGCACAACACAGCTCTTGGTACAAGCAAGGCCAGGGTTTGGAGTTTCTTCTGTGGCCAGTAGTGTTCCTCTCCAAGAAGACTATAGTGGTAGGATACTTCTCCTGCTGCCAGTCAGCTCCCACTGAGCGACCCAGAATCTCTCAGCCCTTCCAATTTGTCCATCTCAAAGTTATCGTTCATTTGACTTTGTTCACAGAAGGAACACAAAACAAAAGAAATGTGCCAGGGTCCAAGACCTAGGCTCAGGCTAACCTAGGCAAAACACGTACTTGCTACCATGTGCTCAAAATTTGTGATATATGTCAAAGATGGTGAATGGTACCCTTCCCATTCCTCATGAAGAGACAGAGATAGAGACAGAGACAGAGAGAAAAAGAGAGGAGAGAAAAAGAGGGAGAGACAGAGACTTAGAGAGAGACAGATAGAGAGGAGAGAGAGAGAGAGAGAGAGAGAGAGAGAGAGAGAAAGGAAAAGATGCAGAAGAGAGGTGAAATGGGAAGGAAGACAGAGACAAAGAGAGATGAGACAGAGAGAGACAGAGAAAAACAGAGATAGAGACAGAGAGAAACAGAGACTTAGAGACAGAGAAAGGAGGGATAGGGGAGGAGAGAGGGGAGATGGACAGAGAAAGATAACACAGAGACCAACAGAGACAGAGAAAGAAGAGAGACAAAGACAAAGAGAGGAAAGGAGAGAGGGAGGGATAAAGAAAGAGAGGGGGGAGGAAGAGAGAGAGAGAGAGGGAGGGAGAGAAAGAGATAGAGAGAGAGAGGGAGGGAGGGAGGGAGACAGAGAAACTTACCACATGGACTAGAGATGGAGGAAGAGTGGAAGAAGGCAGCCCATCCTTTTATAAAGTATGTTAAGTGAGTGGCTCGTTCTGGTTTAGTGACCCAACACTACTTGGATATGGAAAGATAGGGGGATGTAGCAGGGGAACCCATCAAGGGACCATCTTCAATGCCAAGTCTTTTGTCACTGACCCAGCACATAAGGTCCACTGGAAAGGACCAAGACAAACATGTCACCAACGTGCTTTAAATAGTCAGTGGGCTTCTCTGATGAAGAGGATCTCTAGGTTCTTTCAAAGCACAACTCAAGAGCCATTACCTGCTTGGTAATAGCTCTTGAGTCGTATTTTGAAAGAACCTAGGGGCCTTTTCTGATTCCTTCAGTTATTAACAGTTTCTCCTTCATGAAATTACCTTGCATTTATTTATTTAATCTCTGTATATGTTGTATTACAATATAGAACATAAACTCCCTATTTCATTTTTGTCAGTATCCCCAATGCTTGGCATAATGCCCTGAATATTTGGGGAGGGGGAAAGGGACAGAGCTGCAATCTCATTGAGAAAGGTAACTCTCGGTAAGAAAATTCCCTCTACCAATGCAGATCTGCACCTGATTTGAAGCTTCTGGTATTGGAAAGTTGGTTAAGAAGTTAGATGATTTGCCCAGGCTACAACAAAGCCACGTGGGTCAGTGACTTCAAGCCACATTGTCTGGCTTCAGAACCTGGCTTGTCTACCCACTTGACTCTACTTCTCACTTGCACATAAGTGTTTAGCAAGATTAATAAATATTTGTTGAATTGAGTTGAATTCTTTTAACCTTTGCTATCTTTTTCTAGTCTCTAATTTACTGAGCTCTTAGTCTTTAAAATAAAAAATATCAAAAACAACATGAGTGAAAATCGATCAATGAATAAATATTAACCACCTACTATGTGCTAAGCACTGTACTCGGGTGTAATTTCACACATTCATTCTTGATTTTTTTTTCAAGCTTAAATAGTGAGAAAAGTTTACATAATTTTCCTATTCACTTTTTTATAGGGATCTAGCTTGGAACAAAATTGTCACTATTCACTCCAATGCATTCTCCTCTTTGCCTTCTCTGATAAAGCTGTAAGTATTGTATTTCATTTTTTTCTTTTGTCACATAATTTGGGGTAATTGGGGGCCATTAAAATTCATTAAAAAGTCATTAAAATTCCAGTGGTTCCAATGGCAGCTATAACTTATATTTCACATAATTCAATAAGCAGGGCTAGCCACAATATCTGTCCCTTCTTTCCCCACTTTGCTTTAACCAAACCTCTCTCCTACTAGGGCCCTCAAAGAACACATCAGCCCTTTGAAAGGACTGTTAAAGAATGCTGAGTAATAAGGATGGGTTTTCAAAACAATCTTAAAACTCAAAATTGGAATGAAATGAAATTAACATCCTATTCATTTCTGAAGTGTTTTAATTCCATTCTGTGTTGCTGAATGAAAAAAAAATTCTCACCTTCACTCCCTTTTCCTCACTTTTTTTCCACAACCCCCCATCTACCTTTCTGTCTTTCTTGCTTCTTTGCAAGTAGGGATCAGTTTATTCTTTGTATTTGTATAACCAACACCTAACACAATACCAGGCTTGCAGAAGAAATTTGACGAATGTTTATTAATTGACTTTTTCTATCTCCTTCTCCCTCCCCCTGTGGTCTGGTACAAAGGAAAGATCTATCAGTCAGGAAGGCAGAGGAATGAAAGTAGAATGGGGAGAACAATCCTGTGACCTCCCCCCTCACCCCCATCACCAATCACCGTCACAGTCCTGGGCAGGGCCAGTCTCCAACTTGAACATACAAATCCCCACCATCTTGTCTATACTTACAAGGCAAAAGAAAATGAATGTAGAACTTGCTCCTTGGATGGAATTGAGACTGTTTTCTTTTGCAATTGCAATTTTAACTGGAAAGGTCATTGGGAACTAAAGCCCAAATGGTTATATTTACTGTTGCATACATTAAAGTATGTGGGCATAATAAATATATTAAAAGATTCCTCAAACAGTTTCCAATTAAATGGGGCCCTACTTGGGAGAGTTTTTATTGACGAGTATAATAATCTTTAAGTTGTTTTTTAACATAAACTTTCTATGCAAGTAGAGATGAAAAAGCTAATTTCTGTTTGATGTTATGCAGGGATCTATCATCCAACCTTCTGTCGTCTTTTCCTGTGACTGGGTTACATGGTTTAACTCACTTAAAATTAACAGGAAATCATGCCTTGCAGAGTCTGATATCATCTGAAAACTTTCCAGAACTCAAGTGAGTTTGTCATTAAAACTAATAAGATGCATTTGTGTTCATGTGAAATAATAGATGTATAAGAGCAGTTCTCAAAATTCATGAGGTCATGGAATCTTTCAGAAAAGTATTTTGTATCCTGAGTAGGGTGTTGGGAAAGGAAAGGGAGTTGATAGAGCATCTTCCTACAGATCTTATAGAATCTAAAGGGCTCCATGAAATTTGCTTTGAAAACCATCAATTAAAGGTAGAACATATGATTAAAGAGGTCACTTCATAAATTTGGGGACAAACATTTATAATCTTTCAATTCACTTAGATTTTCTTTTGCAAAGGGGATTGGGGTGGCAAGCAATATCCATGATTTCATCAGTGTGAAGAGATTCTCTCCACTGATTCTGACAAACAGCTCATCACTAATTTAAAGTTGTAGAGATTTTCCTGAACTCTGAGAAATTAAATTTCTTGCTTATAAACACACAGCCTATATGTATGTACCAGAGGCAGAACTTTAACCATAGGAATCATTCTGATTCCAAGGCCTTTCTACCCATTATATTCCTTCTATCCTTTGTACCAGGCTTGCCTATCTCTGTTATGGGCCTTTTAAAATCATATAATAAATTTACACCTGAGTGAAAAAGGGATGCTCTTCAAAATGTTGCACACTAAATGATAATGAAGACCCCCCCCCCCCCAGTGCTTTATTTTATTTTGGAGGGGCGGGGAGGCAATTGGGGTAAAGTCGCTTAAAGTCACATAGCTAATAAGTGCCTGCGGTCAAATTTGAACTCAGGTCCTCCTTACTCCAGACCTGGTGTTCTATCTGCTGCACACATAGCTGCCCCTGAGAGTGCTTTAAAGAGAAAAAAAAAAGACTCATTACAATTATTCCTTCCACATCAAGCCTCAGCAATCTGGAAAATCCCTATAAAATATTTTGGTCCTCCCTTTGTAGCAGAGAAGAACTCTGAATTTTTTCCTTTTTTTTTAATGAGGTGTTTGAAATGCCATAGTATAAAATTTGGGTTGATATTATACAATACTATGCACATATTTTATGCATTTTTCTGTATTATCTGCTGGCCTTTGTGTGTCATCTGTGACTTTTACAAAACTCCCCCAAAATTCCCATTTAATTTCTTATGCCCACCCGAAATATAACAAAGCCACGATGGGGAAAGTCATGGTGCGGAAGGGATAACTGTGTATGTTTCCTTAGATGTGCCGGCCTTTTTGTCTTTTACTTTTCTTCTTTCCTCCACAGGCTGATGGAAATGCCTTACGCTTACCAGTGCTGTGCATTTGCGGCTTGTGAAAATCTTCACAAAATTTCTAATCAGTGGAATAAAGGTGACAACAGCAGTATTGATGAATTTCACAAGAAAGATGTTGGAATGCTGCATTTCCAAGGTAAGAGCAGCTCCCATTCCACTCACAGAGACGACAGGGATAAAAAGAATTTTGAAAATTTGCCCAGTCCACCTCCTTATCATCCCCCAGGTCCATACCTAAACAACAGTATTTTTTTTTTAATGCCTTGGGAACCTATTCTAATATTTACTCCTTGCTATAGGGGAATTCTTCACATTTAGCTTAAATCCCTCTGGCTAAAAAATAGCTTTGTCTTCAGTGTAGATTACAAAGAAACCTCTTATAAAAGATTTCCACAGACATTAAAAAGACCCTCTCCAGGTGGATTCTGTTTACTTTACCTTTCTTGAACATGCTTTCATCATTTGTTTTGACGGTCTGTCTCCTACAAACCGGGCTAGCTGGGAAAAATTTCTGATGTCTCAGTAGTACCACAGAAACTTACCATCTCTGTTTCTAAATCAGCTGATTAAAAAACAACCTTACCTCCACTCTCCTACACAAACATGAACAGCAGGAAATGAGATAATGTCTGTAATGAAGGACCTGGTGTTCCTTGATGAAAGACATTAATTAAATTGAAGGCATCATACCTCACACCATACTTGTGGGAACTGAGAGAAGTTGTAGGTACCAACTCCTTTCCCTTCCAACTACAACCTTGCAAGTTAGTACAAAGTCAAAAATGACTGGATTTTACATTTCAAGGCCCTCAATATTATTTCTGATTCACTAGCAGTCTGTAGAATTTAGTCTGTCTGTAGGTGATTGACGTGTTAGCTCCTACAGTCATTTCACCATTTTAATCATTGACCTTTTTCTCCTAACATATGGATTTCCTTTTTTTCTCAGAAGGGCATCATTTGGAGAGGTCATCTAATTTTTAATGAATCCAACTCAAAAAACTACAAGGCTCATTTCTATTCTATTAATAGTACTGGGCCACTGAATTTCCAATTTTGTAGGCTATAAACCTAAGCAACAAAAATTTAAATAGTTTGCAGGGTACATTTAACTCACCATAATCATACTACCCCAAAGTACTACTATATGCTGGGCACATCTGGAATTTTGTGATTGTTTCTGGGAACAAAATTTTAGTAAGGACATTGAAAAACCAGGGGAGATCCAGAGACAAGTGACTGGGATGGTCAGAGCCCTTGAGATCATGCTAGGTCAGAGTCAGCTGAAGAAAATGGGCATGTTAAATTTAGAGAAAATAAGATTTGTGGGGGAGAGATGATAGCTCTCTTCAAGGATTATAATGTAAAAGAGATTAGATGAGCTCTACTTGGCATGATCCCAAAGGACAGAGCTAGGAACTATGGGTGGAAATTGCAATGAGGCAAATTTTTCATCATAAAGACAAAGAATTTTCAAAGACTTCAGCTCTTGCCTCTGAGATTAGCTCCAATTTACCCTATATATGTCTCCCCCATTAGAATATGAGCTTCTTAAGGAGAAAAGGCTGTTTTTGGCTTTCTTTGTATCCTCTAGTACTTAGCATAGTGCCTGGTACTTGATCAATATTGGTTGGTTGTTACTTCGTTAAGTTCAATAAGCATTCATTCAACCAGTGTCTCCTGTGTTTAAAGCATTTTGCCAGCCACGGGGCAAAACAAAGGCAAAAATGAAAAGCAGCCTCTATCTTGAAGGAGCTTATATCCCAATGGAGGATATAACATATAAATCATATAAGTAAACACAAAGTAATTGAGGAGGAAGAAAACAATGAAGAGAAGAAGCAAGAAAGGTATCAATGATACTAGCTGACATTTATTCAGCGCCTACCATGTACCAGGCTCTGTGCTAAGCACTTTAGAATTAATTGTGTCATTTGATCCTCACAACAGCCCTGCAAGGTAAATGCTATTATTAGTCCCATTTGACAGTTGAGGAAAGAGAGGCAGACAGGTTAAGTGACTTGCCCAGTGACTTGATTTACCCAGCTAGTAAGTGTCTGAGATCAGCTTTGAATTCAGGTCTTCCCAATTCCAGACCTGGCACTGTATCCACTGTACCAACTAGCTATATCACATAGGATACCTTGAGGCAGACAGAAGTTAGGTGACTCGTCCAGGGTCACACAGCTAGGAAGTGTCTAAGACTGAATTTGAACTTGGGTTTTCCTGACTCCAGGCTAAGTGCTGCCTAGCTGCCACTCTATAGCTGGATTTAGAGACAGCAAAACCTGGATTTGGATCATGACTCAGACATTTACTTGTTGAGTGATTCTAGGCAAGTCATCTGATCTCTCTGAGCCTCAGTTTCCTCATCTGTAAAATGAGGGGGTTGGACTCAATGACCTTTAAGGCCCATACTAGCTCTAAATCTATGACCCTATAAAGTCAAGACTAGGGAGGAAAGGAAAGAAGGAAGGAAGGAAGGAAGGAAGGAACGAAGGAAGGAAGGAAGGAAGGAAAGAAGGAAGGAAAGAAGGGAGAGAGAGAGAGAGAGAGGAAGGGAGGGAGGAATGAAAGGACAAAGGGACGAAGGGAGGGAGGAGGGGAAGGAGGGAGGGAGGGAGGAAGGAGGGAGGGAAAGGAGAGAGACAGAGACAGAGAGAGTCTGGCTTTCTGATCTCTTACCACTGATTTGCTATCCAATACTAGATAATGTTATATGTATATATGACTTAAACTGCTTTTAAAAATCAGTTACTATAAAAATAAAGGCAGATGGCTGGCACATTGGATAGAGAGCTGGACCAAGAATGAGGAAGATCTCAGTTCAAATCCTTCCTGAGATATTTACTGGGCAAGTCACTTAATCTGTCTGCCTCAGTTTCTTCATCTGTAAAATGGGAATAACAATAGCTCTTACCTCTCAGGGTTGTTGTGAGGATAAAGTGAGACAATATTTATTAAATTCTTAGATGTCTACAAGGGGATAGGGAGAAGAGTGAATAAGAGGATTCATGCCTCAACTCCGCATGATCTTGTCCCCAAAAAATGGGATTGGTCGATTAAACTCTCAGAGACTTCTCACCCATACAGATGAACGTGATTTAGAGGACTTCCTTCTTGACTTTGAAGAAGACACTAAAGTTCATCATTTAGTGCAGTGTTCACCACCTCCAGGTAAGAAATTTACAGGAACTTGACCCTGAAACAGTTTTCATAGGTAAGAACCACAGTTGGTCCCTAAAATTAACCTCAGAACTTTTGCTTTGGGATCTGGTCCTGGCAAGGTCATACTGTGGAATCCAGTGACATTTTGGTGTCAATTTGTTGGGGCAGCAAAATCTGGAAATCCCCTGACTCTCATCACTATTCCTCTTCTCCGACTCCATTTCTATATTCAAATTGTAGGTGTCTAAACCTCAGAGTTATATTTCATTCAAGGAGATGATTTTACATGAACATTTTCGTAAATTCAAGTAGTAAGGTATCTTTTGATAGAGGTTAAGAGTGATTCAATCCTGATCATATAAAGAGAAATGCATTTTTAAAAGATAATCGCAACCAAACATTAAAACAGTTGTTGATGAGTGTACACAGTTATTAGACAATAAATATTTGTTTAAGTCGACTTTTCAAATATCTGTTTGTCCATTAAATAATGAATTACTGGTACTGAGTACATAGGGAAAGAATATCGATAGTGTTGGATTGGATTCAGGAAGACTTGCGATCAAATCCAGTCTCAAACTCTTATTATCTCTGTGACCCTGAACAAATAACTTTAGTTCTATCTGCCTTGGTTTCCCCATCTGTAAAATGGGGATAATAATAGCCCCTACCTCTCAGGGTTGTTCCGAGAATAAAATAAGTTAACATTCATAAAGTGCTTCTAAAACCTTGGAGCACTATGTAAATGCTACTATCATTATTATTATTCATTCCTGCGACTAAAATGGACTGCTAAAAAGGCAAACACTAGGCATTTGGTATTTGTTTACAACACTGACCGTGATACATTAAAAAACTACTTTGTTCCTCTCTCCTAAGCATCAAATGTTAACCTAGGTTTTATGTACTAGTCTTCCATGTAGCTTACTTTGTTTATAAAGAAACATTGGTTGGGGATGGTTAGTTCTACAACCATCAAACCTTTTTTTTAATATGTTTTTATTTATTTTGTAAAATATTTCCCAAATATATGTCAAAATTTTTCACTAAAACAGTCTTTTTTTTTTAATTTTGAGTTCCAAATTCTCTCCCTCCTTCCTCCTTGAAAAGGAAATTTGATATAAATTATATATGCACGTGAAGTCATGAGATACATATTTCCATATTGGAAAAGGAAACAGAAAAAAATAAAATTTCTTTTTAAAAGTATGTTTCAATCTGCATTCAGAGCTCATCAATTTTCTCTCTGGAGAAAGGTAGCTATTTTTTGTCATGAGTCCTTGGGAATTGTCTTGGATCGTTTCTTCACCAGAATAGCTAAGTCTTTCACAGTTGATCATCTTTAAATATTGCTGTTACGGTGCACAATGTTATCCTGTTTCCGTTCACTTGACTTGGCATGAATTCAACCATCAAACTTCTTAAAGACAGAGGTGTGAGGTGGAGAAGCACTAGACAAGGACTCTGGTCATCTGTATTTTAGTCCTGGTTCTTTCCCACTGACTTATCACCTGATTTTAGGCAATATCGCATGTATATATGACTTAAAATTTGAGATTTGTCTGCTTTTCTCTATCTCTGTCTTGCCATTTCAGGACCCTTCAAACCATGTGAACATCTATTTGGTAGCTGGTTAATCCGAATCGGAGTGTGGACCATTGCGTTTTTGGCCTTTGTTTGTAATGCTCTGGTGACCTCAACAATCTTCAGATCTCCACTGTATATTTCCTCTATAAAACTTTTAATTGGATTGATAGCAGTGGTAAACACCCTAATGGGTGTCTCCAGTGGTGTCTTGGCCAGTGTCGATGCATTAACTTTTGGTGGCTTTGCTCAGTATGGTGCATGGTGGGAGACTGGAATAGGTTGCCAAATCACTGGTTTTCTGTCCATTTTTGCTTCAGAGACGTCTGTTTTCCTACTTACCCTGGCAGCCCTTGAACGTGGGTTCTCTGTAAAATGTTCTGCAAAATTTGAAACCAAAGCATCTTTTTCCAGCCTGAAAGCCATAGTTTTGCTTTGCTTTCTGTTGGCGCTGACCATCGCTACAGTTCCCCTGCTCAGTGGCAGTGAATACGGCGTGTCTCCCCTCTGCTTGCCCCTGCCTTTTGGAGAACCCAGTACTACGAGTTACACGGTAGCTCTGGTCTTACTGAACTCCCTTTGTTTCCTTGTCATGACCATCTCCTATACTAAGCTCTACTGCAGTTTGGAAAAGGGAGAACTCGAAAATATTTGGGACTGTGCAATGGTGAAGCATGTAGCTCTATTACTTTTCACCAACTGCATTCTTTATTGTCCTGTGGCTTTCCTGTCCTTTTCCTCTCTGCTAAACCTCACATTCATCAGTCCTGAAGTAATTAAGTTCATTCTCTTGGTGATTGTCCCACTCCCTGCTTGTCTCAACCCCCTTCTCTATATTCTCTTCAATCCAAATTTTAAGGAAGATGTGGGGAATTTCCGAAAGCAAACATTCTTGTGGAAAAGATCAAAACACCCAAGTCTGATCTCTATTAATTCAGAGGATGTGGAGAAAAGATCTTGTGATTCAACCCAAGCTTTGGTCACCTTTGCTACTGGCAACAGCTCTTATGACCTGACAGCTTGTTCAAGAGGGTCGCCATCTTACCCAATGACAGAAAGTCGTCGTCTTTCATCTGTGACATTTGTTCCTTGTCTCTAATGTGAGTTGCAAGACATAAAGAGGAAATGTTTACAAAATTTGCAAACCCCAGAGGGGAAGATGGGTGGTATAGTTGGTGTGACAGGGGTACAGTGTTCTTAAGAATTGTTCCATGCACCTGAGAAGTGGTATGTTAAAAAAAAAAAAAAGTTGAACTAGAACATTGATTTTTTTTTTTCAAAAGAAGTTCCCCCCTCAACCAGCGTGGGGAAAAAAATTGCAAACTTATTGACATTTGGGATCAAAAATGAGCCAAAGGCATCACATAGTGTCAATTTTTTTGTTTTTATCAACAACTGATTTTTTTTTAACCAGTATAACACAAATAGAAGAATTAAATGCTCTTCAAGGATTCACCACAATTTTAACCTACTTCTCCCTAAACTCATCTAGAGAGAGTTTTAAAAGAAGACATTGATCCACAAAGTGGGTTCCATAAGGCCTAAAATTCTTTAAAGGGTGGTTGAAGTGGGTTGGAGAAAGGAAGTTGAAAATCATCTTTATTACTAAGCATAAGATATGACAAAGAGTATTCTGATTCTCTGGATTTATACATAGAGAGTTTTGTTGCCCTTCCACCTTTCCTATCTACGACAGGCTTCTTCCAGATCACTAATCTACCTGGCCTTAGAGTGGAGGATGTTGTTAGCATGCTCACATTTGGAGGGTATTTTACACATAATCCTATTTGCCATTTCAGTCACTAGCATCTGGTTTAAAAGCCAGTTCATCCTCCAGTATGGTAGAAATGTATGAAGATTTCTAGAGCTAAATGAACTCAAATTATTATCAAGAAAATAAGGGGAAGACCATTTCTGACTGGCCTCATTTGTCTTTAACTCCCTGGTGCCCAAATCTGGGGTTTCAGGATCAAAGTTCATTGCCGGCAATGGACATTCATAGACATGGATTTGGGGGGCTTGGGGTGGAAGGATACTTTAGGCTAAAGACTATGGCAATCAGGTTTTTTTGAGTTCATAGGCATGGTGGAAAGGTGATATACTTGTAGCAGAGACATATATTAAATCAGTCTACATGAGAATCTCAAACCTACTAACTAAAAGCTATGGCATAAGACAACATAAGGTAGAGACTGAGTCCTGACTCCTCCCCGCCCCCCCCCCCCCCCCCCGCTTTGGCTCCATGGATACGTGACCCTTTTACTTAGCTTGATTTTTAGCTGTATTCCAT
>CM053585.1:345208007-345238649 GCA_028646515.1 Pseudochirops corinnae | reverse complement strand
TATATATTATATAATATAATATATAATATAATATATTATAATATAATATTATAATTTAATTTAATTTAATTAGGTTAATTAAAATTTAGGTTAAATTAGGTTAAAAACACTCTGATAGATAAACTAACTATAGTTTATATATGCATGTCCATGACCTACAGAAATTCAGCACTCCTATCTTTCATGAACATCTATGCAAAGTCTATGCTTCCATATAGGAAAAAAATTATTAATGGGTGAGAAATTACTGGAAATTCACAATTAAAGAGGGAAGGGGAGATACCACTAATCAAAATCAAAATTTCCCGCTTAACACTGTGATTCAAGTACAGTACTCTCAATACAGGAGATTGTCATATATTGTCATATTATGCCAACCAATAAAATTTCTTCTAGAATTACAATATTTTGTTAATTTCCTAAAATTTATTGCCTGCTCTAGGTATGTTTAGATGATTGCTCACACTCTAAAGAATGAATGAAGTCAAAGACAATACAAGATAGTGTGTAACTACTGAGAGCTAGTACTCCAAAGTGTCAAAACATAGATTTACCCTTCTCTCTTTACGTATTGCTATTGTTTTAAAGTTGTAATATGTGAATTTGGGTAAAAGGAATATGTGAAGAAAAGAAATTGATCTCTCTCTTTCTCTCTCTCTCTCTCTCTCTCTCTCTCTCTCTCTCTCTCTTTCTCTTTCTTTCTCTCCCTTTCTCTCTCTCTCTCTCTCCACATTTAGAAAAGACATCTACAACCCCAATTATGGACAGAATTACCAGAGGAACTAGGTTTTTAGAATAGATGATCATGCAGCTAGGCTGAGAGCAGAGGCAGGGAATGAGGGAAACACTTCATGGGCTCTCCTGAAAAAAGACTAGCAGAAGACGAGAATGGTAAAGGTTTTACTGGCAGTAACCTTGACACTTTGAATAAAGTGAATTTCATGCTGAGCAAAATAAAGAATAATGTTAATCAAAGCAATGACTACCATCTAGCAGTAATCAGGGCAAAAACCTCCTACTCCTTAAAGAACTGCTTGTTTCCCAAGAATTGAAATTACCAAAAGGAGCCAGGAAAACTCATCACTAAATAATTTGGGAAATGCCTCTGAATACAGCACATTTCATTATAATTTTTCTGGCCTCTTTTGGAACAGGTCGGTTTCAGGAACATCAACAAACAGAAATGAAGATGTGACTTGAGCTTCAGTGTAAGTGGCCTAGTGTTTGAAAAGAAGAAACTAAGCAAAATTTTGTTCACAAAGAAGGTCTTCATAATTCAATAGCCTTAAAACCATAATTCTCTAAATCTAACTTTATGATGGAATTGAAAAACAGCAGTGGTTCCTATTAGGCTGATATTTTACATCAACCAGTCTTAGAGGTAGAGCTATTCATTTCCAGCAAAGAATGAGAAGCAAGTTTGTCCTGAGGACTGAAAGCAGGGGTTAGGCCAGGGAAAGGGGATGATTTTCCAACTCTTGAGTCAGGTCTTCATGATACAGCTTTATTACTTGGTTTAGAGTATTGGAAATTCCCAGATTAGATTACATCCACATAAAAACATAAGTACAAAAACACATTCCAAAGTCAACTACAAATGATCTGAACAAGATCCATACCACTGTTTCCTACACACACACACACACACACACACACACACACACACACACACACACACACACACAAAGCATGTGAATAATTCCAGATTTTTCTAGTTCACTTCATCCAATTCACTATAAAAATGAAATAATGCTAAGAATGAAAAGTATAGAACCCAGTTCTATTTATTATAGAAAATAGTTTGTTTCCATTTTAAGGATTTAATTGTTTTATAACTCTATAATATAACATATTTACTCAAAGTCTAAGTCTCTATTCTTCAGATGGAGGAAAAAATGTTCAATTGCCACTTATGACCAAATCTTACTAGCTCACTTAGCAGTTCATCTAATGTGATAAACCACCATGGAAGTCAGTATGTAACCATAGGGATGTTATCCACACAAATAAACATTCTTGTGCTTTCTCTGGGTCTTTTTTTTTTTTAACAAGAGCAGAATTAAGGGTTAGAGGGGAGCTTTGATCTTAGGTAGGACAAGTACCATTGTTTCTTATTAGCATAACTTTCCCAATGGAAGAATGAGAATTCCTGATATGCTGTTTTGTTAGGATAATTAGAAAAAGATTGTGCAGATCTGTTTGCCCACTAGAATCTCTGGTGCCCTTCTGCTTTCAAGTCGCTCATTTTTTTTTTCATCTGGAAAACTTAGTAAGGAGGAAGAGTTGAAATGTTTTCCATGCTTGCCAAAAGAGCCTAATCCCGAGAAAACTGGATATGAACAACAGTTGTCCTATACAATCAACTTTCCAATATATGAGGAATTCATTTAGTTTGATTTATGGAGAGGCATGGGACCGGATAAGAAAAAGATGACTGTACCTTAAATCAGTGGTTCTCAATCTTCTTAATGCCACGACCCTTTAATACAGTTCCTCATGTTGTGGTGACCCCCAACCATAAAATTATTTTTGTTGCTACTTCATAACTGTAATTTTGCTACTGTTATGAATCGTAATGTAAATATCTGATATGCAGGATGTATTTAAATTGAACATAACCCACAGGTTGAGAATCGCTGCTTTAAATAATAATAAAAATAATATCTATCATTGATGTAGCACTTTAAAGTTCTCAAAGTTTTACATATCTTTTTTTGGGGGGGAGGCAAAGCAATTGGGGTTAAGTGACTTGCTCAATGTCACACAGCTAGTTTAGAGTCAAGGGTCTGAGGCTGAATTTGAACTCCTGACTCCAGGGCCAGTACTCTATTCACTGGGCCACCTAGTTGCCCCAGCTTTGCATATCTTAATTGATTGTCACAAACACCCCTTTGGAGTTAGATGCTCTTATGACCATCTCCTTCAGATCTCTCAGCCATCTCTGAAGAAGTTACTCTTCCATAGCCAAATGACTATTAAACTGTCCTCAGTCTCTTCATCTATAAAATGGCAAAGGTGGGACTAAATATTTTGGAACTGGAAGGAGTTTCCTTGCCTGGGGGCTCCCTATACCAGTGAAATCACAGGGCCAGTTCCTATTCCTACTTACCTCACGTGTATATTACAAATACACTCAGACCGACTTTGATAAACGGGACTCTTCTCAGCAACGCACAGCTATAAGACAACTCTACAAGTCTCAGGATGGAAGGAGATATCTATATTCAGAGAAAGATCTAGAAAGACCAGAGTTTAAATGGAGACTGAAGCAATCTACATGCTATCGTTCTTTTTCATATTTGGTTTTGTTTCTTTTTTTCCCACTGTTCACTACATTGGTTACAACCTTTCTATGCAACCAGTCTACTGTATAATGTGAAAGTATTTGCAGATTCTATACTTGATTGCATGCTGCCATAGGTAGGGAAGGGGGGAAGGGAGAGGAGAAAAATTGAAACTCAAGGGATTGTGAAACTGAATCTTATAAAATAAAAGTAAATAAACAAGTCAATAAAAAAAAAGAAATTTAAAAAAAAGTTTTCTCCAACCAGGCAGGTCAAAAAACATCCACACTTGCCTATCCTGTGTAACTTTCATCCATGTCCGTCCAGAATTTCACCAAAGTGAGTCTACCAAAAGAGGAGAGGATTTCCTGTCTTTTTTTCCCAATGACAGAAGGGTGCCTACGGAGCATTCTGGCTATCCACATTATCCTTTGCTCTTGCCACATAAGATGATACATTATCATTGTGTCAATTTTGGGTGAGGAAATCACTCATCTAAATGATTCAGATTCTCAAATTGACTGCTCCTTGATTTTTCCCTCTCCCTCATTTCTCTGTCCAAATTCTATCCAATTAAGTGACTTGTCCAAGGTCACACAAGAGGTAGAATTTGAACCCAGGTCATCTGACTTAAAATCCATTGCTCTTTCCATCTTACCATACTTTGACTTGTGTTCTCTGAACCAAGGAGGATAACTTAATCTCCTCGATGTGATGGTCCCTCACATTTCCTTCCAAGGCCTTTCCTATGAAAGCTAAACATCTCCAACTTACAGAACTATAGAATCTCATCACCAGATAGGACTTCAGAGGCCATTCGATCTTGAATAGAGATTGGTTGTACAATATATCTGATAGGTGTCCATTGCACTCTCCATGGCCTTCCCTAATCCGGAATTCACTCTTCCTAAAGTGATGTGATCCAACTGTTAAAAAGCTGTTCCTTATATGAAGCCTCAGTCTTCAACTTGTACTCATTTCTCCTAGTTTACTTCTCTGGGGCCCAAGAGAGCAAGTTTTAAAAAAAATTATTTTTGGTCTTTAAATCTTCTCTTCCACAGGCTCAGCATCACCCAGTTCCTTCAACTGAATCTCCTCTTAGATGGTTTCTAGTCTCTTCACTATTCTTGTTCTCCTCCCCACTAAATCTCCACACACATACACACTAGATACAGTCCAGTTTTTCATTGTCCTTCCTAAAATAGGTCTATCAGAACTTATAACAATAACCTAGATGACGTCTGACCAAGATAGAGAACAGTGGGTACTTAATTTGCTAACTTGTTTTTGGATAGACCTTTTTTTTCTTTTTGAGGGGGGAAGGTAGGGCAATTGGGGTTAAGTAACTTGCCCAAGGTCACACAGCTAGTTTTGTGGTTTGTCTGAGGCAAGATTTGAACTCAGGTCCTCCTGACTCCAGGGCCGGTGCTCTATTCACTGAGCCACCTAGCCGCCCCTAAAGATGACGTTGATCTGTGGTTTGGTGGGGTTTTTTTATTTTAATAACCCTTTTTAAAATAAAAAGACCTTTCTGTAGTCCTTGGCACTTTTCCAAAAACCTCAACTCCTTATAGAAAAAGGCTTAGACTTAGATTCAAGAGAAGCCTAGATTCCTATCCTGAGACAGATACTTACTAGTTGTATGAGTGACCTTGGATGAACCATACATAAGTAAGACAGAAAGCCCAGGACATTTCCCTGAGACATCAGGACTTAAAGTCGGTGCTTTGTCCTCTGGTGTGTGTAGATTCTGTACTTCTTGGTCCTTTTTTGCCCCGCCTCCCTTTATATCTGTACTACGTCTTCCCTTAATCATCCCCTGTATGAGGATATAGAACATAAGGCCATTGCCAGCAAATACACTGAGCCCATGATCCATATACACCAATCCATCCCCACCCAATACCCCCACAGTCCTATCACAGTAATATCCTCTCCTGGGACCCGGTAGCATGTAAGCCCCCATTAGGTCATTTTGCTGGAATTTGAAACTGAAAGAGACTATTTCTGGGGTAGATTATCTAGATCGGGGATTATCTACACTCATTGCTCCTTTTCCAAAATGCCTGCCTTTGGATTATTTCATTGCTTTCCTAACACTTTGTCACAGAGAGATTAGGGACCCAAGGAGTTGAAGCTCCAATTATCCTATGCTGCCATTTTTGGAGCAGCTCCAATAAGAATCAGGAACCATGTTCCAAATGAATATTTAGAATGAGTTTATTAAATTGTCTTGCCGTTAGCAGTGCTTGCTCTGTACCTAAGCATCTGCCATTTATTACCTACCTGGGTGTTCTACATGGGACAATGTAGCACTGGCTAGAGTCAGACCCTGAGTTCAAATCCTGACTCTGATGCCTACCCAACTTGTGTGGTCCTAAGAGTCGCATAACCTAAATGGGTTTCCACTCCCTCAGGTGCAAAATGGGGTAGGACTAACTGACCTCTAACATGCCTTCCAGCTTCAGAATTGAATCTTATGATAACTAAAAGTGAATTAAATATAACTAATCTTGGGTCCTGGCTCTCAAAGAGTAAGTAGCTTTCTCCCTAAATTTCAACACAAACTGAGATCAGTTAAGATGCTGTTAACCAAGATTTCTGAGGACTAAGTGCTGAGGAGAATGGTTTTCCCAGCACTCCCCTCTGGAATTCACTGATCTTTGGCAACCTATAACCCTAATGCCAAACCTATGCATTTATTCTTTTGCCTCAGGTGGTGAAAAACACCCCAGAGTATCTCTTGGAATGGCCCACTGAACCTAAATTGAAGTGGGCCAATTCTTATTTGTATTTCCCTAATTATGAATCAGTGCTGGAGGCTTGGCCATGGCTATGGGCATGTGTTCTTTATCAACTCAGAATAATGAAATTATATCCCTGAGAAGCATGTTAAGATTTTGCCACATCCATTTGCACTCATGAGCGGTTTTAAAAAAGGTTCCCCAAACCTCAGAAATAACATCACATAGGAATTCTGTTTTTCTAAGCATTTTCCATCAGTTCTCTTATGTGAACCTTACAACATCCTCATCAGGTATTTTGGGTAGGATAGGGACAAAGACTGTGAGTTCATTGAGATTAGGAATCCCCAGATGAGGAAACTCCCTCTACGAATTTAAGAGTTCTTTGCAATTTAAAGTCTTAGAGCTTCCTAGAGGACAGACTGGATAAATGAATAGTCCAGAATCACAAAGACAATATCTATCCAAGGCAGAATTTGAACCTAGATCTTTTCCAGTTCTTTCCCAACTGCCTCTTGAGATATTCATCATTATCCCAATCTTAGAGATTTGGATAACTCCACTTGAGTGACTTGTTAAGGTCACACATTGTGATGAAACTAGGTCTAGCATTCATGTCTGCTACTCATGCTATCAGGTTAGAATTTTTTCATATTCCCCATCTGCCTTTTTCTTCTTGCCTAGACCTCCCATTCAACTAACACAGAAAAACCAGATCTGTATTCAGTCAGACTCATAAACTTGGTAATATGATGTGCCAGTCTGAGTGTTTGTTTTGGGTGGACTATGAGATATATGACACATCCCTCTTAAAGCATACAGCTCACTGTGCTGTGCTCTCCCCGCCATGTCTTCCTAATTGGTCTGGACCACCTACGGTAGGCTGACCATTAGCTATCACCACTTCACTTCCATAGGCGTTGTTTCACAAAGTAAGAACCCATGGAAAAACAATGCAGGGAGATAACCACAAAAGGAAACAAACTGTATTTTTAACCTCACCTTTGATCTTGGCTAAGCTAAGAAAAAAAAAACCTGGCAAAAAGCCCTCAAACTACTGCTTATGCAAGATATTCTTGAAGAAGGGTTGTAAATAGAATCATATTTTAATATGTCTGTTTGATTTTGAATTTTACAGACACTGATTCACACAAGAGAGCCCTCAACGAATAACTCTTGTTATTCATATTTTGGAAGGACTCCAAAAGTCATTGTATCAGCTTGCACAAAATAATTAAAACATCAACGTTATTCTACTGTATTTGTAGGGCACCCTTCTCTGCTATACACAAACAAGTTGTTGGCCTCTATGTACAGTAAGGTTTTTAGTCTGGGGGAAAAAAAAGACCTGTCTGGTATCTCTGCCAAGGTCAGATCTCAGCTAAGGCCAATATTAATTGACTATACAAGCCACATGCTCTGGGATTTATTCTCCCTTGATCAAACCAGGAAGTACACGTTCCCAAGTCTGAGCAAATATTTTTGTTCCCCAACTCAAGTATTTTGTTCTTGGCATTACATAGTTCCGAGCTGATTGCAAACATTTCTGGTATTTGGGGTAAAATATATCCTTGGGGGTGGTGGGGAGAGGAGGGAAAAAGCAATTTGAATCACTCCTCTGATCTTCTCTGGATATAGTACTCTTCTAAGTAGTACAGAAAATCGACATGAACCCCCAATGGAATAATGTGACTTTTATATTTTGTTAGCATTTGTTTCCTCTGAGTATTCTGGATCGCACATGGTTACTTGTGAAACTCTAAGAATCTGACACTTCTGAGACATGGTCACAGAGATTTGTAGAGCTACTATTCCAATCAGATCTTCCACATGCATTCGTATGCCCATATTGAAGGTTTTTATGTCTGCAGCACAGGATGGCTGAAGGTGTTGAGCCTGAGCGGACCTTCTGATAGCTAGGTTCATGTGCCTATGATACACAAGGGCAGCAGACATCTTCGTGACTGCCTCTAAAATCATTCAGTTTGGTGTTTGTGCCCTTGAAAAATGTATATAGATCTCCTCTGGGTCTCTTCTGATAGAACACCAAATTGCATAGTTCAAGATCTAATCCGGTTTCTCTTGGAAAGGGGGTCACATCAAAGAAGAAAACAATTTCCCCAAATTGTGAGATGGGGACACCTTCCCACTATGCACCTCAAAGATGCTGGGAAACTGCTATCAACAGCTCACTCTGATCCGGGGACACTGATCTCCTGGCTGCTCCTTAAACAAAACCCTTCATCTCTCAGTTCTGGATATTTTTGTTGGCTGGCCCCCATCCCTGGAATGCTCTCCCTCCTCATTTCTGTCTCCTGGATTCTCTGACTTCCTTCATGTCCCAGCTAAAATTCCATCTTCTACAGGAAGCCTTTTCTGATGCCTCTTAATGTTGATTATTTCCTATTTATACTGTATATAGTTTGTCTGCACATAGCCATTGCATGTTGTCTCACCGATTAGACCCTGAGCCTCAAAGGCAGGGACCTGTCTTTTGCCTTTCTTTGTATATCCAGTGCTTAGCACAGTTCCTGGTCCAGAGCAGGGACTTAATAAATGCTTCTGGACTGACTGAATGAAATTCTTAAATACCCAACCCACTACCCATCCTGAAGTTTTGCTGTTAACAACAAAGCTGGCAGCTGCATATTTCAGAATTATTTCTGAATTATTTCATATTTCTGTCCAGCAGCAACATAACTCAAAAAACCAAAGTGTGTATATGAGAGGAAAGGTTAAATTCTTAGGTATGCTGGTATCTTCTGCAACCTGATTTTAAATAAAGTGCCCCTTGATCTGTTCTCCTAACATCTATTTTTCCCCCCTTTGGCAAGGCAATCAGGGTTAAGTGGCTTGCCCAAGGTCACACAGCAAGTAACTGTCAAGTGTCTGAGGGAGGTTGGATTTGAACTCAGGTCCTCCAAACTCCAAGACCAATGTTCTATCTACTGCACCACCTAGCTGCCCCCTTCTAAATTTTTAAAAGAAAAGCTAAATATACTACATGTGGAGATTGGTAATAGTACTATAATAGTAGAGGACTTTAATCTTCCTCTCTTGGAACTAGATAAATCTAACCAAAAAGTAAGTAAGAAGTCAAGGAAGTGAATAGAATTGTAGATAAGCTAGATATGATAGATATCTGGAGAGAAGTGAATGGGAATAGAAATGAAATAAAAGGGCCAGATGCCCTGTGACTAGCATAGCTGTATCACTTGACTCAAGTCAGTTGTAAGGGTACAGTGAGGATAGTTAAGAAGAGGAAATTAACCAAAAGTCACAGAATGTCTCAAAAGGCTTCTTTTTTTTACTTTATTATTTATTATCTAAAAATCTTACTCTAGTTTTAAGCTATTAAAGATTTAAACTACACTAAGACTTTTGGGACAGTTTTAAAGGTTGCAAACCACTTTAGCTAATCAATTAGCATTAAGTAGGCTAAGTGTTGGAGACACAAAGAAAGGCAAAAAAAAAATTTCCATAAATAGTGCCTGTTGTCAGAATTCACAGTCAGAGGGTAGTCCCAGAGGAAAGACTTAAGATTAAGGAAAGCTGGGAAAGGCTTTTTCAGAAGGCGAAACTTTAGCTGAGACTTAAAGGGAACTACAGAAGCCAAGAGATGGAGATGATGAAGGGAATTCCAGGTACTGGGACAAGCCGGAAAGTGCTCAGTTAGGAGACAGAGTATCATGTTGGGGAAATAGCAAAGAGCCCCATGAAGCTAGATCATATAGTACATGGTGGGAAATAAGATGTAAGATTGTAAAGGTAGGAAAAGGCCATATGACAAAAAGCTTTAATAATCAATTAGGGGGCGGCTAGGTGGCACAGTGAATAGAGCAGTGGCCCTAGAGTCAGGAGGACCTGAGTTCAAATCCGGATTCAGACACTTAACACTTACTAGCCATGTGACCTTGGGCAAGTCACTTAACCCCAATTGCCCTGTCCTCCAAAAAGCAAAAAAAATAATAATAATAATCAATTAGAGGATTTTTATCCAATCCTGGATGTAATAGTTTTTTGATTAGAGAGAGTATTATGATGAGACCCGAGCTTTAGAAAGATCAATTTGACAGCTGAGTAGAAGATTTTATATACTCTAGTAAGCTAAAGCCTAGAGAGAAAAGAGATGAACTTGTCCAGGGTCACACAGCTGGTATCTGAGGCAGGTTTCAACCTCTGTCCACTACGCCACAAGATGCTTCTAGTACCCTCTGGTACTATGAAAAGTTTGTGCTTGAATTACTGACATACTGAGATGCTAATTGGCTACTTTCCCTCCACCTTTTCAACCAGCTACCTGCACTCCAGTCATCAATCCCTCTCCCCCAAAAGCGACCTTGGATCTGTCCCAGGCCCCTAGTTCTGATAAACAGGTTTTTATCTTATCTTAGTCATTATAAGGACTTCTCTCGTCCAAGCCATCTCCACATCATCTCCTCCCCAGACCCCATGGACTTTCTAGCTTCTTTTTATGTGTTGTCTGTCTTTTTCTATTAAAATGTAAGATCCCTGAGGACAGGCACTGCCTTTCTTACTTGTCTTTGTATCTCCACTGCTTAGCACAGCTCCAATAGGAACTTAATTCTTTTTTTTTTCCAGAGGGGGGAAGACAGGGCAATTGGGGTTAAGTGACTTGCCCAAGGTCACACAGCTAGTGTTAAGTATCTGAGGTCAAATGTGAAGTCAGGTCTTCCTAATTCCAGGGCCAGTGCTCTATTCACTGAGCCATCTAGCTGCCCCTCCAATAAGAACTTAATACTTTGTTTTTCTATCTTGACTGAGAATCAAAGAACACCACATTCTCCAAAGAATCAAAATTGCCAGTGATAAAAAGGCAATGGAAAGATACAAGATGGACAGATAAGAATGCTGAAACCTTTTTATTACCGATGATGAATTGTGCAGCATTGCAAAAAAGATATCCAGATGACTTGGCATCAGAAAAGGAGGTGTGCTAATCACTGAATAAGAAAGACAGATAAAATGGAGTGCAACAGAGGAGACCTAAAGACCCCAAGAATGTTATGTAAATCCCTTGAAGATTTATAAAAAGGCATGGACAAGAAACACCCAGGATGAGAAGATATGGGAGGATTACAAACTGCACCATGAGAGGGATCAACGAGATCACAGGTCTCTTAATGCATTGATATACTGAGGACTAAATAAATATGTTCCATAGGCCTGATCCTGATAGACCTTAAAAGTCACAAAAGTTGACTTTTCCCATCCTCATTATCTTTTGATTTCTATAAATGTTTATTAGGCACCTGTAATTTGCACTGCACTGTTCTAGGTGCTGAGGAAGGACAAAGATTAAATGACATAGTTCCTATTCCCTACCCACGCAAGGATTATGTCACATACATAAACAACATTAATAAAAGATGATAGTGGATTGGTACATAAGATGAGTACAAACCAAGTGTCATGTGAGGTTAGGGAGGAAATAAATAGGGCAAAACAATCAGTTAGGATGCTACTATCTGGGCAGTAAAACAGGCATCTTCCAAGCAGGTAACAGTGATAGAGAGGATGGGATGGATAGAACAGATATGGAAGTGGACATAATAGGACTTGATAATGGTTGGATGTGGGGGTAAGGGTACAGAGGAAAAGAGAAAGATCAAAGAAAGCCAAACTTTAAACACAGGTAATTGCGTGAATGGTAGTGCTTCTTAAAAAAAAAAATGAAGGGATGGTCAGAAGGGGAAAAGACCCAGGGAAAAAGACTTAATTTTGCACATCACAATTTTAAGAAGCCAACAGAGTTGTCCTATAAACATGCAACGAAGGTTTATGTCTCAGGAGGTCAAGACAAGAGACAAAGATTTGGGAGCCATCTGGGCAGAAATAATAGTAGAAATTGAAGAAACTGAAACAAACAGAAGCTTAGCAGCTTGGTCAGGATCATATAGCTAATAAGTGTCTGAAGCTTGATCTAAACTCATCTGCCTGACTCCAGGTCCAGCATTCTATCCAAGTGGGGCCACTAGCTGCTTCTATGGCAACTAGAGTCAAGGATTGTTGAGCAAGGGTCCAGCTCAAGAAAGCACAAGTTTGCAGCATTATCTAGCAACCTATAGTAAGTAGCCTTGGGACAAGAGTGGTGATTATCAGTTAAAGGAAATTACCCAGAGTTGTGGATTAGGTCAGAAATTATGGAAGGATGCAATTGTGGATAAGAGGGCAAAGGGGGTTAACAATCATGGGCTGTAAATCACTTGAGTGGATTATCATGCAGTTAACTGAACATGAAGAGTAAAGGTAGACCAAAAAGAAAAAAATAAAAGGGGTTGAGATACTATAACACTGAGGATAAAAAGCAGGTTTATTCACTCTATTTTCCTAACACTTCTTTCCCATTCACCACCACTTCTAGCAAGAGAAATGCATTCACTTGACCTCCTTCCTATATTTTTTCAGTTCTCTCTACCATTCTGAAACAGCTCTCGCCAAAGTCACTGATAATCCTCCTTAATGCCAAATCCAAATGCATTTTTTTTCTTTCCCTATCTTCCCCCTTAACAAACCTATGTGGTGTCTGACACTGGACAACTCCCCTGCCTTGACATGGTTTCCTTCCTAACTGATTGCATTTCTTTGACTGCCTCATCCTCTCGCCCCCTAAAACTGAGCATCTCTAAGATTTTCATCCTTGCCCCTTTCCCTATTTTCTTTGCCTTGGTAATTTTGACAACTCCAGTGGCTTCAGTAAGGCAGAAAATTCCCAGATCTGTAGCCCAACCCCTAACTTCTTCCCAGAGCTCTGCCCGAGTTCCTAATGTCCAAAATTAAGCCCCATATTTTCCCCAAAGTTTGCCCCTATCTCAGACTGTTCCATTTCTGTTGATCATTTTACCATTCCTACCAAACAGAACCTTTCTCAACCTGCCCCTTTTGTCATAACCAGACCTTTGTTCATACAGTACCTCTTCCCCCTCTCCCAACTTGCTGTGGATTTCATTCCTCTCTGCTGAACTTAGGTACATCTTTCCTAGTACTTGAAGGATCCCTGGGGTAGTGGGTGTCTGGCTCAGTATCCTCAGCACCACCTAGTAGTGTTTGGGAAATGGTGAGTGGTTTTAACACCAATCACCTACTCCCCACCACAAAAACTACAGGAGTCTGAATTACCTTTAGTTGAATAGACTCAAGAAAATCATGAGTCTTCAAAGTCTTGTGTACTGGCTCTGACCTTTATTCTCACCAAAGAACTCTACTTTCTCCACAAAGAAAAAGTAAATATTTGCATTTTCTAGGAGTCATTGACTGTTTGTCATTCCTAATCACCCCTTCTTGCCTGTGTGCTCAGCTTCTTTTCCCACTTAGTTGGTGCACCTGGAGTTTCCTAATTCTTTATGATGTAGTAGATTTATGTACCCTTTAATTGAAAGCAAACCGCCTTAGATAATTCAATGACAACACTGTTACAAGGTCCATTTTCAGTTACAAGGTACACACAAATTACCACCATCAAATACTAGGGCTATGCTCCTCAAAATAAGGAGAAAAATAAGCAGCCATCTGTCACTGTTCTACTTCATTTACTAGAAATAACAGTCCAGAATTTCCAACTCATCTCCATTTGCCCCCAGGGATAGCGGGGCTCATTCTTGACTCTCCAGGCAAGGCAATCCCTCTTGATTCTAGCCTCTGCCTCTTGCTTATCTTCCAGTTATTCTAAATATAGAATGTCTGTGCAGCTGTCTGCATGTGCAGTCTCGCCCAATTCTATTGTGACCTCAAGGGTAGGTACGATCTTTTGTCTTTCTTTGTATCCTCAGCACTTTAACATTAGGCCTGGCACATAGTAGGACTTAATGTTTAATGACTGTCAGCATTGTCTTATAAGAATGATTTTTCTCATCCGGCTTAACATCCCATTTAACAATTAAATTTTTTAAAAGTAAAAAGCCTCAAGCTTGAGGAGGGAGAAGAATGTCATGCCCAAACCTTATCCCACTTGCCATTTAAACTTTTATATCGTTATTGTATGTAAAAGACTACAGTGGTAAGATTAGAGGCAATGTAGGATTTACCAACTCCAAGGTTCTGTTGGTTTTTAAGAAGCTTCATGACTGTTTTCCAAAGAGAATGTGGGGGATAGCTGTTTCACACACACCACTGCTGTAGTAACTACTGCCAGTATAGGTTGTACAACATGCAAGAACCCATTGCGCTGTCTTTCTGATAAGCACCTTTTAATATTCCAACAGTCAACTTCTCTACCCACCACCTCCAATCTTCCATCTACAACTACATATTGGACATCTCTTAAGAGTACATACTGTAGACATCTTAAACTCAACATTGCCAAAACCAGACTCATTGCCTCCCTGGACCTCCCCACCTCCCTCTTCTTATAAATTTCCCAATTACTGTCAAAGGCACCACCATCATTCCAGTCAACCAAGCCCATGACACAAAAGCTGTCCTCATATCCAAAAGGTTGCCAAGTCCCAAGGATTCTGTCTTTGTAGACTCTCGAACATGCCCCCTTCTCTCCTCCGACACTGTCAAGGCTTGGGTGTAGGCTCTCACATCTAAACTCAAGTCTTTCCCCATTCTAATGCATCCTCTCCATTGTCACACTGATCTTCTAAAGTTCAAGTCTAACCACCCAATAAACTCCAGGGAGTCCTTATTACCCCCAGGATCAAACAAAAAATTCTATTTGGCTTTGGTAGTCCTTCCTAACCTAGGCCCTTCCTACTTGGTCATTCTTAATCTTCACCCTCCTCTGTGCTTCGTGATCCAGTGGCACTAGCCATCTTGACGATCCTCTCATAAAACACTCCCAATCTCTTGACTGTGCTTTCAATGGCAGGCCTCCAAAGTCTAAAAGGCTCTTAATCTCCCCCCTCTGGCTTCTTTTGAGTGGCAACTAAAATCCTACCTTACACAAGAACTTTCAGCCCCCTCTTAATGCAGCTAATCTGTTTTAATCTTATAGTTTGTGTTCTCTAGACATACACACAGACACACAAACACACAGACACACATTGCCATTAGACCATGGGCTCCCAGAGCAGGGCTTTTTGCCTTTCTTTCCCATGTTTAGTGCAGTGCCTCCCACCATTGCACATGTGTAGTAAATGCATTTGACTCAGAAAAAAATTTAACTTGGAATCTTTTATACAGAGATGGTCTTCTGAGAACTGCAAAACTTTTAAGTTCTTGAGGTCAGACTATCACTCTGTCTCCAGAAACAAGGGTGTCCTCAGTAGTCTTCATTTGCTTATCCAATAAAGTGACTTGAGGGGCTAATATGCAATACTAAGTCAGTCTGATTGGATGCCAACTCTAAAATACCTAAGAAACTCTGGCCTTTTTTCTTCCCTCCTCTGCTGCCTTTTTTTTTTTACATCAAGTATCTGTGATTAAAGTTGTAAGTTAAAATTGTAAATTTCAAAAACAATTCCAGGGAAGTGTGTATTGATAATCAAGTAGGGATTTTTTTTTCTGACATATGAAAATTTATCGTCATGCCAAGTTCCAACTAGACAATGAAGTGCTATAAAATAAAGGTAAATGTGTGAGTAGATCAATTATCAGGCAATTCAGAAATCTTTATCTCAGGATGCATTATACCTTTTTCCCCAGAAAACTTTCCAAATCAAGCCTGCACCAACATTTTGGGTGATGCATTCCACATAACTTGGGGAAGACACTCACACCAAAGCCGTGGATGAAACATACAGGTAATCAAAAGTCAACTTACTACAAAATCTTTTTTGAGGGACTGTGGCCGTGAGCAATGTTTTTCTATAACCTAGTAGCATTTTTATCCAGGACCTTGCTCTTACTTAACTAGAACATAAAAGCCTAAATTGTTTTGTTTTTTTTTAATTTAGTTCCATTATTAGTTAGTCCTTTTTTTTTAATCTCCTGAGAATCTTAAGACTTCCATTTGGAGTCAAAAAACTTGAATCTGAACGTCATCTCTGCCACTTCCTATACCTTGCTGGTGTGATTTGCCTTTCCATAAAATGAGATTAGGAAGAGTCGACCCCCTTTCAAAACCTCTAAGTCTCTTAAAAGTCTTTACAACTGTTAAATCTACAATCATATAACATTAGGCAGCAGTAAGCATACACAATGTACTAAGCTAACTGGAAAATGTTTCTCCTACAAGTGAGAAGCAATGCAGTAGTGCAGTGGAAAGAACACAAGGAATGACAAGATCTGGCTTCCACTCTTCCAAGTCCTTGTGTCATATAATCTTGTTGAGCTTCAGTGATGAGACGGAGTTATAACAATGATAATTATATCTACCTCAAAAGGCAACAGTCAAATGAAATTATGTATATAACAAGCTTTGTAAAGTGTGCTGGACAAATGTAAAATGTTTTATCTACACTACCAGTTTATGCAGATGACATTTTCCATACACAAGTATAACATTATCAAACCTAACTGGCTTGTTTACAATGCAAAACAAAGCCCATAGTCTCCTATTTAAAAAGCTAAATTTCTACTCTATGAGAGGTATGGTCAAGAGTAAATTATGTATGTGACGACTATATGGTAAATGTTGTGGATGACATCAAGCCTTTCCTAAAATGTGTAAAGTGAATAGATAATAAAGACAGAAAGTTTGTTTTAAAGTTAACTTATATTCAAAATATTTTGTATAAACAATTATAATACTACAGAGTAGTATTTTAATACAAAGCAGTTCAAATATTAACTGTTCTTTAAACTGTTAAACTTTATTATAAATTAAAATTTCTTTACAAAAAAAATTGCACATAATAATTGACCACTCTTGGGTTCTGATGCACTGGCATATATGATCATTTCTTTATCTTCAAGTTAAACAGTCTCAGCAACGAGTCCAGAATGCAGAAGGGCAGTGAACAGCCCTCTTAGAGCCTTCAAGTGCACTAGCAGACTTGTGGCCATGGCAGTTACACTTTCCTTAAGATGGACTGCTTTTGTTTTATATCCTGTAATGAAGAATCTCAAAAGGTTTAAAAAGGGAAAAAAAAAAAAAAACAAAATGGACTGTTTGGTTTTTACTGTAAACACAGCCCTAGGAACTAATCCCAAACACGGATCTCTCAGGCATCAGAGAGTGTCAAGTGAATCAGGAAACAGCACAACGTAAGGGGAGAAAAGTAAAATAAAAATAATGAAATAAAATAAAAATAAATGTCAGTCACTTTGATGAACTATACTTACGTACATGATGTTATGAGAATCTGGAAGGGCCTACAAGCAGGCCAAACAGGAAGTCCATTTATCCAACTGAAGAGGGTCATGTTCATTGCTTCTGGTTTCAAGGACTGGAGATTGTAGGGGACTTGATATGATCAACAATGCTTGTCTGCCTTATACAGACCTTAGCAGGGATCAGCCTAATCTTGAAGAATCATTCAAATGATTTTGGCAATTATTAATAGGACTTAGGACTGACTGCACGCAGTGTTCAGTGATTCTTGCTTTCTGTTTTGTAAATGTTTAAATTTAAGAGCTCATTTAGGCTGACTCCAATCTCTTGGCACTTGGAAACTAGTTTTCTCAGGTTATCAGTTTTACCTCCTCCTGATGCTTCAAATAAGAGTTGCTGTAAGAGACAGGGAAGCAGACAACTAAGATTTAGCTAAAACCTGGGCATTACCATATCAATGGACATGGCACATGCAGAAAATTTTTAGGAAACTTCAAGTTGAAATGAAAGGTGAAAACATTACATCTTTCCACAGTGTTGCACACAGAGGTAACTTCTGAAAGGATCTCTGATATAAATGGTGGACCTGTAAAAAAGATAGACACAATTCTATCAAACATGACAAAAAGTAGTATTTTAACAAAACCTATTCAACAAATAACATGCTTTAGTCATTTAATAAATCATCGACCCATTGTGATCAAAAGTCAACTTACACATGTTGTATTTTAATATATAAGAAACACGATGGATGCTTCAATCTGGGCATTAAACAAAATGAACTTTAAACTTTTGAATTTGAATACTTAGACTGATTATACAAATGATCTATCAATGCCAGCTTACCTCTCTCTGTCCTTTGAGAAAGCTCTCGGCAGCAATGGCTCTGAGAAAAAAGGATATAGAAAAGGAAGAAAATTATATATCTCTGAACATAATTAACATGCCATTACTGGCAGAATAGTGACTGTGGAATCAGAGTACAAAACTTCCTGAAAGTAACAGGCTATACTTCCAATGAGGATAACCTATAGTGAAGAAAAAAAAATCCAACAATTTTTATCAACTTAACAAGAAGACAACATTCCAGTTTTTGATTATAAACAATGTTGATGAAAAAGATTGATTCACTATTTAATAATGAAAATTACTATAACCTGTAGAGGAGCAGGGAAGAAAAGGAAATTGTAAAAACAAAGTTACTACAATAAGCACATCTCTAAAAGAATTATAATCATAAAAAAGGCACTTGAAAGATGTCATTTTAATAGTGCCTCAATTACTTGATAAATGTTTTCTTCAAGGAAAACAAAGATCTCCCATTTTTAAAAACCAAGTATAAGTATTAGCATTTCCTCTTGGTATCCAGGAAAAGGAAAAAAGGATGTCGGATTTCAGATTTACCTGTATGATGCAAATCTTATAAACAAAAGTAATAACTATGAAAACATGTATATGACTGTTGCATTACATTTTCCAGATGGCCAGGCATGTTGGGATATTATATGTAAACATCTTGGCTTGTAGTTTCAGAATCTGAACATTGCTTTCTTCCCATTCTTGCTGGAGTAGCCTGTAAAGTACATTCAGGAAAATGAACAGATCATTGCAACCATTGAAAATCCAAATATAGTATATGAAGAGAATCATGTTGAACAAAAGTGCCATATCTAGTTAATTCAGCTCCACCAGGGAAAAACAGTAAGAAAGATTTTCATCAAATGCCAACTGACAAAGTCAGCTTCTATATCTCTGCTCCCTAGGAAAGCAACAAGTCAAGTCAAGAATCTTGACATGTGAGAAGTAAAATGCTTGCCTTTTAGAACCACAGAGAAAGAACAAATAAGATGAAAGCAAATGAGACATATAAAGTACTTTACAAAAATGTAAAAGTGCTATGTAAATGCCAGCTATCTCTCCACATAAAGTTCTCCAAAAAACTGAAACACCTGAAGAACTATTCCACCAATTCATTGCTATTTTCTGGTCATTTTCTTCCTGCATCCTGCATTTAATTGGGAATGGAATATGGCCAACTTAAATGAAAAATGTAAAGGTCTCCAAAATCATAACTAAGCTGGTTGTATTTCTCCCTCAAACAAAAGGACAAATATGAACACACAAAAGAAAAAGTATGCCAGCAAGTATCAATGATTCAATCACTTAACACTTCCCAAAGTCTCAGCTGTAATACAAAGCATACAGAAAAAAATGGTCCAAGGTCCTTATTTACACATTGTACATAAAAAATTGTATTTCATAATACTGGCTCTTAACATACTTTTGAACCTATTTAGACTAATGACAAAAATCTACTGGTTGTATTGTTCTTAAGTCCTACTTCTTGTTTCTGTTTTTCACAACTAACTGAAATATGAACACTTCAAAAGAAAGATAAGCAGATATACCTGATATACACCTAGGCATCTTGAACTCCATCAGCAAGACCTGTGACTATGAGATCAGAGGATCACAGATTTAAAGTCTGAAGGGACCTTAAAGGTCATCTCATCCAAGCCCCTCAACTTTAGATAAAACTGAGGTCCAGAGGAGTTAAGTAATATGCCTGCGGACACTATGGCAGAGGCAGAGTCAGGACTCAACTCCCGGTGATCAGACCCTAATACAGAGCTCTTTTCACAGCTCCACCTTATTCACTAGGATGACCACACACCTTAGGGAAATTCTCTTAACTTCTTGTGGATAATGGGAGGCAACAACACTCACATTAGAACTTAAATGCCCAGAGTAGCCTTTTTGAACTGAGAGTTCAGAGGCTTGTGGGGGGGAAAGGAGTGGAATCACTCTTATGGTCACAAGAATTAACCAAGGAGAAGTCTCCTAAGTTATTGTATCCTAAGCAAGAGGAAGATCCTGGACAAAAGTGCTACTAAATTACGTAAAAATACCTCTCACAACAACTTTGGCAAGAAGAGACTTTTTTTAATAAATAAACTGGTTATAAATTACCCGTATATATTATCCACAGCAAACTTTCATAATCTTAGACTGTCTTTTCCATGTCACCTAGGATCTCTCTCATCAGGTGGTGATCAAGGAATAGAAGCTAATTTCAATATTAACCTAACAGCACATTTTGGAGGTTTGGGAAGATAAAAATTTCCTAAAGAAAAAACTATACTGTATTCCAAGTTAAAGAAAAAATAATTTCTGTATTGTTTAACACTTTTATTTGTACTATTAATATTTATTTACCTTCAAACTTTTATACTTGAAGGATCTAAAAGTTCTGTGATTCTCATGCGAATGCTCTAATATTAATGATTTCCTTATTAAGTCTCAAGTTGCAGACAGCAATGGTAAAAGTGTCTAAAGAACACCTTTTTCTTAAACTTCCAAAACTGTTTTTTTAAATGAATACTAGCCAATAAGAAAATATTTATATACTGTTCCTTACCTCAGTGCAAGTCCAGGATTGGTTGGCATATTTGAGCAAAATCGTTCCAAGATTTTGGAATGCTGGGACTTTGGAACACAACTCAAATAAAAGAAAATAACCTGCAAAGTATTAAGACAGGAAAATGACTGTAACTAAAAACACGCCCTCTAGACAGCTACGCAACAACCCCAGTGCTGCCTCGCATACGTGCATAAATTACTGTGACACGCGGGGCTGGGAACCAGTCACTACAGCTGATTAGGTGTTCCCAAATGTGAACTAGGAGCTGTGGCCAGGTACTTGTCGTGGAGCCTTGAGTAAATCACAGGCCTTCATGTCTGGGCCGTAATGTCACCTGACATCTTGTTTATAGAATGAATGCCTGTGTTTAAGTGGTTTAATGGTTAGAAGTGATTTAAAACCCGGGGATAGAGACTATTGTAGAAGTACACAGCAGAGACCTTGGGTATCCTGATTATCAAGAATATCTCCTAACAACACTTACAAGAGAGTCTTACTATTTTTAAACTGAGAAGTTTCAACAATTTTGCAGTGGGTCATTATTTTATATAGCTTACATTATATGAACAATAAGGTGAACCTGAACTACACAGGTATTATGAGTAATTTCTATTTCATCTGAAAAGGTGCCAATACTTTCAGGTTATGTTTTCCATAAATATATTTTCAATCAAAAAATATTACCAAAAACATTTAATTTTAGCAAACTTGTTCTTTTGAGTCATTTAATTTATAATTTAACCATGATTTCCTATCTCAATAAGTGGAAGTCAATTAACTGTTAAGTAATTCTCGTATAAAATAATTTCTGAACTGCAAATATCTAGGTCCTAATTTCCAGTTTTTTGCCTTTCAAGAAAAAAAGAGCATTTTATGACAAAAAACTAACATGTTTTGCTGTAATACAATCTTACAGCACAGTTGTTCTGGATAAGAAAGAGATATCAGTTGTCTAACACAAACTAGGTCAAAAACAAATTTAATCTTAAGCATAATCAAAATTGACTGTAAAATTAGGAAGGGAAAGTCATTGTAGAACAACATTACACATCTTACCCTATTATGAAACTCATAGTTGGTCCAGTAATCAGCAGTACTAAAAGGAATTGGGTATCTGGTAGGAACTGTCACCAAACATCTGTTCACTAAATCCGTAAAAATTTTGAATTCTTGGACTTTATTTTTGGATCCAACAGCTCTAGTATTTGCAAAGACAAGGTAACTGCAAGGGAAAAAAGAAAAGGAACTACTTTAAAATTCTACAACTTTTGAACTATGCATTTTAATAATAACATACATTTTGAAAATCTTTCTTTTGGAAATCCAGTTTCCACACTAAGAACTGAACTTACTCCATCCAGATGTTCTGTACCATCTCAGAATGCATGACTGCCCCTAGAGCTGCCTCATATGCATCCACTGTTTCCTCAATATTTGTCTGAAGAGACTGACACAGGCTATTATGACAGGAAAGAAAAACATTACATCTCTACAGTTCGATTCTTAATTTGCATAACTGTATTAAAGTGAAGGAAAGGCAGACTTTAGATAGACATTACTACAGAGTAATCTTCCATTTGATCTTTGTTAACCGCTATTTGTTGAATGATTCATTTCAGATTGCATATTGTAAATAAAAACTTCGATATTTTACTTCCAAATTCCTTCAAGCTTGCTTTTAGATTATACTCTTAACTTCACTTTAATTTCTTGTAATTGTAATTTAATAAATGTTGAATGCATGCCTGGTATGTAATACATCTTTCTCCTCACACTAGATAATCTCTCACCAGTAGATCAGCCACAAATACGGGACTTGATGGGTTAACATCTCATCATCAAAATTTCCTTTACACAAAGGTGATGCAAAGTCAAATGGCCCAGGAACATTCAACAGATATCTGAAAACAAGAATGTATACTATTGTTTGAAATAGTTTCTTACAGAGAAGTAACTTTATTGTGTTTCTCAAAATCAAAATTTTAACTTAAGGAGAAGCTGGCTATATCATGAGATCAGTGCTATGATCTTTTAAAATCGGAAAAATTAAACAAAAGACTTCAGAACTAGAACCAATTGTATGCAAGAGATTCAACTGTGATTAAACTCAATTATGGAACATTGGAGAAAGTAAAAAAAATGTGTAAATACAAATTTATAAATAAAAAATACGGCTGAGAAAATTGAACAGCAGTAGAGTAAAAAAAAGGGGCTAAAATCAATACTTCGCACCATATATGTGAATTCCAGTTGCTTCAATGATCTAATTTTTTCTAACACTAAAAATTGAAAAAAAAAGAGTAATAGTAACTCAATTGTGATGAAGAGATCCAGTTTTATCCATTTGTAAATAACGAATGAAAATTATGAGCAACAAAACAGATGGATTTAATTATATGAAACTAAAAGAACTTTAAGCAACAAAAAAAAACTTTAAGGGGAAAATATTTGCAACAATTTTGAGATCAAAGTCTGACATTCAGCATCTATGAGAAAATTACATCAATTTATTGAAAGATATGTTCAAAATGATTTGAACTAGCAATTCAAAAAGTAACCAAAACAGAAACTGCTCCAACTCTCTACCAATCAGGACCACAAAGTAACAAAATTTGAGATACTATCTTTGAAAACTGTCAAATTGGCCAAAATAATTAGAAGCAATAAAATGCAAATGTTAGTAGAATTATAGGGGGAAAGGTACTTTATTAGACTGTGAATAGATTTTTGAGCTGGTACAATCTTCTTGAAGACCAAATAGCATCCAAAAGGAGCTACAAAACTGACTGCATCCTTCATTCAGACAAGCCTTGAACTAGAAAAACTATTTACGATACCTACCTCACAGTGCTGTGAATAAAGTGTTTTGTAAATTTTAAAACACTGTATGAACGTGAGCTATGATCTTGAAGATGTTTTTAAAATTAAAAAAAGGTCAATGTGTACAAATATCTTCATAGCTGCTGTTGCCAATGCCAAAAAGTTACATACCCAATAACTGAGGTATAGCTGAATACATTTCTACCAATGTAAGGGAACATTATTGCACTATTAAAAAAGAACATGGAAAATACAAAAATGCACTTATTTATATATGAGGAGAAGTGAAAAGAATTAGAAAAGGTATACTGACTATATCAAAACAAGAGCAACAAAATTTCATAAATACACAGCAAGTTCTGTAATCATATTTAATAAGATTAACAGAAACCACTTTTAAAAAACAATCACTGTCCTATGTACTGGGGCTGTTGAAAAAGTCAGTGAAATAATGAGTGCAAAAGTTCCTTATAAACTTTAAAGTACTACAATTTTGTGAAGGATTATTGTCAAACATTCATCTATGTAGAAACATAGTTAAGACGAGTTTTTGTATATGGCTCCTGGATTCTGCCTCTCAATAACAGTAATGAATCTCATTACACTTACCTTATTTATATACTACATTATTATTTGTGTGTGTGTGTGTGTGTGTGTGTGTGTGTATATATATATATATATATATGTATGTATGTGTGTGTGTGTGTGTGTATCTGCATAGATATACACACACACACACAAATATACAAAATGCCCTTTAATCCTTCCTCCACATTTCCTGATTCACACATTCCTCAGGGGAAGTTCCTACATGGGATAGAACCCAGTTTTGCCCACCTTCATATCTCCTCCATTACACAGCATAGTATTCAGGATAAAGTATTAGCTGAATTTGATTCCTAATCCATTACTCTGATAATACCACTCTCCGGCTCAACGTGTCAGTGGTTCCCTACTACATAAAATTATCAACACAATCTGACTTCCAACTTACCTTGTAAAATTTATCTTACTACTCACTTTTCAAACATTTAACACTTCAACCAAATGAGAATATTCTTACTTCTTAGATTTCCATCCTCCTAGTTCCTATCTACAAGTCCTTACTTATAATATCCTCCATGCATATAAAGGATTCCTGTACTTTTCTAGCTGCTGAAATTCCTCCTTTTCCTCATGGTGCCTTCTTCCAAGAGGCTCTGAACCTCAACTCCCTTCCAGTTAGAAGTAATCTCTCCCCCTCAAGCTTTCTTCGGCTCCAATTCATAAAGCTCTTTCTTTGTATAGAGCAGAAATCTGTCTACAAGTTTCCTCAACACTGGCCCATCTTCTATCCTATGAAGGTACACAGGGTGTCTAGCCCTTCTTCTGCCTAAAAGCCTTTCTAATACATGGCAGGGAAAGTAAAAAACAACAAAACTGTGAGAACGGTTTTCTTACTTTCCCCAAGCTAAATGCTTTCAAATTCTCATACCGGGATACGACATTGAGTCCTCTGTTAAAATTATCTCCGTCCTCTAGAAGCACTCCAGTTACTCCAGATGTGGGCCTGACACAGCAGCACAGAGTAAAATCATCTACTTCCCTGCAGTTAAATAGACTTGGAGGAAGGAAGACCCGAGTTCAAGTTCTGCCTCAGACAGATTGTATTCTAGAGTATGACCCTGGGACAAGTCATTTAATCTCTATCTGCCTCCATTTATTCAACTGTAAACAGGAAACAGAACAGCATAACAACCCCATCCCAGAACTGTTCTAAGGATGAAATGAGACAATATTCTTAGCAAAGTAGCTGGCACACTGCAGATGTTGAATGAGCGCCTGCTCCCTGTTCTCCATCAAGGCGTAAGATACTGCATCTCTGCTAGGCAGCTCAAGATCACAAGCACATGTTTTGCTACTATACACCTCTCTTATACACTAAAAAGATAAGCTTCCAGATGAATCTATTCCAATACTGTACTTGTTAGTGATTTTAACCTAAATGTAACGTTTTAAATTAAGTATCAATTAATCTCAGAACAGCATAACTACTACACTGGAATTTATAAAGTATTCAACCTCTTGGCCCTAAAATATTTTCTTGTCTGGCCTTTCAGCTGATATTATCCTTGCATTCTGCCTGCCTCCACTCCTTCAGCCCCTAGCCCCAGAACACTGCCTCCTTGAACCTGGCTCTCTAGAAGGCCCTGAACTGCCACCTCCTACTCAGCTACCTGCCCTGTCTCCGTCTGACTGCCAATTGTGTTATATCTCAAAGGATCAAACAAGATTAACAGAATAAAGCACTGAGTGGTTCCAGGTTCACAGCAGGTACTTAAAAAAAAGATTATCCACCCCACCCTCCATAAAGATTGTCCATGTGCTGTCTCTCCTTACACATGCTAGCCCATTTCCTTATTCATTTCTATGTATTTCTATGAATTAACTCTCACCAATTTTTCATATCTTAAAATACCACTGGTAACCTGATGCAGCCTATTTACAATGATTATTATCTGTATGTTCCCTTTTAGATATTATGGTATTCCGTTATTTGCAAATAAAAGCAGCACTAGAATAACAATGGTATTAAAAAAAAGAAGGCCTTTTTATAATGATAAAAGCAGGGTCCCCAGTTACTATCTAATTTTGGTCAAGGACATTAACACAGCTTCTTACTTACATGATGCTTAATGAAGACTGCTAAACCCCCAGCATGAGTAAAAGCAGAAGGGGTCAAGTAATTTTCTAATTACTATCAGCAAGTCTTACATGAAGAGTAAATCAAACCAATGAATCCAATGCTTTCCACTGCTTTAAGTATAGTCTCCAATTACCTCTACCAAAACGTACCGAAAGAGATCTACAGGATTATGTTCCTCACACCCAAGTTCAAAAAATGGTGAAATAAATTCTCGCAACAATGGAAGAATACTGTCAGATCGGTCCTATTAAAAAGAGAGAGAGATATGCATATTAGATCACTAAAGTTAAACTGAGATTTAGTGTGCTAGGACAAATAAGTGCAAAAGAAACCCATGTGGAAGCACTAGGGGCAAAATGTAGTAAACTTCTTTGAAATTTAGTCGTCTCCAAATGCATGCCAACCTCTGTATGATCTCACTCTAGAGTCTAGTCACACTGGCTTTCTCATTGGGACTCCCACACAACACTCCACTTCCAATCTTTGCCACTGCTATCCTCCACATCTGGAATGTACTCTCTTCCCCTTCTCCCTCAAATGCTAGTTTACCTGGTATCTGTTACACACACACACACACACACACACACACACACACACACACACACACACACACACACATATGCATGCACGCACGTGCACACACGCGCGCGCGCACACACACACACTCACAAACACACAAGTGCACATGCTGTCTCCTCCTATAGAATGTAAGCCCCCTAGAAGGCAGAAACTATTTTGTTTTTGTGTCCCTACATGGCTGGAACATAGTAGGCATTTAATAAAATGTGTGCGAATTAACTGACAAACCACAGACTTACAATTAACTACAGTCAGTTCTGGATTAAAATGTGAGCTATGCACACTGTTTTCAACATGTGTATGCCACACACCTTTAAAATAAGGAATTTGCACAAATGATAAAAAACCTCCGCATTCTGAGGATGTTTCTCAAATGTACTAAGCCACACCGCACTGGCTTTGTCTTGCTGGTCCAATCGCAAATATAAAGCCACAAGGGTTTCCAACAACTGGCAGTTCACAGGACAGGATGTCAATAAAGACCTACAGAGCTCCACTGCGGACTCATACCTTTAAAATAGAAGATATCTGAATAAGGTGAAAGGCTCTACCTTCAAATGAAAGGTCGATGGTTTGCAAATCAAAGTTTACCTGTCCAGGAGCTGCAGTAAAGCAATCAAGTTTGTGTATAGTGGAAGACAGACTTCTATTTTTTCACCAACAGCAAGGCTTTCATCAGTACATGCTTGAATTGCATCTGTATCAAAAGAGTGACAAAAATTCTTCAATTCAACTATAATTAAAGATTAGAACACTTAAAGACATCAGTCCACAGGATAATCCAGAGTTCTGACCGCTGCCTCCATGTCATCATTATCTTCTTTTGCTTCTCTGAACTCCCAGGCTCACTTTCTACAGCACGTACTTTAGACCCTTTCCCTACCCAAGCACTCGTTGCCAGCTCCCCCACCTTGTATCACTCTTAGCCACTGACCCTGTCTTCCCTGCCACCTACATAACTAGAAAGACTCAGACCACACTGTGTGGGCACCAATACACTGCTCTTCACTTCAACATGTTTTTGTCTCTTTAACTCTTCTCTCTTCTTTACTAAAGAGTCTCAAAATAAGGTGATCTCTCCTTGTCCTCTAAGTGTCTTTAGGGCACTACCCCCTGCTTATCCTCCATCAAACAAGCTATTCTTATTTCTACTAAAGGTCCCATCAATCATCAAAGTCTCAAAACCTTGACATCATCTTGGACTCTTTCCCCACCATGCATCCTTCATATCTAATCAATATATCAACTCTTTCAATTCTTCTTTCATTCATCCACAGATTCCACCCTAGCCTAGGTGTGTAGTAATTAGCTCATAGCTGATTCTTCTACTTTACAAACATTTATTAAGGGTCTACTACATGCAGAGTTCTGTACTAGCGGATAAAGAAATATAGAGATTAAACAAGACACAGCTCTAAAATACAATACAGGAATAAAACATATACATATGCATCAGGAAGGTGATACCATGACTTGTAAGTGAATTGGATTTAAGTGAGGGAGGGCTGTGCAAAGTCACCAGTCTCACTTTCTCCTCCAGAGCCATCTGGGTCCAGTGGCAAGATATAGACCAGGATGACCAGAGATGACTCAAATCAATTATAGTATCCTGCTACTGGAGAGGCTGAGGATGGTGGACCATTTGAGTTCAGAAGTTCTGAACTACAATGTGCTAAACTGACGGGGTGTACAAACTAAGTCCAGCATCAATATAGGGCAGGGAGTCACTAGGCTGCCTAAGGAGAGTAAACTAGCCTAGGTTAGAAATAAAGTGGGTCAAAGCTCCCATGTTAAGCAGCAGTCACATCAGACCTGTGACTTCCATCCTGAGTAACGTTAGGGAGACCTAATTCATCTATCCCACTCTCACTCCCTCCCCCCAAAAAATGGAATTATGTTGTAAGAAAAGACAAAAAGTATAGTTTCACAGAAATTTTGGAGGATGTGTGTGGACACACAGAGTAAATAGAGCAGAAACCATCAATGCAATATGCAACCAAGATTTCAGCAAACAAATGAAGAATGCTACCCACCTCCTGATAAACGAATCAAGGCAAAGAATGAGATATATGTTTCAGATAACATATGGATTCAATTTGCTTGCATATCATTATTTGTTATAAGAGCTTTCTCTCTCTTTTTTGGAGGATGTGGGGAAGAAGAGGCTGGGAGGGAAGAACTAGCAATAATGCTACCCCAAAAGAATCAGTTATTAAAACATTGGGGGGGGAGCAGCTAGGTAGCACAGTGAATAGAACACCGGCCCAGGAGTCAGCAGAATCTGAGTTCAAATCCAGCCTCAGACACTTAACACTAGCTGTGTGACCTTGGGCAAGTCACTTAACCCCAAATGTCCTGCCTTCTCGCCTCAGAAAAGACAGAAAAAAAATTTTTTTTCCATGCACAGGAGAATAAAAATTCAGAGGGAAATGGTGACAAAATGTAGATTTGAAAAAAAAAGCAAGCCCTTGCACAATTTCCCAAATAATCTTTTTTTGTTCCACTTTGTATATGTAAGTGTTCGTTTAAAATTTAATTATGAAATAAAAGTTAGAAAATAGCTAGTATTCTTAACAAGTAGAATAGAAAGGAAGCTATAGATAGGCACAGGAAATACCAAGAGAGAATCAGACAATCAATCAATAAACATTTATCAGGTGCCTACAATATACCAGGCATTGTGCTAAACACTGAGAGAAGGCAAAGAAGGCTGACAACTTTGAATGTGCACTCAAGAGAGACACCGAAGTCCAGACTGGCTGAAGCCAAAGCTAGTACTTCGGCTTGGAAGATAGTACTATGTGAAAAAAAATGTACTTTTTCCACAAAAAATATATTATGAAGGGTCCTGAATTACAGACTAAAGTGTCTGAACTTTGTAATGAGCCACTGATGGGTTCTGAATAAGGGATACATTAGGAAGACTCCTCTGGAAGCAGAATGAAAGATAGTTAGAAAACAGAAGTAGAGGGGGATGGAGCCAAGATGGCGGCATAGCAGCAGCAACATATCGCAGCTCTCACATAGCCACCCAAAATACCCATAAAATAGGACTCTAAACCAATCCTAGAACTCCAAAACGCACACAAAGATACTTCCCACTAAAGTCAGCTCTGCTACGAGGAACTGTATCAGCACTGCGAACCGAAAACCAGCCTGGCCTGAAGCCACAGCTGTGCCCCGGGGGCGGTTGGACAGGAGGAGCAGAGGAGCCCCTCTGGTGAGCAGATTAGCAGCAGCTGCAAGTGGGGATTGCGAAAGGGGGAGATAAGCAGTCCAGCCGAGAGGCCTCCAGAGCAGAGAAGCAAAAGGCAGAGGTTTTGCACCCGCCTCTGCATTGCAGCTTCCTGCCTGCAGCCTGCAGACAGCAGGGGGACTTAGCGATTGTTCTCAGGCCAGTGCTCTTGCGTTGAGCGGCCTGGATCCAGATTGCCGTCTTGGGCCTCAGTCTTGGAGTCTTCAGTATCCGGTCAGCCGGAAGTAAGTAGGAAGAGTCTCAGCATCTTCCTGAGAGCTACGGCAGCCGGGAGGACCCCAGCAATTTGGGACAGAGCTTTCCCTTCTGGAAGCAGAGCCCCACAGAGATTTAAAAAAAAATCACGATCTGAACAACCATGAGGTAAGAATAAACATAAGAAGCAAAGTAAGAACAGCTCCCAAACCCTAGATTCCTTCTTTGGGGAAAAGAAAGATCATGGGAGAGAGAGGGAGGAAGAGAGCGCAGCCAGAGCACGCCCACCAGGGGCCTCCAATAAACATGAAGAATGTCTTTATTAAAGCTAGAGATGAGCTGAAGAAGGATTTTCAAAACCAAATAAGGGAAGTGGAAGAAAAATTGGGAAGAGAAATAAGAATGTTGCAGGAAAATCATGAAAAGAGAGGCAGCAGTATGACTGAAGAAATCAACACCCTAAAAAATAGACTAACTC
>CM053585.1:345145926-345207507 GCA_028646515.1 Pseudochirops corinnae | reverse complement strand
GGGTGGGGGAAAGAGGGGGAGAAAATATGTAACTCAAAATCTTGTGGAAATGAATGATGCAAACTATAATAAAATTTAAAAAATAAATAAATAGATCACAAGGAAAAAAAAAAAAAGGAAACAGAAGTAGAAATGGGACAACCAGCTAAAAGTCCACTGTAATAGTTCAACCAATTGAGACAGAAAATTCATAGGAACAGGTGAAGGTGGGGCAGGGGGAAGAGGAGAAAAAAAATCAAAGATTCTGATTATGGGTGATGGAAAGAATAAAGACCAGGGAAATTGCTTCAATTCAGTCCATACTATTTTCAACATGCTGCTCCAATAAAAAAGAAGTCTGCTTTTAGGGCTCCATAATTAGCAAAAACTGAAAATCTCCCTGACAACAATACAAATGGTTATTTTGGTCTTTAAGACTCCTATTTATGGAACATTCATCCCAAAGCAACTTATTCTACTTTTGATAGTTGTTCACAATAAAGCTTTTCCTTTAAATCAAATCTAAAACTGCCTTGTTAACTTCTGTTCACAGTGCTTTTCTTAAATCCCTGCATGGATAATTTAACATCACCTGTGCTCCTAACATTTCTTAGGTTTGAGCAGAATGCTTCCTAGATTCTTTCCAGCAGGATAGTTTGTACCCCTATCAATCATCATGTAGTGTGACATGTCTTGTGGGGTTCTCTACCAAGTTCTGGATACATGTCCTTCCAACTACCACCATTCCTCTCACTTCATCCATGATACCTGACTGTGCCTTTTAGAGTCACATCTTTTTAACTTGGAAGACAAGGAGCTGCTGCTTTTTGGGGGGCTCCAGCTCCTTTCCATCTTTCCTTTAGGAGAATGACCTCATATTTAAGGCCAAGTATTTAAAGGTCCTTCTTTCCTTTTTCATTCCAACCGTGTGTCTGTCTGCCTGTCTCCATCCCTTCAACCTCTCTGACAATCTGGGAAGCACAGAGGTTTTTCTCAAGGTCCTTGAACTTCTTTTCTGGAAGGAAATCTCTGGTCTTGGAATGGAGAGAAGAGTCATTTGCCTCTGATAGATAAATAGATACCTGACCCATGCAGGCCACAACAACATCACTAGCTTCCCGATTCACATCTGAAGTGAAATCCACAATCTCTTCTTGTTTATTTACACAGTTTCCCCTTAGCAGATTACTGTGGCAGCTTCCTAGTGTTGTCAGTGTTTCCGTCACATCACCTCCTCATTTGTATCTAGACAGGCAGTCTTTTCTCTCATCTTACAGGCCTCTTCTCTAACCTTACCAATTCAACTTCCTTCTCCTCTGCTCTGTCCTGTTTCAACTCTGGTCCTATTGATTTTGATCCACATCCTCCTCAGCTTCATTATTCTATCATATACAGATAGTGTCTAGTTTAATGATAGCCTATAATTCAGTAAAGACTTGCTGCTGTACTCAAGAAATATTAGTTAGTTAAACTAACACAAGATAGTTAAAATACACTGCCTTTTAAATCTCCTTAGTAGTTAACTGTATGTGTCAAAGGAGTGACATGATTAACATCTCTTCATTACATAATCTGCATTCCTTGACTAGTTTTTAATATGTGGCAACATCTTCAAATAAGTACACCAAAAATGGTTACACAGTACAGGTTCTAGTTTATTTAAACGATAATTCTATTTTCCAAGAATAAGTGTTCTATAAATTCACTTCTTTATCCATCTATTCATATATCTTTATTTCATCAGACCAAGCCTAAATGCTGTATGAAATATTTATATTCATTCTTACTAGAGTATTCAAATGAACTGCTGAATCCCTGGGAACATCTGAAAGTAAACGCTCAACTTAAATAACGATAAGTCTCAGCATTGGTGGTTATGTTTTGCTCTAAATAATTTCAAAACTTGTACACACATACCTTCAAAAACAGCTACTAACATGTCATGATCAGTCTTCACATCCTGAGTGGTTTGCCAAGGAATTAAAAATGGCTCTTTGTTAACAATCCTTGAAGGATTGGCATTAGATGGATCATAAAATTTCTGAGGAAGAACGTTGAATTCAATGAGATGTATGTAGGCCAGCCAAGCCAAACATCGATCACTTGCTGAAAGGTGTTGTGCTATAATTCTCTCATTGGCCGATTTCAATGCATTCTAGGTAAAATGAAAAATTAACCCAAGATATTTTTTAAAAATAATAATGACACACTGGACTAAGATGCAAAAAATGGAGGGCAAGGAGGAACAAAACTGCCTTATTTCTGAGCAGTTACATTATTTGACAAAAGCAATCAAAAATCTGATATGGAATACAATGTCAATAGTCCAAGAAAAACATTAAACTGAAAAAGAAGGAAGTGGCCATGGTGAAAACTTTCAAGAATATGTATTCAATTAAATGAAGCATTATTTAAAGCTAAGTTTTCTTAAATGAGATTTACATTTGCAAAAGACCACTAATTTTTAATAAATGAAAATTATATGCTATAATAAATCATTTGATAAAATTTTAATACCAAATTAAGCAGATTAATAAAATGATTCAAGAAAACACGTAAACAGTGGCTTGATGTTCAAAATTTGTTTCAATAAAGCAAAATTAAGGTTTACCACAAGTAGTTAGTGAAACTGCTCTTATGGCTCAAATCTAGAATATCCAACACGAGGACATTTTCAACCTATCAGTCTTCCACACAATATTAGTTCAAAAGTTAGAAGTCAATGCTCACCTGTAAGATGGCAAGGGCATTTTGGTATCTTCCTGTGAATAAGCTCAGCTGAACTCTAAACAAAAGAGACTCCAACAGCTGAAAAGACAGAAGATCTGAATCCTCACGCTCTGCTGCTTCCATAAGGAACTGAAGCATCCTACCACATACATAATCCTTTCCATCAAAAGTGGTCTCTAGGTTCAAAAACTGTCAAGAAATGGTTCATACAATTAAATTATACTTTATATACAGAAATGAGTCACGATTATTGTTGATTTTATTAAAGTAGTAGCCTAAACTTATCATTTTCTAACATTATTTTTAGTAATCAAACTCATCTAAGCCATGTTTCAAGAAACCATAAGTGAGAAAGTCAAGTTTAAATGGAAATGAGGTATATAATAGATAGGTATATAATGGAATCATTATGCAGTACAATTTTATCTTTCCTTTTATCAAGGATCCAAAAATTTACTACTAACTTTCTACCAAACAGACTAAATATAAACACTAACAAAATACAAAATGGATTTCTTGCCTGAAATTCTTTTTTTCTAAGATTATCTTCCTCAAGGGAACAAGTAAGAAAATGAAATTATTTTCTCTTTGCCTAGCCTAAATTGCCACAAATCCTAAGGAAGCAACTTATCTCTGAGATTATGAAAAACAGCCACTATCAGAGGTCACTGAAACTCTCTTGTCATCAGTTTCACCAATTTAGAGGCGGAATCTTTGAGGTCATCAAGTCCAACCCCTTTGATTTGCAGCTGAGGAAACTGAAGCCAAAAGAAGTGTCTGGTTTGAAAAAAACAAGTGAGATTAGATGATTGCTAAAGTCCTATCCAGCTCAAAATGTTACGATCCTATGAATACATGAGAATCTACTTGCAGATTAAAACATAAAAAGATCTAGTCAGATGAATTTGTTTGATGACCCCAATATTTATTTCCTACATATATCACTGTAATTCCAAGAAAAATCTGTGCCAAGATTTACTTACAGTCCACCAAATTTGGTAATTTGGAGCATATTCTACAGCTGTTTCACACATCTCTTGCACCTCTTCTTTATTTCCTCTTTTTGAGAACAATCTGAGGTAATGGCACCAGATTTCAGAATTTTCTTTGTTGTTCTCCAGCGCTCGAGCCAGAACATTTAAAGCTGCGTCCAAACACTCTGAGGAAGAACTGTGTATTGTTTGTTGTTAGTTTATATGTACACACGCGTTTATGTGTGTCTATCTATATATGTAAAATGTATATATGTGTTAAATACTTTTTAAAAAAATGTTAAATAACAAGATAGGATATATGCACACATAACTGTCAATCTAATAAACTTTTTTTAATCTATCCATTTCTTATCTTTGAAAAATGGGCTTCCTGTACCACATGTGCCAATGGGTTATCATTTATGCTACATCTCTTTACTAAGTATTTCATATGAATTAGATAATCAATTTTCTTAATGACAAGGTGAAGCTGAACCAAGAAAAATATATTTTGAACTTAAAACACTTCCAGCTATGGACTGAACAACAAAGAGATTACTTTTTAAATGAATGTTCAGTGAGTATTTATCACAGGTAAAAACAACACAGTATTATAAAGCCACAGGTTTATCACCTTCAAATGTGCTTCAGAAAGTCAATGTTCAGTAATGCCTTTTATAGGTTTATACTGGTCCAAGAAAAGTTAAACAATTCTCTCTCCCAAGGTCAACTGCTGCCAACTCAAAATATCAAAGCATTCAATATAAAAGACCTTTTCAACGGTCAAGGACTTGCTATCTCCTGGAGAAGATAATTCTCTCTCCCATGATCCTATTCATAAAATAAGGTACAGTCGTTTTGGCCTTCATTCAGTGAGTCACAAAAGAAAACATTGTAACTGAGCCCTTCAACACAGAAACTACCCATAAAGGACATTAAATGAGCACAAAACTCAAATGTATGCACTAAATTAACACTGTTACATCATGCCATAAGGAAAATACTTCTAAAATTTGTCTTAAGATTTTAGTTAATGCATACGTCATTAAAGTAGGACAGAGTCAAGTAAGAAAAATCTAGCTGGTACAACTACAATGTCTTTGAACACTTGCATCAGAAAAAGTATATCCCATAAGGGAACATTCTACAACATAAATACTTTTGTCAAATTTAGTTTCTAACGTCAGAAACTTCTCTCAAATGTTTCACATAATTCATCACATTTGTGACTCCATTAAAAAATAACACTTAGCTTTCAGGATATTTTGATCACATTAAATCCACACATTCTACAGTGCTTAAATTTTCTTTTACTTCTAATCTGGTCTTTCCACACACCCACCTACCCATGCTGCCTATGAAAAGGGAGATGGTATCTCAAATGGAATGAGAAGAGGAACAGAAGATGCAGAACCTTCATATGGGGGCCATTTCTTCTTTCCCTCTATCAGTGGTAAGTTGTCATCACCCACTTACATAGTGAAAACATTCTTTCTGGTCTTGCCAAACACACAGAGGCTACTGAGAGCTTTCAGAAGCTGTTACCATTATTATACACAGATCAAATGCCCTAGGTATGTGACAGAGTACATTTAAGTGAATATATCATCTTCTGTTGAGCTCATCCATCATCGTAAATTACTCAATTAAGGCTGAAAAAACGTCGGCATACAAATTTAAGATCTAGCTTTAACACAAATAGCAAATAAAGTAAAGCTGCTCAAAATGCCCCTAAGTCAATTCACCAAAATTTGCATTCATTTAGTCAAAACCCACAAATTTTGCTGAAATGTCATAAACCATTAATCTGTTCCCTCCTAAAATGTTTAACATGACGGAATCCCAAGTGGGAAAGTTCTTGTTTTGCCATCATCTTTTAAATTTGATAGACTGTCATTTGACATTTTTACCAGCAATTACTCCATACAGCATCAACTATTTTCCATTTCAACAACTTCCATGCTGAAATAAGCCATCTGGAGTTAATGCTCCAATATAATTTATTACTCATACTAAGCTCATGTACAGCTCAAGATCTAATCTTAAACCTTTTTTAACTGCTTTTAAACAATAAAGTGCTTGTGGCTTTGACAAAGAAACAAAGACTCCTTTTAACACTAAAAAGGAAACCTGATTACTACAGGTGAAATAAACCTCAAACACATAAAAATATAAATGTACAACAGATTTGCTTACACAAAGATAAGATTGACCTACCCCTCATTCTGATTTAAGTACTTGTATGCAAGTTTGATCCAAAGCTGTACATCAGAAGGGTTTTCAAGAACACTTGCTTCCAAGTTAGAAATGTCATCAGTCTCATTTGTAAAGTATCTGACATCATCAGGAGTGACAACAGCATCCAAAACTGGAACACTGGTCTGGTGTTCAGGTGGGGGAGCTAAAAGGAAAAATATTATTCAGTAGAAAAATTCCTTAACAACTAGACACAGAACTGTGCTAATGAAAAGAAGCTGATTGCCTAAGATAATTTAATAAATGATAATAATAATAATAGCAGCTGACATTTATATAGCGTTTACTATGTGTCAAGCATTGTGCTAAGCACTTCACAATTATTACCTCACTGGATCCTCACAACAACCCAGAGAGGTAAGGGCTATTCTACACCCATTTGCAAACACAGGCTAAGTGACTTGCTCAGGGGCACACAGCTAGTAAGTGTCTGTGATCAAATTTAAACTCAGATCCACCTGTCTCCAGGTCTAGGGCCTGGCACTATACCCACAGTGCCATCAACTGCCTCATCTCATCTGCTGCACTCAACAATCAGTGAAAAGAGCATCCTGTACTCTCAAGATTCAAAATCTCATAAAATGCAGCCTAGTTGTTAACAGTGAGCGATAGATCCTGTTAACTGTATTCATCATAATTTTGCTACAAAATGACATTTTAAAACACCACAGACTCCCAAGTTAGGAGGAATCTCAAAGGTCATAATGCCCAATCCCTAGCTGAAGCATGAATCCGTTTGTTACCACCAACTGATCAATCAACCCTCATTTCAGGACATTCAGGGTCAGTAAATTCACAATACGTGAAGCATACCATTACATTTTCAAATAGCTCTGACTGATAAGAAGTTTTTTCATATAAATAACAATAATCTGCCTCTCAAACTAATTCTTTCCTGAGACCAAACAGAGTAAGTTTAATGTCTGGTCACTCCAAAAGCCTTTCAAAAACATGAAGATACTATCATATCTCCTCCTCCCAGAAGTCTTTTCTATAAACATCTCAGTCGTATCAATTCATCCTCACTGGCATTATTTCAAGTTCCTCACCACCCTGGCTGACTTCCTCTACAAGTACTGCTCCAGTTCACCAATGACCTTTCTAAAAAGGTACAGTCAAAAACTGAACACAGTACTTTAGAAGCAGCCTTACCAAGCAAGACCACAATGAATGGAACTACCATTACCTTTATTCTCAAGAAAGTATTTCTATTAATTCAATCTAAATGTTGTACATTTATATTGATTTTGTGGCTGTCACACCACATTAAACTCTAAATGAAGTATGTTTTAAATGTTATTTAAATAAATCTCATCTCTAAGAAATATTACACAGAAATCTAAATAAATAAAATGGTACAACTAATAAGAGCATACTTTTCTCACTGGGTGGTTTCTTAAATTCATAAATAAATGAAAGTCAGAAATTTCTAGAATCAAGATTATTCCAATAAAGCAAATTTTTATGCAGAGCCCTTATAACAACTGCAAAACTGACTTTTATGTCTTAATCTTTTTTCTTACCATATTTAATAGGTCCTGTGGATTGTTCTTCATCACTGCTACTGTTACTACTATTATCCGAAACAGGTTTTCTCCAAAATTTTGGCCTCCATTTCCTTTTCTCCTTGTAAGTTGTAAATGGAGGTGCTAAGACAAAAGAGTACAAGCTGATGAGATGCACGACTAGGGAGATCACCAAAGCCATAAGCTACATAATGAAAACGTCAGAGGTTACATCTACAGAGATACATGCACATATATAAAATCTACAACCCAATGCCATCTGAAAAACTTGTTTTCTAAAGATTCACTATGTAACATTACAAACTGCATTTTCCTTTGAGTTACCACAAAATAGTGTATTTTAAGTACAACTTAGGGAAAAAGTACTTACTGTGACCTTTACTTTCATTGATATTACTAACAAGAAGAACAGCCATCTGGTCCATTGACATTCGATCTTTGTTAACACCAAAAAGTTTTTCAATGTATTTTTCTGAAATTAGAACAATGCTATCTTCATAAATAGTGTATAGGACAGAGGTGCAGATATCTGCATTATACTGTTTCACGAAGGAAAAGCTCAGGGGTACATTTCTCCACCCCTTTCAGTCTCCACAGACACGAGAGTTGGGCAAATATCACCAAAAAAGGAGATGAAGAAGGTACAGATCATGGGAATATAAGAGAGCTAAAATGGGAAATATGTGAGATGGTAAAAATGGTTAGGAAGCAGCATAAAGAAAATGAAAAAAATGAAAAAGTAGGAGGGCAGGTAACAGCAAATAAAGAGTCAAGAATGAAAAGAATTGTATAATGTCACGTACTCTATCTACCTAAGGCAAAGCCGATGTTATCTAGAAATTTCTTAACAAATCTCACAGCACCTTCCGCTCAATGAAAGATGGAAAATTAAACTGAAAGACACTATAGATGTAAGAAACTGGCTATTCTACATCAAAGCCAGAGCATACTAAAAACTTTAATAGAATTCAAAATTATCAAAAATCTAAAATCACACTATCTTGGTTAGCCAAGAAAATGTGCAATGTAAAACAAAAAATAAGGTTATGCACCAAAATGAATGATGCATCAGAGAAAAATGTTTTATTTTAAAGTATTAATGCAGTCCTTAGATTGTATGCAGGGTTTAAAAGAAAACTCCTAACAAGACATATTTATTTTTATTAACTTTTCATATAATTGTAGAAACTGTAACTTTCTTAAATAATGTCCAAATTCTAAAAAAAAATCCATTGATTTTTTAAAATCACATCACCAATCTGGGCATACTGGAAGCTATGGAAAATTTGTATTAACCTACAAATACAAAATGTTTTAAGAAAAAAAAACAATTACATTGTAGTTTCAAAGTTTTCAAAGCATTTTTAATATATTAATTTTTTAAAAAATCTTAGTGTTTAAAAAATACCAATAATAAACAGAATGAAATTTAGGGTCATAAATACAAAGCTGAAAAGAACTCTGGCAATCATCTAATCTAACCCCTCTCCTTTTTTACAGAGGAGGAAACTGAGGCCTAGAAAAGTTAAAAGACCTGCCCCAAATCACAGTGGTAATAAGTGTGAGAGGTGATACTGAACCCAGAACTTCGTGATGCCAATTCCAGCACTTTGCCATGCTCTGCTGCCTCCATACTAACAATGATGAAAAGCAATAGGATGTTTTTTCCTTAGAAAAGCTAACTACTCAGCCTTCTTGGCTGAAAAGAATCGAAAAAACACATAAAGTTTCATTTTCCTAGATAATCACACTTATTAGTCTAATGACCTTAAATTAGTTAAGTGTCTTCATCTCCTGGGTTTCAGGATCCTCCACAGTAAAGAATAAGAGAACCGCCCGGCACCTATGACTGTCCCCTCTCTAATCAGCTCTCTAGTGAGAACTCTAAGCTCAGAAACTGCACAGGCCTTTGGGGGTGTTTTCTTAAAGGCAAAGAGTTTTTAAATCACAGAAATCTGAATAATTTCTCTGGACCTTATATGGCAGCCAATTAAATAGCTGATTTAGATTAGAAAAGTTGTAAGCTTTCACAGTAACACTAAGGGAGATGAAGTCCCTTGAGTCAGTTAATTGAGCAATTTTAGCTATGAATGGATTCCAAATATAGAAAGGTTTAAGATTTTCACACATTAAGGTTTTCAGGGGATTCAATAAAAACATACAACTTAGTCACCATTTACTCTCCAGGGAGAATAGCATACTAAAACTTAAAATAAACCTAGCTTAACTACTGCCACTCCAATAAAGCACAGAAAAAGTGGTTTCTACTATAACCTTAATATCTAATATGACCTAAGTCTTGTGTTTGATATTTTCTTAAATGACAAAAAGGGAGCAGGGGCTCACATAATTAACATTAAGCTTCTTTCTATAGAGATTCAAATTCTTTACAATCAAACTATTACTATTTTTAAATAAGTTGACATTTCTAAGTCAAGAAAACCTATTGAATTCATTTAAAGAAAACCAGAACTAGATGGAAAGTTACATTTTAAATCTGTCAGATTCATATTTTCACTTAGAGAACTAGAAGGGGGCAGGGCCGAGAGAGATGGGGGAAATAAATGGCTGATAAAAACCTGTTGCAACTGTAATTTCTTCTTCTGTGCTTTTCTCAGAACAACCAATCAAAGATAAATTGTAAGACAAAATGTCCTGGAACAGCTGTTTCCGGGTAAAAGTGCAATCTTGCATGTGTTGCCTATAAGTAAAATTACAACAGCACAAAAAAAATAAGTACAAAGTTAACTGACATCAAGATTAGAGCTTCAATTAAACAAAATGTCGATGACAGACCCAAACTTACCATTGACAATCATCATCATTACATGTGCCGGTTAAATCAAAACGGCAGAAACACTGTTTAGGTTCAATCATATTACTGTACGATACTGAACTGAGGTAAAGCTTTTCCTTGGTTCGAAAAAAAGGACTAAATCTAAGAAAGAGGGAAAAAATTAAGTTAAGAAAAGCAACCCAGATAAATAATTTGATCTTTACCATTTTTTAAAATTTTGCACCTTATTTCCAAAAAAGGCTTATTAAATAGATGCTGAAGTGACTTTGGAAAATATGGAAAATAAGTAGCAATGGTATGCTATTTTGAGCAGAGGAGTTATAAAAAATTGTAATTTGAAAAGAAAGTATAATGTAAAAAAGCAATGTGAAGTATCAATAGAAAGAGAGATGAGAGTTTAAGAGGATGAGAAGACCTGACAAATTTCTGAAATCACGTAGGGGAGGGCTAATGACATCCAGGATAGGTATAGGAGAGACTACTACTATACTATACGTGTTTCAGAAGTTGTTGGGTTTTTTAAAAAAAACATGCCAATGGCTAACATAAACAAAAAGTACTACCTGAAATCCTTCCCAAGACAGATAAGCAATTGAACTCTTATTTTTTTTTTTACATAATATTACATAACAGAAATCTGAGTAAAAGGAAATAAAAGGTCTGGGTTCAAATCCTGCTAACATCTATTCTCTGTTATATGAATGACTGTTGCAAATTATCTAAGCTCCTTGTGACTCGGTTTCATTTATCTGTAAAATGAGCTACTCAACTGGTCTCTGAGATCTCACTGGGTTCTAATGTCTGCTCTGCCATCTGAAACCTTTACCAGCGGTTTTCAACCTGTGGTTTATATTCAATTTGTAACAATGAAAATACATCCTGCATATCAGATATTTACATTACGATTCATAACAGTAGCAAAATTACAGTTAGGAAGTAGCAATGAAAATAATTTTATGGTTGGGGGTCACCACAGCATGAGGAACTGTATTAACGAGTCGTGGCATTAGGAAAGTTGAGAACCACTGCTTTAAACAATACCTTACCCTTAAGACCACCAATCTGAAACTATACACAGCCAAAACCCCTCAGCACAGGTGATTCTGTATTTAAAAAATGTAAAAATCAAATCCAAAAAGAATCTCACAATCCTTTTAAGAATACATTACCAATTCTGACAGCTTCTCTGACTCTCCCACATTGCTATCCTCTCCTGCCTACTCTCTTTCTCTCACACACATCCCCTTCCCCGTCACCACAGGGTTAAAGAAATGAAAACAATTTCATTTCCTAGGGACTTCAATCCTGTTTTCTATGATTCAGAAGTTAATTAAATTTTCTGAAAAACAACAAGTCTATTTTACAAATGTTCTTGCTTTCAGTAAAAACTGACATTATCAATAACAGCAGAAAAGCAACAATCCATCCTCTTTTACCTGTAGGACTTAAAAACAAGTAGAGGGCTATGGTAGGGCCCAAATGGAAATGGTTTGCCTTCTGTTTGTTTGTTTTGTGATGTAACAATATCCACATCCACAGAAATTTCCTAAGAAACAAACCGAAAATGTTTCACGTGGCAAAAAACATTTTAGAAAGCAAAATCTAACTTTTAAATTAAAACTGTAACCTACTTGACCACGCATGACTTTTTCTGAAATGATGGAAGTACTTTTTGAAATCAGCTCCTTCAGGCTATCTTCATTAGCATGCAATCTTTTCAATTCATCAATATTTAAACCAAGAAAGAGTTCAGGTTTCTCCACAGTGTTCTTACTAGGTTTGTTTATACATTCCTTATTAGGTGTATCTGTGTGCTTAAGGTTAGGTTTGGTGAAAGAATTGGATTCTCGGAAAGATCTCCTTCGTTCTCTGCTTGAAGTAGACAGAATTTCATCATCGACATCATTTTCTTCACTGTCTAGAGTCAGTTTGTCTTGCGTTAGATCATGAAGGGAAGGCTGAGGTAAAGAAAATTCAGGTTCTTCTTCCAAAATAGGGGCTGTATTTGACTGTTCTTTTGTTTTAAGAGCACGAGCTTCTTTTAGCTTTTGAATCTTCAGAGCATACTCATATTCTAATTGCTGCAATCGTTTTTTTTCCAAAGCAATCATTTCGGCTGAATGCTTTTTCGGACTTGATGCAGGGGAGCTGTCTAGTTTTATCATTTTGTTTGGCTAGAAAAAGAAAGCATACACTTTCACATTTTCCATGATCTCAAGAACATTAAGAAATGGTCGTCACTTACATTTAGTCTAACTAGATTCTGAAGCCTCCAAGAGGCATGTACAATCACAAACCCATTAAAATAAACTTGTACTCTCTCCTCCTAATAAGAGGAATAGTGGCTACATTTATATAGCACTTTAAGGTTTACAAATCACTTTATAATCTTGAGTGGTGGGGGTTGTTATCATCATCCTTATTTTCCAGATAAGGAAACTGAGGTAGATACAAGGTAAGTGATTGGCCTTAGGTCACACAGTGAGGAAGGGTCTCAGGCAGGATTCCAGCTGAGGTCTTCTTGATTTTAAGTCCAGTAATCAGACACTATGTCTCCTAACTGCCTCTAGAACTTATAGACAAAGGCTGAGCACATTATTACCAACCTCCCACCCACAAAGATACTATTTCATATAAGCAACTTACTCCAAAGTAATCTTGCTCCAGTTTACGTTTTCCTATTTCTTTACTAGCCACTGCTTTTGCTCGAGCAAGTTCTTCTCCATATTTTAGTGCCAATGCTTTCTTAACTGTTACTCGTTGCTGAACTCTGTGAATCTGTAAGTATAAGAAAACTTCTAAAAATCCATTAAAGAGAAATGAACCTTTGAAGAAATATCCTCTTCAATTCAAGAAACTTTTAAAGGTTGATTATAAATGAGATTTTTGTATAATGAAATGTGGTATATGGACTGAATATACTTAGTGGGAATTTTTTCTTTTTTAAAATGAAGACAAGTAAATTCTATGTGAATTTACACAGGTCCGGTTGTATAAAGCCATGAAAGGTCTTTGGACCCGGTGAGACACAAGGTGTGTTGCAGATTGAGGGCATAAAGCAAACGTGAAATTTACAGGTGTTTTAAGCCCAAAATGCAGTATTACTTGTTCCTGAAGCTTTTTTAAAAACATCCTGTTAACGTTAAGGATTTTTTCAGTTGCTTGAAGCTGTTCTGTAAGTTTCACAATCTTTGTTTCAGCATTCCTAACAGATTCCCTCTTCTTAGCCTCTTGCTGCAAGAGATTCTTTAACACAGACTCATCTTTCATCAGCAGAAGTCTAAATAGGAAAAAAAATAGAATCAGAACAGTATTATCAGAAGAAAAGAACCTAGAGACAACATAGCACAAAGTGATTTTATATAAACTAGTTAACCATCTAGGGATTAAAACAAAAGAATAAATGGAGATTTCAGAGTCTCATACTTGACAACAAAATGTTTAAGCCTTCAAAAATAGTCCTTTTAAGTTACGGTCTAAATGAAAAAAATGCTGTAAATGACCAATAAGAGAAATGCAAATTAACACAATTCTGAGGTTCTGTCTCACAATCACCAGACTGATACAGATAACTAAAAACTGAAAATAACAATTATCTAAGAGGCTACAAAGACAGGAACTATTGGCGGGCTGTATAGTGGCACAACCATTCTGAAAAGCAATTTGGAACTAGACCCAGAAAGTCATAAACTGTGCATACGTTTTGACCCAGCAATGCCATTACTAGTAATATATTGCCCTACTCCCCCCGACCCCAAGAGATCAAAGACAGAGGTAAGGATCAATATGTACAGAAGTTATTTATAGCAGCACTTTTGTTGTAGCAAATAAATGGAAACAAGTTGCATGTTCATCAATTCAACAACAAATGAAACAATTATGATTATTATTGCACTATGAGAAATTACAAAAGGGATGAATTCAGAGAAAGCTGGCAGGGGAGGGCATACGAAAAGGTGTATCGAATATAGCAGGGGCAGCTAGGTGGCGCAGTGGATACAGCACTGGCCAAGGAGTCAGGAGGACCTGAATTCAAATTCAGCCTCAGACACTTAATAGCTTGTGTGACCCTGAGCAAATCATTTAACCCCAACTGTCTTGAGAAAAAATTGAAACAAAAACCTGACAATGACAACACTGTAAAAGAAAACAAATCTGACACCCATAACTATGATCAATACAATGACCAACAACATTCCAAAAGGATGATACCCCTAAGGAGACATACACTTTTGGACACAATCACCCCAAACACATTTGTTCTGCTTAACTATACTTTTATTACAAGGGAGGGAACTTTTGGCGGGGAGTGAGGGGAGGAGTTGAGAATAGGGAGGTACTAAGTGATGCAAAAAAAAAGAAAAAAGGCAAGAAAAAAGCACCGACGAAACATTTCAAAAATTCAAAAGCAGAAGTTCAGAAGTGGACAGAGAAAAGTAAGACAAGACTAGTAATAGCAAATTAAATTTAATACCCATTTTTTAGAAAGCTGCTTATGCTCATGATGGAAGATTTCTACCTTAGGTCATAAACATCACAAATTATTCTTGAAAACTGAAGACACACGGAGTATTTTTGAGTAATTTTGAGAAAATATACTGAGCTTTTATCTAAAATATATGTGATAATAAAACTTGAGCATTTCACTCAAAAGGAAGACTTCATTTTACTAAATCTAATATACAATACAGGCAATATTAAATACTACAAATGGAAGGAACCTTTCATAATAGCTACAGAAATCATTCAGAAATCACCTGCAGTATTAGAAATGCTATCAATCTCTTTACCACTTACTTTAAATATTTTAAGAACTGGATAATTTAACTTTTATTATGACATTTTTACTTTTGGTAGGTAAAGTTATTAATTTCATCATTTTAAAATACTAAACTCAAGTGTGTTTCTGATACCTAATTACTGAAGCAGGCCAAAAGATGGCTTGTATTTTCTCACTGGAGTCCCTTATTCAATGTCACCAATGGTATAAACCCAAACAAGAGTAGTCAAAGTAAATGAAAATTACAACTCATCTTTTTCTTTTGTTTTGTTTTTGTTTTTGGAGGGGGGAAGGCAGGGCAATTGAGGTTAAGTAACTTAGGGCTCAAAGGCACAGGTCTAGTATGTGTTACTGTCTGAGGCTGGATTTGAACTCAGGTCCTCCTGATTCCAGGGCTGGTGCTCTATTCACTGAGCCACCTAGCCACCCCAACTCTTACCTCTTGAAAGAGAATAGACAGTTCTTACTTTGTGAAGCGAACCACTCCACAGACCTCTATAACTGATTTTTTTTTTTACATAATGCAAATTTGCTGATGTGGGAAAGGAAAGGAGACAGAAGAACCATGCTACCATGGAGGGAGTGGGATGGCACACAGTTCAGGGACACATGGGGCCAGAGACAGAAAAGGAAGAACAAGAGAAGGAAAACTTGGGGCTGGGATTAGACACACAGTACCCTGAGTGCAGATGGACAGAAGACAGACTTGTCAGCTAGACACACAGGCAGCTAAGTGGGGCAGGGCAAGGGTCTTTCCTCTCTGACGTCTTAAACCACGCCTCCCCTCCCTAGGGGTCGGAGGGTTTTCTTTTTTAGGATTATTTGTTTTGGGTTTTTTGCTGAGGTAGGAGAGGAGGCTGAGGAACAGAGTATGGTTAAGAGATATTTTTTTTTTTGGAATACAGATTTCTTTCATTATTCTTTATGTCATATTTGTGTAATGCAAATTTACATAAAGCAAGAACTATCTGTAACTAGTCTATTTCAGAGTCTGATATTAAATTAAGCAAAATTAAAGTGATCACACAAAGCAATAAAATTGCTGAGCACTTCTAAATAACAATATACCACATTTCTGCATCTGAACAAGTGTTATCCTTCAAAGTAGTCACATTCTAAGGGTGTACTTACTTCAACTGACAGTTTTTTAATTCTTTGGAAAATACCATGACAATTTCCATGGCTACATGAAAAACATAGTCTTACTTTGCCAAAGTTCCTTACTGAACAGAAATTATCACCCAAAATGGTTCACCCACCTAATTTAAGGAACCTGCCCCTAAAAAGGTCTGGCTATTTCCAAAAAGCAAAAGCAAAAGAACAAAGATCTTCAAAGATTGCTTTGGGGAGAGCTGGGGGGGTGGGGATGGGGTGGGAGAGTTGCTGCAGAGAACTTGAAAGAGAGAGAAGTACCAAAGATATTTCCAAAAATTGGAATATCACATCATCGTGTAAGATAACTTTGAGGAGCTAACTCTCATTTCAGTAGATCAATTCTGGAATGTCTGTTTTTTAATTATACTACTTACTTTATGCCTCTAGTACAAGGGTGGGGAAACATGAGACCTGTAGGCCACATGTGGCTTTCTCAGTCCTTGGGTGTGGCCTTTTGACTGAGTTCAAGTTTGACAGAACAAATCCCTTTATTAAGGGCATTTGCTCTGTGAAGTTTAGATTCAGTCAAAGGGTTGCACTTGAGGACCTTGAGGCCAGATTCCCCAGCCCTGATCTAGTAGTTCTTTCAACTAAACCCAAAATTGTTTTAAAAGATCTCAAGCATTTTAGGTTTCAGGATATTATCAATGAGACACAAAGTGGTAAAAGTGAATAGAGTTGGCCTTGTAACCAGGAAGGCTGGTTCAGGCTCTACTCCTAATACAAATTAGCCACGTGACTATGGGCAAATCATTAAATCCTTTAGTGTCCTGGGCAAATCTCTAAAACTCAAGTGCAGGGCAAGTGCCACATCAGTATTGGTAAAAAAGTTTTCCTTATGGCAGCCCCTTATACTAATGAAATCACAAGCACTGTTAAAAAAAAATTAAGCTCTGCTTGGGAAACAGAATACCAATTCAATTAACCACAACAGAAAACCTCATCCTTAGGTCCCCCCAAATTATTGCTATTCTTAGTTGAAATGATAAAAGACTTACTTGTGTTTCTTCAGTTTTGCTTCTGCATCTGTCACCTGTTTAGTAACCATTGCTATTCTACCAACACCATCAATTTCACCATCTGAGTTGGCAGGAGATGATGAGCTTGTCTTTAGCTGATCTGATTTTATTAAACGCTGTTTTTCTCGACTAAAACCAAAGCAAAAAATAAAAGGGTGTATCATTACTCTAAGAATCAAAACTAGAAGGCGGAGGAATATGGAGTAAATTTAAAAAAAAAAAACAAAGAGGATACATACTAAACAACAAAGAAAAAACATCACCATTAAAAAATAAATCCTGATTTGAATAACCTTAATATCTGGTGAACAAGCAAGCAAGCATTTTTAGGCACCTGCATAGCAGGCCCTACATCAGTTGCTGGGGAATTCAAAATGTTACTCCTAGTTATTTTTGTTCTATAGTGTTTCCCTAATGTGGTATAACATACCAAAACAAAACAAAAAACACATTCACTTCTAAATATGATCATCTGGCTCCCCCTCCTGGGTGATGGGTATAAATAACATTTAACCTGGGTGGAAGAGAAAAATCTCCCTCAATGATGTCCCACACAGGCTTCTGTACTTAAAAGTAGGTAATTTTTTTTTAAATAGTAAATATTTTTTAAAAATTAATTTTATAACAATGCCACTCACCTGGCAATCTCTTCTTTTAATAATCTATATTCAATCTTTTTGTCTTCTGGTAAAGCTTCAGGTGTTCTCATAGGATCATTTTCTTTTTCTGATTTTGGTGGTGCTTTTGGTTTTGAAGCCTAGGAGAAACCAATTGAAATCAAGGAGAACATACTCCAACAAAAAAACACAATAAGAACAGATGGAATGTATATGCAATTTTTTGTAAATAAAACACTACCTCATAGCACAGTAACAACTTATTTTCTAAATAAGACTACTGTAGGAAAACAATAAGGCAACTTGCTATTTTTGAAAATGTAATACATCATAAATAAGATCCCAAACTCTGTGTATGTCTTTAGACAGCTTATCACAATGCAAATGTTTAATATCTCCAAGTCTTAATCCACTAAAAAACATATCTTAAGACTTAGATCACCTAATTCACAGGGAAAAAAATACTGTTGTTCTCTAAAAAGACAAATCGATCGCCTTTGCTTTCTCCTTCCACTATCCCACTTACCTCTGCAGTCCGTCTTGCTTCTTTAATCATGGATTCTAATCCTCCAAAGACACTATTTGTTGAATTGGAAGGTTCCCCATCAGATTCACTATCATCAGAGTCATTTAGTGTTACCACCACTGATTTATGTTTAGGAAGCTGTAAATATAATACATTTGTTAGTAGTAACAGATGTTTCTTCTCTAAAGAATAATCGAACACTCAAATAAGAAGTTGCAAGGCCCTTACAGGTCATCCAGCTCAAACTCAAACCTTAAAAATGAATCTCTTTTATAAAATTCCCAAGAGTCATCCAGTTTCAGCTTTGTGACTCTCAGTGGTAGAACTCAGTACTTCACAAGGCAACCCATTCTATTTGGGGTAGCTCTCCTTATTAGAGGAAATCTACCACCCTCTAACTTCTAATCACTCATCTTACTTTAGTCCTTCAGCCTAAGAAAGGGTATATAGCTTTAATTTGATCCTATTCCAACCTGTCCTGGTTATATTTCCTAAAATCGTTCTCCTTCTATTATGGATTTATCCAACTCTTATGCATTATCTATTACCAAAAAATTATTAACCCATTTTAAACAGAAGTACAATCCTTACAAAAAAAATATCCATTATCCCCTAACATGTCAAGAATTTGTGTGTAACTGATCATAACTATTTTCTTTTGCTATAAGAATAATCACAAGTTCTTTTGTATTTCAAACCACAACCAAACTATATTATATTTTGCCAGTTTCTAATTGAAAAAAATACATGAATTCTTGTATATATGGTTGATGTCACAGGTCCTACTACAGAATCAAAAACTGAATCTAAAATTCTGTCTTATTCCTATTCAAGGCCTCCCAAAAGCTATTCAAGTAATATCATTTCTAAAAAGTGCCAAATACAATTTAATAGCCAAAGAGAGTCATTCAAAATCATGTGAAATAAGTAATACCAGTATCATGACTTTACAGATGAGGAAACTAACATGATTCCAATCCAGTTCTCTTGCCAGGTGACTCTGCTTCTACTCAATTTAAACTGTTAATCATATTTTCCCTTTACACGTGAAAGCCAAGATTATCTTTTTTTTAGGAGGCTTCATCATATGGAAACAGTGCTAGACTTATAAATCAGGAAAACCTGGGATTGGGCCCTGATACTATTACTTGCTGGTAAAGTAATGATCAAGCTACTTCTCCTTCCCCCAGCCTGTTCCTCGAACGAATGAGATTAGTACCTTAAGTACCTCACTGTATTGTGGTGAGTATAAGACAACGTAACAAATATGTAAAATGCTTTCTAAGTTTTAAAACATTATATAAATATCAGTTATCATTATTCTTATTTTTCTTCTATAAAACCTCTTCTAATATAACTAGATCCATGCACGGATGATTCATTTGGGAAGAACCACAGTGATTCATATAAACTAAAACAATCAACTTTGGAAGAAGTCCAACAATTAAACCAACTTAAAGTCTCTTTGAATCATTTAGGTTGTGCATGTGGTTTAGAAGGGAAAATAGCAAAGAGGAGTAATTATGAAGCATCATTATTCATTTTAATTCTCCCAACGTGAAACCCCAAGCTGATCTCATCTGGTGGTCTACAAATCACTACAAGCTCACGTGGTCTTTTTGTAGGGACAAAATTCTACCAACCTTCTATTTATTATCAGGAAAATATTCCCAAAGCAATGTTTCTAAGAAGCTGAACAGAAAAACACATTACTACCACATTTACTACCAAACTTAAACCTTAAGAAGTTAGCTAACTTCATGAAACAATAGCAAAATCTTGCCATTTTTGGCATTTCAGAAAAAATCTCTATACACACATTTTGGTAGTTTATTTTATTTTTAAAAAGATTAAGCTACTTTTTACCGATATCACTGTACGTGGAAGACGAGGTCCTCTGTGAAACTTGGGGTTCTGTATTCTAGGCTGAGATACAGTGTTAATACTGACTATTGAAAGATTGCTTCTTGGCACAGGCTGAGAATTGTTGGGAACTGGAGGAGAAGGTGGGCCACTATTACTGGATGTTTCCTAAATAAAAGAAATAAAATATATAAAGTCTTACTTTTAAGTGGAAAAAACAATTTATAATATTTAAATATATCTACATTGTTATCAGTATTAGGCTAATGCTAACTTCAAGGAAAAATAAACTCCAAATAAAGAGTTAAATGAGAACAATGTGCTAACTTAGCTCAATGATGCCATCTACAGGTTCACAGCCCCAAATTACCTCGGATTTAAAGGCTCTTTTATTAGCTAGAGATTTAAGTAACTCCTCCCGAAGCAGCATTTCTTCTTCCTCTTCTTCGTCTGCAAAAGGTGGTTTAGGAGGCTGCTCAGGATCTTCTGGAGGAAGGGGTGGGAGAGGGGGAAGAGGAGGAGGAAGCTCAAGAGAGACACAAATACTCTCAACATATGGCTGGTTCAAAGGTGGCATAGCCTAAAAATGTGGGGGGAAAAAAAAGAAAAAAGAATTAGTAAATAGCAAACAAGAAACATTAGTAAAGTTTTAATGGAGAAAGAACTTTGGACAATTGTTATTCTACTGTGTATTTACTTTAAATGGATTCTTTAAAACTTCTCTCATCGACCCATTTAATTTGAATTAAAAGCTCCTCCTACCACATTATCCTTGAAGTTTCAAATATTTAGTTTACTCAAAGGGATAAAGGTCCTATAATTATTCTGCTGGCCCAGGAAATGTCCCCAAACTATTATCTCTTGCTCTGGGACACTAAGAGCAAGACAGTTATGGAGGAAGACAAAGCCACGCCTCATTCCACACCCTCACGGCCCCAATTCAGATTTTAAGATGTTACTGCCAGCAAAGCAATGTCTAGTGAAAGGGAAGTTGAATTAGGGTGAACAGAGATCCTCTTCAAGTACAATATATGAGCTTCACAAAAAGCCTGGACTCACTCCGTAGAAGTTAGGAGGAAGGGCCACTGGGGAATATGCATAGTAAAGGAAGGAAAATAGATGTTCACTCTAGGGAATTCTCCAGGGGGCATCCTGCTTCCTTAGTTACAGGCTGTATTTGTTTAAAGGGATCCACTAGGATCTGTATAAGCTCTAAATTTATTTAACTATAACAGTAATGAGAAGAGAATTTTTCTTTAGTTTGTTTTAAAAGGACTCAGGAATTCCAATGGCTGTTCCATGCAGTCTTTGCTGATCCCTTCCTCTCCATTAGTGCTTTCTCCCTACTGGGCATTACTCTGCACTTATTTATCTACGTACATATCATGCTCCCAAAAGAAGACAAACTCTTTAAGATCAGAGGCTGTTTCATTTCAGCCTTTGGATCCCCAGCACTTAACACATTAAAAGGGTTAATAAAATGTTCATAAAATTAAACCAATTATTGTCTAAATCAATCTTCTGCAACGTATAAGAGCAGGAAGTAAGTTCAAAGATCTGGTCCTAAACTAAGAGGACTTAGAAAAGATTGACCAAGACATGTATGTGTGTGTATATATATTATATATTTTATATTTACACACAAGGGTGGGTGACACCAAGGTGGTTGTTCCTACTTCATTATACTGTCCTAGACAGTTGCTCTTTTCTCTTGCATTATAATTTTCATATAGATACTAAGATAAAAATTAACCAAAAAGGGGCCTGACTTTTCTTGTGTCACACAGTCCAAACCTTGACCATTCTGGAAGACAGAACTTGACCCTTAAAAACAAGACTGTTCAAAATTCTGGAAGACAGAATTTAACACAAATTGCTCACAATTCTCTGTGCCAAGATGTCATGGTAGAAATTAGATAAAAATCAGGAAAGAAAATTAAGGCAAAATCTGTGTCTGAAATATTTTCTAACTTTAAATATTTTGTAACTTTAAAAATCTTGAAAACAGATGTTTGAACTTCACTTTCTTTTCCTGTGGAAATTACTAAATATCAAAACTGCTTCCAATGACAAACTTCTGAGGAAAACACAAGTAATTATGAAACCAAAACTAAGAAAAATCAATGAAGCTATGATGAGGGAAACTGACAATTGGGGAAAAAAAAAATGTACATCAATCATTTCTAATACAAGTCTGATACTAGGATACATTAGGGAAAGAGACAAACAAAACAGGTACTTACAGGTACTTACCAATCGGTAAGTAATCAAAGGCTAAACCATTCACAGAAATTGTAAATAATTAACAACTATGGGAATGATATCTCCAAACCATTAATAAGTGAGTTGTCAATTAAAACCCTGAGATTTCACTTCACATCTAGCAAAATGGCAAAGACAAAAGATGGGAACAGTCAATGCTGGAGTGAACAGGCTACAGGACAACATACACAGTAATATATTGTGGTGGGATTGTGAATTAAGTCCAACTGCTCAGGAAAACAATCTGTAATCATGCTAACAAAGCGACCCTTTGACATTCCTCCCCACTTGAATATATACCACAAATGGGTCAAAGGCAGAAAGAAAGATCCCCTCCATGCCAAAATGTTCACATTTGCTACTTTGTGGAAGCAAATAACTGGAAACAAAGTAGATGCCCATCAAGTGGTGAAAAACGGATAAAAACAAGTTGTGGTACAAGAATACTATAGGATAGCATTGTGCCAGAGGAAACAGTGAATATAAATTCAGAAGCCTGGGGAGACTTACTAAAACTGATGCAAAACATAGTAAGCAGAACCACAATGACTACAGTGAAGTAAAGTGGTGAATTTGAAAGACTGATTGATTAGAAAGACTAAAGACCTTGGCCCCAGATAAGAAAAGACAAAAATCAACTTTCCTCTTTTTCTTCCTGAAGAGGGGGAGGACTATCAGAGGGGAATGTATCATATGCGACTGGACACAACATGTAGGTTGGTTTCAATGAACTATTTGGTTTTAAAAAATACATTAACTCACTGGGCAAAGGAGGGATATATTTGGATATGCATGGCAACATAAAAGCAAAGACACAAGCAAAATTTTTTCCCTAAAAAAGAAGACACATATAATTAAACTTGCAGTTTGTAATCCTAACACTTTTTGGAAACATAACATTCTTTTATCAGTTTTCTGTGCAACAAGTACAAGTAAAAGTTCAGATAATCCAAAATTCCGCTTCAGTTCTGGAATGACAATTTTATTAAAACAACTATTTGTTCAGGGTAAGCTCAAAATCAATTTCCATTTTCTTAGCACAAACCAGCATAACTGCAAAGAGATGTCCAAAAGCATACCAAGACAAGCTATAAAGAAGCCTGAATAGGCTTAAAATGTTCTTGAGAATGACATATTGATAAATTTCTCTTCAATTATATTCAAGAATGTAGAATATGTACATTGAATAAACACTGTCTGTTCTCAGTAATTCCATTTTAAATATTAATTCATCACAAAACGACATTTTTAATTACTTTCCACATAAGTGAAAATCTTTTGACAGAAAAGAAAGAAATGAAGTAAAACGTACCAAAAGTTGACTTACTGAAACCTGAGGTGGTGGAGGCAAAGAAATGGGTGGTAACGGAGGAAAATAGCCCAATGAACACTCAGGGAAGAAAAGAGGCTGTACAGGAGAAGCAGCTACAACAAAACATATTCAGTTGTTGTTAACACTTTTATTACAGAAATATTCTAACAGAAAATAATTTTAAGATATTTAATTTAAAAGGTAAACCTCCCAGAGACCAAGCTAAAGCATACATTTCAATTTTTAATCAAAGAAAGATGCCCTTATGAACCCAAGAACCCCATCTCTCACAACCTTTCCCAAACAACAGAAGACTGGTGGTCTCACTTGGTCTCCCCTTTCTCCTCTCTGCCCTGCCAAACACACAAAAAGTCCCTCCTTTCACTGAAACCTGCTCTGATATCCTCTTCCCAAGACAACTGTACCAGTACCCAGTCATGGCATTTCCCTCATCTGTCCTCATACCACAATCCAAATACTGTTAAAGCTAGAAGGAGTACTTGTTCATTTCTTCCTGCTGCCTATGTTCTGACAGTTTACTAATAATCTGTTTTATATAAGCAAACTTCCCTTTACTTTCACTAACTAGTATATCTTATAGTTGATGAAAAAGGAAAAACTCCATAGGTTTGATTTTTTTTTAGATGTTTTGTTATGTTTTCTACTCCTATTTCCTTACCACATTTCCCTCCTCTTTATGTATTTTGCTTAATAAACCAATGTTCCCTCTCTCCTTTTTCATCCTCCTAAATCCACCAAGTCCAAATCCAAAATCCACCAAGCTCCAAATACAAACTTAAAAATTCGCTTAAAAAACTCTTTCCCAGTAGAAGCCTTATTTACAACCAAGAGATCACAAACTCCACTTCTCTACCTATCTCATGAGGTAATTGGGGAGAAATTAACTCCCAGGGTTCATTTGTATAGACCATCACCTCTGGTACAGGGTCAACATCCATGACTCTCAGGTTCTGAAGAGTTGGTACAGTACACTGCAGATGCTCATGGTTATAAAGCAGCAGGCCCTCATCCTTGGAAAAACCTTTTTTCCCCCTTATCTCATTATCTCCAATGCTCAGTACAAATCCTGTCACACTGTAAATGTTTGATGAATATATTTTATAAAAAAAGGAAAATTAGAGGGGACAGCTAGGTCGTGCAGTGAATAGAGAACCAGCCCTGGAGTCAGGAGGACCTCAGTTCAAATGCAGCCTCAGACACTAAACACTTTTTTGGCCTCAGACACTTAACGCTTACTGGCCTCGTGACCTTGGGTAAGTCACTTAACCCCAAATGCCCCACCAAAAAAAATATATCTTGTTGAGCATACTAGAATGATGTCACAGAAGAACAACAGTATTCTAGCAAACATGCTCCTTCCTTCTCTACTCTGAAAAAAGCCATGGACAGGGAGTTAGCTTGGCCTAATGGGAAGAGCCCCAGAACAGGAGTTTAAAGTTTAGTTCCAAGTCTACCACTTCCTAGCTATGGGACTTTGGGCAATCACATAGTTTAATAAGACTCTAGAGTTATCATTTCCACATCTATCCTCAGGATCCAAAAATCTAACAGGATCCAAAAATACTAGTAGGAAATACTCTGAAACAGCTACATAAATGTCTATTCTATTGGCTTTGTAAAGAACACTGTCTTCTCCTGATGAACTAAAGTACAAAGTACTCTAAATGTACAGTAATTGCTAGATAGAATTTTGCAAAACAGACCTAAATTAAAATGAGAATTAAAAACTAAAACGGACTTTTCACATCTGTTTCTCCTGGGTACTCCTCTAAAAAGCAGTTCAACTATCTGGCACAATCTTTTGGTTTCTTTGTAAGAAGTTTCTTACCTTTGGCTCAAACACAAACCCACAAAAAAGTAGAAGCTATTAAGCATTGGGACAACTTAAAAAAAAATTTGTTGCTTTCAAGTAAAAGATGTCTTTAGAAAGTGCTTCAAATCCTGCTGGTTATACTAACCCACTGAAGACTGATTTTGAGCAACTCCGCATTTCTCTCCAAAATTTTTGGTTAAATAAGAATTTTCTGTTTTGTACTTCAAAGGCACATCCAATTTAAAAAATGTCTTTACCTGGAGAGTTAGTTTCACTATCTGTATCCATTGCAACTTCTTCATAATTGTCATACTGATAGATGCCTCCAGCACTATCAATAGACTGCTTATCTAAGGATCGCCTCAGGTCTGTATCTGAAGACTAAACACAGAAGAAAGCTTTGCTCAATTTAGAACACATTTAAAATGTCTTTGTCTCAAGTAAAAATATATGTATTACACATACACATACACACACACACACACATACATACATACACATACATATACACATGGTAAAATAAAATACTAATAATAATGAAACAGCTACAAATGTTTTTCGGGAGGCAATAAGCAGGAACAGAGAACTACATCAGACATGCATTTTTTCCCTAACTTAAAGAGAATACATTTTAATAACAAGAATATTGTGGTTACACTTTGAAAAACAAGATCAGTAAGAACTATATTAAGTCAGAACAAGGATCTAACGCTTAAAATGATTGAAAGAGATTATGTAGTCCTATTTTACAGATGAGAAAACTGAGACAGAAGATTATGTGATCTACTCAAGGTCACAAACATAATTAGTGTCAGAGACAGAATTTGAAGCCAGTTCAACTGATTCTAGAGCAGGCAGCACCGAGCAACTTTCTCCAAAGTTCTCAAAAACCAAGGATTAATTTGCATATTTCTTTACAATGAAACGACTATTATATGATTCAGACTTTAACCTTTGTGTGCTCAACCAGAAACTAATAACTGAACACAACTTATTTCTTCTCTAAATACTAAATTTTGAAAATTAAGCTTAAGTTAATAGAGCTTTGCCAATTCTAATTCCTTAGAAATAAAAAATGTTAGTGAAATACTGTATTGTGTGTGTGTATATACACAAATATATACACATACATATATCTATACTTTTAGGAAAAAAAACTTGTTGGTTTTAAATCTGAGTTTTTAGTAATGAATAGCAGTTTGTCAGTTTTTTATAGGCAATTTATTTTCCTTAAGACACCAGCAAAAATGTAGTAAAACACAAGTTTTTCACCAGCTTTCATTAAATTTGGGTAGGCACTCAGTACATATGCATGTGTATATATAAACACTAAGACATAAATCTAAAAGATTACAACTGAAAATCAAAACTCTTTGCAATAGAAACATCCCACATATTCATGCCTTCCAAGCTGATCTCTGGCAAAATTTTAGAAAGTAGAGCCTCCACATGTAAATTCTAATCCAACACTAATTATACTTCTTCCTTGTTTTCTCTTAACCCATCCTAATCTTTAAGCCTTTATAAAAAGGGTTCCTTTCCATCTTTCCATTTCCCTGCAGTCTAGCAAATGCAATGTAATGTTGTTAATCTTGCTGGCCTATACCTGCAAATGCAGGACACTAGTAGTAGGCATGTTAAAGAGTTAGTAGAGGTCTTCTGTTCCTGAAAAGGCCTGAAACCCCTCTTTTGCCAAGATTGATCATGCCTTACTTTGCTTCTTGACCTCCTCTTTCCCCCTACTAGCTTCATGAAGCGATTGTATTGCTCTTCTTGATTTGAGAGATCTCGGATTTTCCGGATTTCTTCTTCTCTTTTTCTTCTCTCCTCTTCTTCAGCCTGTTTCCTCTGATCCTCTTCTTTCTGTCTTTCTTGTTCTTTTTGCTGTTGCAGTTTCTTCCATGCCTTTGTTTGCTGTTTTCTCAAGGCCTGTTTAGCTTTAATGGAGAAAATGATTTTTTAAATATTTTTTGATTGAAATTGTTTATGTACAGAAGTGAATAATTTTGTTTCAGAGCTTTTCAGAGGAAGTTTCAAAAAACAAATAATGAGCTACCCACATTATCTACATTTTAAAATCCTCAACTTTTTAGAAGGTATGAACATTGTGTAACCTCCTTGTGACCCAGTGAGTCTGTCACCTATTCTGTAAACTGACACATGGCCAACTTATTCACATAAGAATTCAGTGAAAAAACATTTGGGTAAAAATAAAATCACCTGTAGTGCTAACTTTTTTGGCTGAATGCGTTTTTGTGCTGGTTTTAATTTTTTGCTGAATTGTTTTTGTCTTTGTCAACTTCTCTTTGCTTTCCTTCATCACCTGCTGTTCTTTCTGCTGCCACTTTTTACTGGCTGACTGAAGAGCCAGCAGGCGAAGCTGCAACTCAGAGAGCTCCTCTTCATCTTCTCCAAGTTTCTTTGAAAACAAGAAAGATGCAGTTACAAAACTTCTTTTAACATTTCCAAATGTTACTGCCACTATCCTGTTCCCTCAATGTCCACACACACCGCAAAAGCGTAACTCTTGGTAATGAAATTTTTCTAAATATTCCAACTTATTGTGACTTTTAAGTAACATTAAATACAAATTCCAAGAAACCTGCTATTTCAGGATGTTTTGTATGTATGACATAAATTTAATAAAAATATTTAATGCCCATAATGAAAAAACTGAAAAACCAAATTATTTACAATATTTCGCCTTGATTCAGGCTTTTTAAAAGAATCCAAGCAAAAAGCAAGAAAGGGAAAAAACAGTCAAGAACCCCCAAACTAAACTGTAAAAAAGTAAAAAAATACTGAAGAAACTTTCACATTACAACAAAATTTTACTCTGCCTTCCCAGATGGGCCAAAACATAGCTGTTATGGCATCAGATAGAAGAAATACTTAAGAAATAAAGACAACATTTATTAAATACCTACTTATGTGCCAGGTACTGAATTAAGTGTTGGAAGCACAAAGAAAAATAAACAAAAAACAAAACCAGTCCCTGGCTCCCAAGGTCCTCAAAGTCTAATGTGTCTAAGAGTCTAATCAATTATGTATGTATGAGATATAAACAGGATAAATTAGAGATTTATGTCTGCTAAGGAAGACACTAGCATTAACAGAGATCGACAAAGAATTCTTGCAAAAAGTATTATTTTAACAGGCACCAGAAGAAAGTCAGGGGAGATAAAGATGAGGTGAGATGAGGAGAGAGAGAATTCCACACATAAGGACAACTGTCAGTGAAAATGCTCACAGTCAGAGATCAGAGTACACGTTAAGGAACAGCAAGGAGAATAGTGTCACATGGAGAGGAGTAAGGAATAAAAAGACTAGAAGAGTATCTAGAGAATACCAATAAAGAAGAAGGTAAAGGTAAATAAAGAAAAGGTAGAAGGGCCTCCTAAAAAGACCCCCCCACACATTTCCAAGTCTTCAGCTACTATACTATCAGAATTATTGTCACTCTTCAAGGGTAGGCAGACCTCAAAGTGTTACTGGGAAGGGAGATTTCCAATCCTGTCACAGCTGTCATTACCCCTTGAAGACTGATATGAACCTGTGCCCCAGCTGGCAACTTTGAAGAAAGCAGAAAGGTAAGAAAATAAGAAATTCACTGATAACTCCACAAAATCACCTATCCTAGCAAAATATTCAGGTTTGACATCACATTACAAGCTCGGTAATCCAAAGAGAAAAGCAGCATGGCATAAGAGTGCTGTGTCTGACAAAGCTGGGTTAAGTCCAACCTCAATAAACAGGGTCAAATGACACTAGGCAAGTCACTTAACCACCTCTCAGCGCCCCAGGCAGCTTGAACTAAAATTCTGTAATTTGCCAAGCAAGTGTCGATCCATATCGTACCTATTTCCTTAAAAGAAATTTCCTACAAAGAATATAATTTTAAAGAAATGCTAACTTTAAGAACATTTTCCCAATTACATTTTAAAATTCTTTTAGAAGTTTTAAAAAAGGGGAAAAAATTTATGGACCTACATTATATATCCCAAAACACTTCTGCACCTAAGTGAAATTGATCAGAAAGCAGGGTTTTTTTACTTCTTAATCACTGATTTCATCATTTTGTAAATGACCAACCTTGAAAGATGGTACTTTTTTCAACAGACCAGCAGATTTCCACCTGAATTTTAAGATTTTCATAAATCATCACCCCACATGCAAATACCTACCTTGCTGGCATTAAAAAAAATGCACTTTTTCTTTTTAGGCTGAAAAACTTGATTTATAATAAGGAAAGCCCTGCAATTGGCACCAAAGAACGATTTCAAATTCAGCCCTGCTACTATGTACCTATGACACAAAGTCACTTAATGTCTCTGGGGCTCAGAATCTTTCATCTGGAAAAAGAAAAGCTAGACTAGATGATGTCTAAGGCCCCTTTCTAGCTCTATAGCCTAGGAAGTAGAGGAAACCTGTTTTGATACTAAAGTCAGATGCCACTAATAGTAGCAAACCCAAACACCATTCCACTGCATTTAATAAATTCTTTCCCCAAGTATTCTAAGACACCTTCTAGTCTGACAAGGACCTAAAACAACTGGAAAACTTTTTTTTTCTGGAATCCCAATTTTCTCACAGAAAAACAACTCAAAATATAAGAAATTGACCTGCCTTACAAAATAAATTTTTCCAAACACTTCAGGACATACCTTGAATTAAGTTTGTCCAGAATTCTGATTGTATCCTGTATTTATACTTGGCCTTTGTTCCAAATATAAACAGACCCAACTCTGGTTTACATAAAGCCTGAGTATACACTATAATCAATGGTATTCTCAATTTATACCTTCGATTCCCCCCCCACACACACACACACACTTTCAGGGAATCCAGCCTATATTCAGACCATTATGGTACTTTTCTTCCAAAAATCTTGCAAACTAATTGGCAATGACTTGTTACTATTTTTCACAAATGGAAGGCATTAATATTTCTTTCTATCAAATATAAAGAAAACAGCAAATGTTACATCGTTTTCTGGGGAAACTTTTTATGAACTACAGTATACTCTGACTTAGTTATTGACACATGACCACTGACTCCACTTGGTCTGCAATTTTTTTATGTTCTACCAACTGCTGTGGAAGCCTTAGACTCCCCTCTCTGAAAGGAAAGGGGATGCCATTGTTTTATTTCATCTGAAAATCAAGCAATTTTCTATAACTAACCTTTACTGAATTAGCAAAACAAAAGTCATTCTTTTATGTTGAGACCCCAGGTATCACATATAAATGCAATGTTTTATAGCTTGTTCTGGCAAGAGGCTAGAGAACTACACAGAACCCCAAAATAGGTACTCTATTTAGTTTCATCTCTGTACCAAATTGAGACATGTAGTTAGCCTTCTAAATTAAGAAAGCTTAATGAAAGTCAGTATTTCTTAAAGGCCTTTATATCTTCAAGTATTTCCTGTTGGGCCTAGTCTACAACTAATGCTAGAATGAGTATCAAAACAAAAATTTCAATGGCAGTTACAAATATATTCAAAACTCTTTTCTCCCCCAAAGTCATCCTGGGCCTAGAGAATTTTTAAACTAGAAAAGATTTTAATTATCTTCTAAGTCCAACACCTTATACCACAGATAAAAGAAATAAAGACCCAGAATGGTTTACTTGTTCAAGATCTTACACCTAGCTAAGTGAGGCTTCCCATCAAAGACTTCAATGGAAATCACCAAAGCTGCAGTTTTTAGAGAGTTACAAGAGATTTCCACAGGGACATAATCTGCGCCACAATGTATCACATTATTATTAAATTATAATTAAGCACCAACAAAAAGTTTGAGCAATATGGTCCGTTCCAGAGCTCATTTATGTTTTCCCTAGAACTACCTACCTTCTTTAACTAGCGGAATCTCAGACAAGTCTGTCTTAAATTTAAAAGATTAAAAAAAAAAAAACAAGAGATCGCCAAACAAAGATCATTTCAAAGTAAGCAAGCTAAATAATAAGCATAATGGAGCTAAGGCAAGGATGAGAAATTAATGGAAAGGAAAATAAAATTGTGCCTCTCCCAAAGCACTCATCACACACTTATGCAATGTCCCCTATGAGATATTGATTCTATATTCAATCTACACTTCTGACCAATTAAAATCAAGCTGATCAAATTGACAAGCTGCTGTCAGGGGTGCTATCAGGAGAGGATTCCTGTTTAATTACTTGGGTTGGTTATCTGGCCTCAGAGATCCTTCTCTCTTGAGATACTCCGTATTTTTCTTCCAGAAGACTCAAAAGAAAAAGCAGCCCAATAAATAATGCTTATACATCACTCCCAACCACACAAAGCAAATTCCTTACCTTTTCAGAAAGGAGATCTGAAGTGCTAATCTTTCTCGTTAAACTTTGTTCTTTGTCTTCTAATCCTTTAAAATAAGACAGCAACTTCTGAATGTTCAGTTATACACAATAAAATTACAGGAAAATTATGCTATCTCTGCCAATATTAAGACTATGGGATCATTAAAGTTAATGGTAATAATAAAAGCAAAGGGCCAAATATGTTTTCTTATGCCTTTCTCATAACTTAAAAGGAAGTGCTTGTATGAAAGGTTAAAAAAAACCTCCTACAATACATACTGATTGATTTTAAAATCTTAATATTTTGATCCATTTTATTGTATTTTAAGAAAGAAAGTGCCCTAAAACTACTTCCAGATTCAAAATAAGTACTCTCAAACTACTTTAGATTGGGGGCAGGGGAGAGATGATGGGATGCGGGGACAGAATGGTTTCATTACAACAGATTTACAAACTTAGAAAACAAAACTAGGACAAACTGCACCTGGAAAATGAGTATTTAATTCACTCAAAGACTATACTAAGTTGAAATCTTTAAAAGTCCTCCATTAATCCACAGAGCAGATACAGCATAAGTAGATACACTGCAAAGTTTTACAATCTAAATTCATTCACACACATGTCCAGATTTTCCAGGATTAGGCCCAGATTTCTGGTAAACTGGTAGAAGAGAAGCAGATGGTAAAACATTTGTGTTCTAAACATCATTCCACTGTTAATGTGGGCACTGCTCATTAGCAACAAATCCATCAAACTTATTTGAAGTAGAACATGGATTAGTAACCAAGCAGCATTAGATTTCAAACCCAGAAAAGGAAAAAACTAAGACATTCCATAGGAAAACTTTAGAATTTCATTAACTGCTTTAAGTTTTAGAAACTAAGAAGGTGAATTTTAATGTGCAATTGACAATAGTTCAAGAACTAAATATAAAACGCTGGCCATTGATTCCACATATTTAAGTATTTATTCTACACAATCCCAACTAGCACACTGTGGGATCTTGATAAAATGGATAGCATAGGGGGACTGGGAAATAAGACCTGGACTTAAATTTCAGTTCTGGCTCTAGTGAGAGCATTGGGTAAAATTGGGAGCCAAACACATATGCAATGATTAAGAGTCTGGCTAAACAAAATTGTAGTTTATGCATAAAATGGAATATCATGGCACTATAAGAAATGACAGGTAACTCAGAAAAACTGAAGACTTTAAGAGAGTAAAATAAGAAAAATTAGGAGAACAATTAACACGATCATTGCAATGACATAAAGAAAAAATATCCCTGAAAGACAACAGAACTCAGTGCTATCAGCAATCTTGACTCTCCAGGACAGAAGTATGTCTCCCGTCTCTCAGCACTGAAGTGGTAGACTACATATGCAGAATAAGGCAAAGCATCAGTCATGGCTATTGTGCTCCTTTTTCTATGAAGGTGAGGGAGTCAAGGTTGGGAATGGCAAAAATGTTTTTTAAAGGCATCAATAAAGTTTTTAAATAACTTTCTTCATCTGTGAAGTGGGAACAACAACATACTACCTTCCTCACAGGGTTGCATTTTGGATATTTCAATGAATTTTTTATCTCAGGCACTGTACATTGTATGCATTGTCCAGGAGTGAAGACTATACTTCATCTGGGTCTCTACTGCACATCCCCCCACGTTCTCCACAGAGGTCCAGGCAATGTGCCTTTCTCTACATCTCCTGATATTGCAGATTTTAATAGGCAGTTATCCCTCACTCTTTCTAGTCAAGCATCACTTTGGTTAGATTTTTTATGTTACTGCTTGTTTAATTCTTAGTTGTTAGCATGTTGCTTATTCATGCCCACCATGAGCCCCTCCAAAGCCCAGAGGGGATCCCTTAACTTTGATCCTTCAGAGGGTTCCAAGACTCAGAACCATAGGGGCTTCAAGAGAAGACTGTGAATGTTAAAAAACTGAGACTTTGTTTCAGAAAAGTTAGCTCCTAAAAGCAATCCAGCTCACTTGGCTCCTCCCATTTACTAAGTGTCCATCACCAATGTGTGTCCAGGATAAATGCACTAATACTGATCACTATAGCTTGTCCATCTTACTATCATAATTTGGGCAATAAACTCTTGGATTATTTCAGTGCAGACAGACCAAACAAATGATTATGAATCTTATTTAGGATATTCTGCAGTATTAAAACAGTTGATATAATCAGCACAATTTAATCCACAAAGAGGAACGCCTGGAAAAACTCATCATCTATGAGGAATTCTTCAATTTGTACTCTAAAATGGACATCCTTCATGACAATATCAAATGCCTTTGGTGAGCATGCTTTTATCTATTTTATGCTTCATCTGACAATGAAAAATATCAAAAAAAATTGTTATATCTTCAAGGAATCTCATATAATACTGATTTATGCATGGAAGAAAGCTTGTTAGAAGAGACTTTAAAGCAACTTTTTGCTCTACCAAATCAAAATGTTCTTCTTACAGTCAAGAAATAATAAGCACAGTAGGATCTTGTATTCTCTACCCCTTCACTAAATTGTGACTGTAAAGATGTGGCTTGCTGCAGTATAGTTTGCAACAGCCTGTCTATTCCCCTGTCAAACCTTCATTAAAGAAGATATCATTGCAGGCAAATTTTATTCTCAAAAAATCTGTAAAGATGGGAACATACGGGTTGAGAAGTTACTGGTATTTTCTTGGTGACTCTTTTTTTTTTTGCTAACGTCTTTTGTCTCCTTTTTCTTGAGAGTTTGGAATCCTTCTCTTTAAACTGAAACTAATCTTTCAATGGTCCCAAAATTGTGTTGCATAGAATTCCTATCTGTATACTTAGGTCCAGCTACTCTTCTCATATTTTCTTTACTGTCATTTCTATTTCTTCATACTGCACACTGAGGACTGTGATGAGTCCAAAATACCTGTATATCTTTACATTTCTCATCTGTTCATTTTGTTATATTGTGACATAAGAGAAAGAGGAAATTTTATAAAGAATGTCTTGATAGAAAGTACTTAAAGTAGGACTGCTAATTTTTAAGTTTTTTAAAACATTAAAGCAACTTAAGGATAGAAACTGAGGTCATAGAAAACAGATCAACTGAGGCCATAAAAAGCACTTCAAGGTAGTCTTACTCCAAGTATTGTAATTCAGACCTCAGAGCCACAAAAAGGAGGTTGAGAGTGGGGAGGGAGGGAAAGAAACGGGGTAGGAGGAAGGGGGAGGGGGGAGAAAGAGGAAAATAGAGAGGGGGACAGAGCGAGAGGGGGAGAGAGAGGGGAAGAGAGAAGGAGTGGGAGACGGAGAACAGAAATAGTCCTTAGAATATGTTCAACAGTTACTCCACAGATCTTGATTGAGTGTATCTCATTAGGGAAGACTTAAAAAAATAGGAAATGAGAAGTAGGGTCAAATAGAGCAAAGGTCAATAAACTCTACTCTCCCCTCCTTCAGTCCATTGAGGATTTTATTAAAATACAAATACCTCTGAGGAGGTTCAGACCTTAAGTCTCCTAGAAGGCTAAGTAATCAGTTAACCACATAAAGCAGCCAAGGCAACAGGGATGAAACGGTTTTCTTCACAACCTATCTAGAGTAGGCTTCAAGACTACTAAAAATCATCTCTAAAACGATATATGATATAAACTGCCATTGCCTGTTGTAAAGCCCGGCTTCAATCAGTTGCAAAAAAAACAAAGAAACTGTCAAATATTGCAATTCAATTATATGCAAAAGCCAGTACTGGGTCCTAAGGTAATCAGATACCAACATGGACTATGATAACTGACCTGGGAATCACCAAAAACACTGTTAACTCTTTAAAATTCTTAATTAAAAACTATTCTTCATTGTCTTAAGTTTAGGGGAACAAAACTGATACAAGTTTCCATTTCCAAGTCTTTCATAAATCATATTTTTAAATACTAATGCAAAAATCTATAAACAAAACAAATTAGGACACTAAACTTGACCTAAAAAAGTTGTTAAAGGGTCGGCTATGTGGCACAGTGAACAGAGCACTGGCCCTGGAGTCAGGAGGACCTAAGTTCAAATCTGGCCTCAGACACTTAACATTTACTAGCTATATGACCTTGGGCAAGTCACTTAACCCCAACTGCCCTTCCCTCCCCTCTCCAAAAAGCAAAGAAAAAAAAATTGTTGTTATAAAATATGGCACTAATAGTTCAGGGATGAGTAATTTCAATCCCACCAACATAGACTGCAATACCTTCTATTATTTAATGGATAAGTCTTTTGAGGATAAGTCTTATGTCTGAAAAACTGTCACCCTGAAACCAACATGTTGATGAATCCCTAGAAATTTAGCTAGGCTGGTTCTTTTAACAACAAACATGCAACCCATCCTTTGTATAACATTATATGAGGTGAATCAAACCTCTTTTGATTTTTCTAAAGTAAAATAACAAAAAAAATTACATCAGAGTGCTACCATACAAAAGAAATATTCAATTCAGTTACCTTGACTGGATTCTGTAGGCTCTGATTTTAGGCAAAGCTGTTTTGTTCCATCTTTAACTTTTTTCAATCTGTTTTTATCTCCTGGTAAAGTCAATTTCTGCCTGAGAGGTTTCAGTTCAAATGCCTGAAAAGTTTTAACCTGTTTTTTTTCCTCAGGAGGTACTTCTCTTACTGGGTCCTTTATAATACTGACATTCTCTGTAATTATTTGGTCCTCTGAATTCAATATTTTAGCATCATCTTGCATATTTTCTTCTTTGTTACTCAAAGCCAGTTTCTCATCCTTATTAATACACTCAAGTTCCAACTGAATTTGCTTATATTTTAAAAGCAAGTCTTCAAAACTTTCTTCCCCACAGTTTTCATTTTTGGATGAGTAACTCTGTTTTCTTGATGGAGACCTTCCAAAACTTTTAGCTGAACAGTCCGTTAAGAAAAATTGGTTCAACAGATTTTTTCCCATAATTCTACTTAAGAAAAATACTTAACTTTCAAGTGAATTCTTCTTTTTTGCTGGAGTTCTTCAATTATATTTTACATGAAAAAAGAATTCTAAAATTCTTAAAAGATTTTGTGATCCCTAAGAATATTAATTCAACATATATGACTTATGTAGCTGTTATATTCCAGGTAATGTGCTAGGCACTGGGGATACCAAGATGAAAAACACATAGTCCCCACCTTAAAAGAACTATTGGTTGTAAGGCAGCCACACTACACAAATAAGTATGACATGAGGCAGAATAAGGGAGCAAGGCAGAGATCCAGAAACAATGCTATAAGAAAATCTGAGGGAGAGAAATCACTTTCAGCTGGGAACAGGGAAGGCTTCTTGGAAGAAGTGGCAGCCGAGCAGGCCCTTAAAGAAAAGGAGGGAGTGCTTTCAAGGCACAGTATACAACCTGCTGGGAAAGTACAGGATGAGATCAATGACCACATAAAGAAAGTAATCATTTATCAATTCCTACCTCCACCATTTAATAAATATTTGATGAAACCTCTGTCAAACTACCATAGTCAAAGCTTAATTAAACATTAATAATTGCCATCTGAAAATAATCTACCTGGTTATGTTAGGGTACTAGCCCTAATATCAATGACAAGTTAGTCTAGCCCCATTAGAAGCATATATTAACATGAAAACAGAAACATGGTTCTTAGGTCCCTCTACAGATAATCCTAAACAGAACTTGTTAGACTTGCAAATAATGAAGAAATAGCCCACCTTTCCTGTCTTTGTCTCAAAAGTGAGAATTTTAGTCTGTTTTTAAGACACAAACTGAACACTATTTAAAAGCAGAAAGGCAGTAAGCCTTGAATGACCAGATCTCAAACTATACTATAAAAGCAATAATTATCAAAACTATTCAGTACTAGTTAAAAAATACAAAGGCTGGTCATCGGTACACAAAACCCAGAAACACCTAAGCATGCTAGCAGTATTCAATAAAGCCAAAAACCCCAACCACTGGGATGAGGATTCATTATTCAGCAAAATCTGCTGAGAAAACTGGAAAAAGGTCAGGTAGAAAAAACTAGGTTTGGGACAACTCATACCATGACACCAAAATAAGCTCCAAATGGATACATGACCTAGCTATTAAAGGTCAGGTCACAAACAACTTAAAAGAACAGAGAAAAGGATTCCTTTAGCAACTGTAGATAGGGAAAGAGTTCTTGATTAAACAAAGAGATATAAATGAACAATTCTTATGGCACAAAATTGAAGTTTTTGACAAAATCAATGCAGTTAGAATTAGGAGGGAAATGATTAACTAGAGGGAAAAAAGCTTTGAAGCAAATTTCTCTGATAAATCTAACATTCGATAAAATAGGAAATTCACACAAATATAAAATGAGCCATTCCACAACTGATAAATGATCAAAAGATATAATTAAGCAATTCTAAAAGAAGGCAAGTTAACAATCATATTAAAAATGTTCCAAATCACTAAGATAAATGCAAATGAAAATTATTGAGGCACTGTGAAAGGACAGGCACAATGAAGCACTGTTAATGAGAATAAAATGGTGGCAATATTCTGAAAGCCTTTTAGAAATATACCCAAAAAGTCACTACATTGTGCATATCCTTTGACCCAGCAATACCACTACTAGGCATATATTCCATGAAGAGATAAAAGACCAAGGAAAAGTACCAAGATACACAAGGACAAGATACACAGTATTTTGTTGTGGTGGTAGTAGCAAAGAACTGAAAACAAAGTGGATTCCCATCAAATGGGGAATGGCTGAACAAATTATGGAGAATCTAGGTAATGAAACATTATCCACTTATCTACATATTGTAGTTTATATATCAGAAGTGACAAAATGGCTTCAGGAGAAACCTGAGAGGACTTGTATGAAATGATGCAGAGTGAAGTGAGAACAAGAACAATTTATACAACTTCAACATTGTAAAGAAAAGAATTATAAAAGACATAAAAATCATGATCAATGCAACAACCAACCTTAACTCCAGAAGACTGATGATGAATCATGCTTCCCATCTCTTGTCAGAGGTGGACTAAAAGCGCAAACTGAGACGTACATTTTCAACCATGGCCAATGTATTGATTTGTTTTACATGAATCTACTTGTTATAGCAGAAAGTTTTTGTTTTATAGGGGAGAAGGGAGATAGATGTTATGAGGACAAACAGGGAATAAGTAATCACTAATAAAAGAAAAAGAACATCAATGAATCATTTAAAATACACCTCAAAAAAAAACAGAAGGAAGTTCAGAAGGAGACATAGTAAAGAAAAGTCTGTACTGGAACTATCAAGTTAAATTTAATATCTACTTGGGGAGAGGGAAGAGTTCTATGTAAATCAAGGTTCATGGTGCTATACAAAATCCCTCCTTTTTTTTTTTGGTAAAAGGAAATGTTGGTGTTTGTCAACTTCACAGTATGGTTATCAAATTTTTAAGGCTAACTTGTTCATCTTAAACATTGCTTATGTTTAGATTGAGAACCTATTCAACCAACAGATTTAGAAGCAATACAGACAGCAATGAAACAAACAAAAAAATTTAAGTATTTTTAAAGGTCATTTTCAAAAGTGATAGCACCATAAAGACAGTACTCGTTCTTCATTCTGAAATTTTTCTCCCCATAAAAAAATCCTTAAAAGTCAAAGTAATTTTCAATACCTTACAATGGTATCAATCATCAACTTGATTCTTGCTTTTAAATGGGACAAAGTGTCAAATATTTCTTACAAAATTTTGCTGAAAATGTTATTTTGTTTACAAGTCATTTATTGGTTCAGTTGTGACTTAAACCTAAGCCTCAGTTTCCTTTTATATAAAAGAACTAATGGCAATGCTTTGATACATATTACAGATATATATATACATATATATATATATATATATCTTATCAGCTACCATTAGTCATTGTTACAGAAACAATCAAAGTAAACAAATAAACCCAATAAACCAAACCTAAAGAAAATAAAGAAAAAAAAGGAAAAAGGGGAGAGAAGGGAAGGGAAAAGCAGGCCTTAGCCCAATTAAGAAAATGCTGAAAAATGTAATGGGCTAATACTATGAAAGATGGTCTTCCTTCACAGCAACCAAATTAAATACTCAAACATTTGGTGAATAAATGAATAAACCTTCTGAAGTCACCTATGTTACTGATACTTGAAGTCCTCAATCTAAGCATCTTGAAATTTGTAGTTCAAACAAGAAATGAGGTGTTGTTCCAACAACAAAAAAGGCCATTACAAGTTCCCAATTTGCACTGGAATTGTTTAACACTGATATAGGGCTTTCATCGAAGTCAATCCATGCCTGGTTTCATAATCCCAGGCAGCCACATGCCGGGCTATCACAGGCCATTTTTTTTTAAAGACCACAAATACAAGTAAGTACAGAAAGATCTCTTTGTATGTACAGCAAACCAGAACTAGATTACAGCTTTAGCACTGGATGAGACCTTAGAAAGATTCTAATTCCTTCATTTTTACAGATGAGGAAACTGAGGCACATTAAGCAGTCTCTTACCTAGGTTCACACAGCTGGTACTAATACACACACACACACACAAATTTTAAAGGCATCAAAAGTTGGAAGGGAACATGGGAACTTTTTTTTTTATTTCTTGGCTTCTACTTTTTCAAAAGCTTAGGTTTAGTTAAATGCTTTAGTTAAAAAAAGGTTTAGTTAATTGCTTGTGTTCTTTTGTATGTCTGCTTAATACTTTTTGAAAACTGTTTTGAATATTTTGAAATAATTTTTTGGAAAGCAGCATCTCTGGACTTTAAATAAGATTTGAAAACAAGTCTTACTAAAGGAAATACTGTCAATTAGCATTTATTAAACATCTACTATGTGTCTGGCACTGGCTAAGAGCTAGGGACACGAAGAAAGGCAAAAAAGACAGGCCCGCCTCTCAAGGAGCTCAGTCTGATGGGGTAAACAACATCCAAACAACTGTGTATATATATATATATATATATATATACACACACACATATATACACACACACACATATATCCATATAACGGTGTGTGTACACATTATTTTGTAAGACACAAAACAAAAGTGAGGTGACTCAAAGGGCAGCAGTAGAATTCAGGAGGACTAGGAAAGGCTTCTTGCAGAAGACAGGACTTGAAGCTAAGAGTAGAAGGAAGCCAGGAAAACCTCAAGGCAGAGACGAGGAGGGGAAGCATTCCAGGCACAGGAGACCATCAGATGAAATGCTCAGAGAAGGGAGATGGAAGTTCACATGCAAGGTACAACAAGGAGGTCACTGTAACTAGATCACAGGGGGGAGAATACAGCATAAGAGTTCTAGAATTTCATCCAATTAATATCCATGACTCTTCAAGCCATTCTTAATCCCTGTGTGACAGTGGAAAAGCAAGTTAACTTCACAAGGCTTTATTTTAAAAGAAGTAGACTCAATCCAAGTCTCAGCCCTAAATCAAGGACCAAAAGAAAAGTAAAATGAAACAAAAGTACACTGTGAAAACAGTGGAAACATCCACTTTGTATCTATGGAAGTGAACCATAAACACTATTGCAATCTTTTTTCACACAATCTTTGCAGAATGAAAAGGCCTTTAATATATTTAATTAAAACAATGATAACCTCTAAATATGATACTAAGGATGTTCAAGAATCCAAGAATTCGTTGGCTTAGGTATTCCCTTCTCCAACAGAAGACTGTAATCTCTTTGAAACTAGTCTAGGATTGCCATGTCCAAAAGCTCCATCCCCTTGCAGCCACCCTGGCAATGTACCTCTCCAGACTTGGCTAGGCTGGTCCCCCAGAGAACAAACTCATAGTTCTAGCAACCTGAAACCTATGCCTCTTGGTAGGACCTGTCAGTGTTTCTCTCCCACTTACAGACTTCAGAACTTTGGGTCAACTTCAACCCACAAGGTGGACTTTGCTAGAGTAGGAATATGATGGGCTAATGCAAATGGTTTTGTTATTCCAAATTTTGTCTGGTATTTCACCAAAGTGGTTAGGAACTATGTTCCTTTTCAAACTCAACATACAAATCCCATTTCTAAAACAGGTTATCGATACCTCACCAGTAGAGAAATACAGAAGAAAAATAAACTAAAGTGTATAAAATCTTCCTTTAGGTATAGCATCTATGAAAAGAAAAGCAACACAGCAAAGTGGCAATTATAGAAACTTCTGTCATTTTAAATATATGATTACCAGTTGATAAAGCTTAGCTCACACGCTTGATTTTCTTAAAAAAACAGGGAAAGAATGTGGCAGCGAGGTGGCAAAGTGAATAGAACACCAGCCCTGGAGTCAGGAGGACCCGAGTTCAAATACAGCCTCAGACACTTAACACAAAAAACTAGCTCTGTGACCTTGGGCAAGTCACTTAACCCCAATTGCCCTCCCAAAAAAAAGGCAAATAAAAATAAACAAAAAATTTTTTTAAAAAAAGGACTCTATACCTTACACAGGCAGTTTCTGCTTCTGGAAACTACTCATTAAAATAAAGCTATCTTCCCAGGTCAATGAATTCACTCCAACAGTGCGCAACATGCTATCATTTACTGGACTAACATTAAGGTCTCCACTCACTCCACATTACTGGTTCTAGAATTGCTGGGTTTTTTTGTTTTGGCTTGGGTTTTTGGGAAAAAGCTGTGTATAGGGTTTTTCTTTCATTTGTTTGGATTGTAAAGCAAGTACCCTTGAATTCAAAATGTTATCTGCAATTAAATAATTTCTGCTATGTAACCAATGCCATTTTTCAATACCTTAGAACATGGAACATTTTTTCCTCTTTATCTAAAAGTTGTTTAAATAAGATAATGGGAAAATACTTCTAGAACATACTTCTAAAATACAACCTAGAGTCAGATTTGAAATTTCCTCGGTTTGAGTCCTCTGTCACTTAACACCCATATAACCTTAACTCTCCGGGCTTCAGTCTCTTTATACATAAAACGAGGAGGCTAAACTAGGGGACTTCCAAGGCTCCTTCAAGGCTCTAAATCTGGGATCCTATGATCCCAAGTCATCATAAAAATCATCAAGACTAAGAAACTATTAGCCAAAGGTAGAGAAACCTCAGACAAATTATAATAGGACAGTCTACAAAACAGCATTTTTTTTTTTCACTTGCTGGCTAGCTAATTCATAAAGAAAGCAGTGCCACTTCCTGCTAATGAAGGTTTTGGGTCCAAACTTTTCAATGTGTCTTTTTTATACTATTACTTGTAAAGGCTCAAACACTTCCATAAGATGAATACAAAAAATAAACATGGCTGGGACAAGATTATAATTCTTCTCTACCTCCTTCCTTTCTGAACACAACAAGACAGTGACTTTGCAGTCACACTGGGTAAAACTGAAGTGGGGATTAATTTTCCCTGTAAACTTTTCTTTTCCTACACAGTAGCTAAAGTTTCTGAATGTGTCACAGTTTTTCAAATTCATGACTACCTATAACAGGAGCTCTGGAGGTCTCTCCTAATCATATCATTCTACAAAATTCACTTGAAGGAAAGTAACATTTACAGAAGCCTTCAAAGAGTTTCAGTTAAAAAAAAAAGTTCAATGTTACACACCCACAAATGAATCACTTCAATATGGGATGCATGCCAAGCAAAATGGCTAAAATGAAAGTGCTTAGTAAGTTATGCCTATGTAGTTAACCACAAAATAAAGTAGTCTATAAGCTTGGTAAAGTTTTAGATTTTTTGTTTTTAATTTTAAAGAGTAATCGACTTTGCAAAGGACATGAACAGGCAGTTTTCAGAGAAAGAAATTAAAGCTACCTATAATTATATGAAAAAATGTTCTAAATCACTATTGATTAGAGAAATGCAAATAAAAACAGCTCTGAAGCACCACCTAACACCTATTAGAGTGGCTGATACGACAGAAAAGGAAAATAATAAATTGTTAAGAGAAGATGTGGGAAAACTGGAACACTAATTCATTGCTGATAGAGTTGTGAACTGATCCAACCATTCAGGAGAGCAATTTGGAACTATGCCCAAAGGGTGGTTGCCCTTTGATCCAGCAATACCAATACTAGGTCTGCATCCCAAAGAGATTATAAAAAAGGGAAACGGATCCACATGTACAAAAGTATTTACAGAAGTTCTTTTTGTGGTGGCAAAGAATTAGAAATTGAAGGAATGTCCATCAATTGGTGAATGGCTGAACAAGCTGTGTAATATGAATGTAATAGAATACTATTATGCAACAAGAAATGAACAGGCAGATTTCAGAAAAACCTGGAAGGATTGACATGAAGTAATGCTAAGTAAAGTCACCAGCACCTGGAGAACATTGTACACAGCAACACTGTATGAAGATTAACTATGACAGACTTAGCTCTTCTCATCAATACAATGATCTAAGACAACTCCAAAAGACTCGTGATGGAAGATGCTTGCCACATCCACAGAAAGAACTATGGAGTGTGAATGCAGATGGAAACATACTATTTTCGCTTTCTTTTTGTTCATTCTCATGGGTTTTTTTCCCTTTTGTTCCGATTCTTTTCTTACAATATGACTAAGGTGGAAATATGTTTAACATGATTGTATATGTATAACCTATATCAGATTGCTTGCTGTCTTGGGTAGGGAGAGAAAAATATGGAATTCATAATTTTACAAAAATGAATGCTGAAAACTATTTTTGTATGTAATTGAAAAAAAACACTTGGAATCTGACCTGATTTCTAACTGAAAAAAATATTAGTTTGCTACTTTCTATGCAGCCTTAAACCAAGGGTTCTTATCCTGGAGCTAATGATTTTTTAAAAAATATTTTGGTAACTATTTCAACATAATTGGTTTTCTTTACAATCATATGTATTTTATTTTACAAATTTAAAAACATTATTCTGAGATGAGGTCCAGGGGCTTCACCAGAGCCCCAAGAGAGTTCATCAAATAATAAGACTTAAGAACCCCTCTGAGAAGCAAATTTAGATTAGACTTAAGGAAAAATTTCCTAACAATAAGTTGACTCAAGATGGAATGGACTGCCTGTGGAGACATGGTTTTCAGGCAAAGGCTGGATTCTTTAGAAAGGGTTTTTGTTTCTATAGTCCTGTATATATAGCTTAGTTGGGCATATTTGTTTACTTGAAGTCTCCACCACTCCTGCACACCCCAGATCGTAAGCCCCTTGAGGGCAGGGATTTTGTATTCTCAGCACTTAACAAGAGTGCCTAGCACATAGGAGGGCACAAATAAACGTTTACTGACTACACAAGAGAACACCTTAGGCTCCAGGCAACTCTGATATCACATGACACTCTGAGCTTTAACCCTTCCTTTCTATCACAGCCCTAATCGTTCCCCAAACTCCAAAACTCCTCCCAGTTCTAAACCTTAGTATTCCGTCTCAAAAGGATGAACACTAACTCCTCAGAACTCGAGATTACTCACTCTATAATCACATACACGGTGGTATCTGACCACAGTAATTTTTTTAAAAAATAAAAAGCTTAGTTTTCTATCCCAATCTCTCCCAAACTTACTAAAACACGTCTCTCTTCCATACTTACCCAGATTCGAAGATCTCCCTCTAACAAACAGCAAACACCAAAGGGAAAACATGAAAGAGGCTGGGAAAATCAAGAGGACACAGTTCTGAATAACAGAGGGTTTCCCCGAAGCTCTTCGTGGAGCATTTCTTTCCCCTTCACTTTTGAAGACACCAAGAAGAGATGGTGTGAAATAAAATCACAACCGAAGTTCGCCAAGTGAGCGGAGCACCTGGGAAGTTTGCAGCTACCTGGTACAAAATCCCTATTTACTTACACGTGTGTGTCTTTCCTCCGGGGCAGCGACAGGCGTGAGCAGTTTGGAATTTAGTGGGGTTTTGGAGGGGATTTTGCTTGGACTTTTCACCCCAGGGCCCAGCACAGCCCGTGAGCGCCTCGGGCTTGCGGAATGAATTGTAAAGCAGACGAGTCAATGAACATCCCACAACCATAAAAGATAGCACTGCTTATTACCGTGCTGCTCCTGGGCATTACTTTTCCCAAACCCAAACTTCGGGACGGAGGAGGCAGGGTTGTGCATGAGAAGGGTATCCCCGAGAAGCGGCCCCGACCACCCCCACGGAAAGGATACAGCTCTTGCGAGGAGAAGGCTCCCTCCAGCTCTGGCCGCCGCTGCCGAAGCCCGATCCCCCTCCTCCCGCCGGGGGCCTGCCGCCCGCCGGCTTGCCGCCCCGATCGCTGCTGCTGCCTCGCCCGCGGCCCCAGCGGCCCCCGCCGCGGTAGGGCCGGCCTCGAAAGCGGAAGCGGTCCAGGGCGATGTGGCTGCGCTCCCAGAACGACTGCCGAGGGCTGCCCTCCGACAGCGAGGACGACGACGCCATCCGCATGGGGGGCGGGTGCGAGCGGAACGGCTCCTTGGGCCGGTAGCCGCCGCTGGGCCCGCGTAGGGGGCCGCGCTCCGACGGGTGCCGCGAGCGGGACGAAAAACTCCTCGGCGGCTGCTGCGACGAGGCCGACGACGACGACGAGCCGCCGCCTCCGCCGCCCGAGCCGGAGCCACCGCCCCGGGGCGGGTGCGGAGGCCTCCGCCGCGGGTATGGCAACCCGCTGCCGCCGCCGCTGCTGCTGCTGCTGCTCCTGCTGCGGGCCTGGCTGTTGTCATCGTCGCTGATCTCCCCGTCTTCCAGCTCCCCTTCCTCCTTGGGCGAGAGGCCGCTGGAGGCCGGGGCCGCGGCGTCCGGGGCCGCCATCCACGGAGCAGCCTGGACTCACGCCGCACCCCCACCGTCGGGGCAGCAGCCACCCAGAAAGAAACAACTCACCTGCTTCTCCTTTCTTTCTTTCTTTCCTTCCTTCCTTCCTTCTTTCCTTTCTTCCTCACTCACCGGGCCGGCCGGGCCTCACCCCAACCCCGAGGCGGACGCTTTCTACACCGAGGGAGCGCCGTCCTCCAACTTCCCCCACCCCCGCTGCCACCGCCGGCCACCCAGCTCTCTCTGTGCCCCTTTCGAGACAGATCCCCGGATCTTCCGCCAGGGCCTCGCGAGAAAAGGCAGGCAAGGAAGGAGGCTGGAAAGAGGCAAACCGGAAGTGCCTTCCCGAGGCCGCATGCGGTTAATGATGGCTCACGCGGTGATCCATTGGGGCGCGCGGTGCGTGATGGGAGGTGTAGTTTTTCTTTCTCTGCATCCCCTTCCCGTTATTCGCCCTTTTCCCGAGACCCTCACAAACCCCCTGTAGACCCTGGGTTCGTTCCCATTGGGCAAGTCCTTGGAGGGAGAGTGTCTCCCCCCCCGAGTTGGCCCCACCTTGGGCGACTTTGGGTGCTTCTCTTTCTCCCCGAGGGAAAGAAAGAGGGGGGAGGGGCGGGAAGGGCAGCGGAGGGGGGCGGTGGATGTGGAGCCGCCATCTTGGTTAAGGAGAACAAGGCAGCGTGAACTCTGGGACAGTCAGCCCTGCAGGCTCGAGCCCACCATCTTATTAAAGGGAAAGAAGGCCCAGGTAGAGTAGGGACCTCCCCCCGAGGCCCTCCGCACTCCATCCCGCCCCCGACTCGGCTCCGAGTCGGTCGGATGAGGGGAGTCCAAAAGATGCCGACCAACTGCGCGGCGGCGGGATGTGCAGCGACCTACAACAAGCACATCAACGTCAGCTTCCACAGGTAACAGGTAGCGGGCGAGAGGGACGGGGCGGCCGGAGCCGGGACCGCCCGTGGTGGCTGCCGCGACCCAGCCCGGCCCCCTTCAGACTTGCGGGCGTAATGTGGGGTCCGTGGATAGATTTCAGGGGGACGTGAACTTGAACGGGAGAAAAATGTCATCCCTCTTTTCACTCGTTGAAATTTAGCATTGCTTTCAGCTGACAATTTAAAAAAAAAAAAACATACATTATTATATGAAGGGATCCCCTAGCCTTAGTCGCCTGCCAGAGGTGCCCGCCATCCCCTCTTCTGGCCAATGCTAGAGCATCATCTTTCTCTCCCATAGGAGACCAGAATCTCCACTAGCATGCTCGACTCCGGTGATGGGTGGGAGTGTAGAGAAATTAGGAAAGTTTGGTAGGAGGAAAAAAAGAAAGATCACAGGAGGAGCTAAGGTTCTAGAGATCAGGGCAGGGCAAAAGAGGCGTCTTTCAGCTTGATTGGACCAAAGAAATCATCCCCATCTGGAAAAACAGTTGGTTTCATATTAAAGTTCCAGAATTGACATCAAAGTTTATTCTTCTGAGGGGTAGCAGACAATGAAAATTGTGGAATTTAATTGTTTACCAGGAAACTAAAAGCAGAGGTTGGTGTCTGTTCTACCCTAAGATTAAGAAAGGTAGAACTGGGGCAGCTGGGTGGCCTAGTGAATAGAGTACCGGCCCTGGAATCAGGAGGATCTGAGTTCAAAACAGCCCTCAGACACTTGACACAAAACGAGCCATGTGACCCTGGGCAAATCACTTAACCCCAATTGTCCTTCTTTCCCCCCTCCAAAAAAAAAAAAAAGGAAGGCAGAATTGTTTTTTCTGCCAATTGCTTTAAAATGAACAAAAATCCATCAGTTCTGCCGAAATTCCCTGTATCTGTTTTATGCTTATTTTTAGTACCAGACTTTTTTATAGAATGGCACTTTAAAAAGAGCTGTGTACAGTTGGCTACTAAAAAAAATTTTGTATAAAATATTATGTATAGGATTTGTATAATATACTATGACACTTGGGGGTGGGCACTTTTCACCACCACCACCTTGACTCCTGAGTACCAGCTTGGAACTTGTTTTCTAGCACCAACCACTTTTTTGAGATCCTGGGTAGGGAGGAACTAAACCTGTGATTTTATTAGGGTAGGGAACTCCCAGTGAATAAACATCCAACACCAAAGTAGATCACCATTGGCAGATACTGCAGATACTACAGGTAATAGTCTTGAAGACATTGAGAAGTCAAGTGACTTGACACAGGGTCACATAGACAAGTATGTGTCAGAGGCAGAACTTGAACTAAGGTCTTCCTGATTCTGATTGAGGCTCTCCATCCACTACACCAACCTGCCTCTATTTTTTCAATGGATAGACTTGGAGTCAGGAGCACCTGAATTTGAATTCTGCTGAAGACACTTGGTAGCTGTACCCCACTGGGTAAGTCACTTACCCTCTTTGCCTCAGTTTCCTCACCTCTGCAATGAGCTGGAAATGGCAAACCACTCCAGTATCTTTGCCAAGAAAAACCCAGGTGGGATCACAAAGAGTCAGACAGGACTGAAAAGACTGAAAAACCATGACAGATGCTTAATAAAACTTTGTTGAATTGAATTTATTGAGATTATTTTTATTCAGAATAAAAGTTTAAAGAGAATCCTGATTGGTTCATTCAAACTCCAGTGTTATTTTTCAAAATTTCATTCTAATTCACAATACTTAAACACTCTCTAGGAAGATGTGGCTTAGTGAATTTAAGACTAGTTTTTGCATTTGGAATACCTGGATTCAAGCCCCAGGCAACTCTCTAAGAACATAAATTAAAGGTAAATTGCTAATCTGTGTTGTGGGAGTTTCCACTGTAGGAATTACCCACTACTGTGAAATCACAGGTCTGGAAACCATAACAAAAATGTTCTCCGTCTGCATAGATAAGGTTGTCAATGGTCCAGACCTGTCACTTGCTCAATACAATAATTCCCTTGTAATTTTTAGCCTTAAAGTGTTGCCTGGAACCCTGTGAGATTAAGTGACTTGCCCATGGTATTAACTGGTAAGTGACCAAGAGACAGGCCCTGAACCAAGTTTTTCTTGGAATAAGGACAGTCCTCCATCCACTATACTTCAATGCGTCTCAATCTAAAAATTATCTAGGAATATCACTGCCATGACCCATATGACAGTGTTTAAGGAACAGAGCCCAGATCTGGTCTCTATAATTTTAAGCTAAGCTACCGAGACAAAGATATGGAAAATAATATACTATGAGGAAAGGATGACTAACAAAGGGAACTATTTATCTTCAAGACTTGTTTGATGGACTATTGTACAATCATGAAGAGCTCTTAGAAAATGACACTCAACATTCCCCAGTCTTTCCTGGGTCAGAGAAGAAATCACTTAGGCTTTATCGACACAATCGTGAAACATTGGAATCAGTCTACATTTTTGTCCTTGATCTGATCCATTTAAAAGGGAAAGACATGGAAGTGAAAATGGCTCTAAACTTTTTGATAAGGAAGAACTACTTTTCATGTCCCAGAAACCTTGAGATTTGCAAGGGAGTATGGCTACAAAAAGTGAAAGAAGCACTACCATTCACCTTACTTCTTGCTAGGGAATATGGGAATAATGGGGGTCATGGCAATGGCAGCTTTCCAATATGGACCTCTCCTCTTCATGATCTCTTAATGTCCCCAATATTTTTACTCCTCAGATATAGAGGTTTCATTTCTCATTCCTGTTCTAGCAAGTTCATAAAGATCAGCACTTCCATTAGAGGGCACTCAAAGTAAAGTTGAGATGAAATTGATCACATTTAGGTATTGTTTACCTGATTTCTAGAGCAATAATCTCTCTAATATCCTGTTGATTTTTTTTTCTGAACAATGTAGAGACACAGGAAGACATCCCTTATGTTTATATGTCTATATGTTTGTCAGTAAATTTTTACTTCGCACCCTTAGAATAAATAACATTAAGAACAAGCTATTTCTTTATTGGAATTTAAAATCTAATTGGACCTGTCAGTGATATTTCTACTATGCTTCAAGAGAATTGTGATTTCTACTGAGATGATCAGTAGTGACAAATCAATTTCAACAATTACAAATATATACAAATTAACTGGAAACTAAAATACACATTTTAAAGATTGAGACATTTTTACCTAAGTTTTCTTGACAAAATGAGTACCATGTCCATTTTGCCTTTACCACTTATACGAGCAACAGTAGATGGCATAGCGAAATTATCCTAATGTCATAGTTTTATGCACTTGATAAATCAATGTGAATGAAACCATTTTGGACTGGGGAAAAAAATTCACTTTTTTGTACATTCTAGGGAACATGTTGAGAAGGATCTATTCTTCCAAATCACAGAAACCACTTAAATCACTCCTATGTTGATATTTCTATTTATTCACTCTTATGAAAATGAACATGAATTATTTTCATTAAAGTGTGCATATCATCACTTCAGTGTTACTATTTTTAAGCAGATATTTAAATGTAATCAACATTATTGTCTATTTTTAAATTATCTTTAACCACTAGGATTACCTGAAATGTTGTGATTTCTCCAAATCAGTTGGCATTTGAGATGTGTGTTGTTCCTTAGGTTTCCTTTAGACCCCCAAAGAAGAAAGGAATGGGTTCGTCTGGTTAGGCGCAAAAATTTTGTGCCAGGGAAACATACTTTTCTTTGCTCAAAACACTTTGAAGCCTCCTGTTTTGACTTAACAGGACAGACAAGACGACTTAAAATGGATGCTGTACCAACAATTTTTGATTTCTGTACTCATCTGAAGTCAATGGTAGGTGATCCTCCTTTCTTTTTTTCCCTTTTCTCCCTCCCCCAAACCCTCATTTTTGTCATCTCTCTAACAGACTATCCTGTAGACTATAGGAAAGCAAGACTATCTTGAACTCCATATATGATCAGAAAAGTTATCTTTGTTGTTCCTTCTACCTGTCAGATGTCATTTTTAGAGATAGAAGAGAGCTTGAAAATTATCTAGATCAGAGCCATCAAACACTCATGGAGTAAGGCTGCAACTTTCCCCAGCTGAGGGAACCAGATTAAAATGTAATTGAGAAATATTTAACAAAATTAAAATATAATAGATCATGTTAACATGTGATTTTCTAAGTCAGGTCCTGTTTAGTGGCTTCCATTTCTATTTGAGTTTGACTACACTGATTAAGATAAGCTTCTTCATTTTATAAACAAGAATACTGAGACCCTAGAAATTAAGTAAGTGCCTGACTTTAGGGCCTGCAACTAGTTACAATCGAGTTAGAACTCAATTCTAACTAGTTGCAGACCTAACCTGACAGAGGTTCTTAACTTGGGAGAAATGAATTTTTTTTTTATGTATTGACAATTGTATTTCGATATAATTGGTTTCCTTTGCATCCTTATGTATTTGGGGTTTTTTATGTTTAGAAACATTAATCTAATCCACATCCAGAGAAAGAGATGCACAGTCTGAATGCAGATTGAAACAAACTACTTGCTGTGTTTCCTTTCCTTGTTTTGTTTTGTTTCCTCTTTCCCACTGATCGTTCCATCAGTTATAATCCTTCTTTACAACCTAACTAATGATTAATGTGAAGATATTTGTACATCCTGTATTCAAGTGCATGCCACTATGATTGGGGGCAGAGGGGAGGAGAGGAAGGGGAAGAAAATTTGAAACTCAAGGGACTGTGGAACTGAATGTTGTAAACTAAAAGTAAATAACAAACCAATTTAATTTTTAAAAAAAACATTAATCTAAGAATGGTCCATTGGTTTTACCAGACTATCAGAGGGGTCCATGACACACAAAAAAGTTAAGAACTTCTGGACTAAAAAAAAAAAAAATCACCTTTCTCCCCAACACATATTCTTTGATCCAGGGACACCAGTTTCCTGGCTGTTCCATGAACAGGGCATTCCATCTCTCGCCTCTGAACATTTTTTTTGGCTCTCCCCCAAGCCTGTAATGCTCTCCCTCCATCCTGACCACTGACCTCCCTGGCTATCTTCCTTTAAGTCCCAACTAAAATCCTACCTCCTACAGGAAGCCTTCCCTAATCCCTCTTAATTCCAGTGACTTCCCTCTCTTTATTATTCCCTAATTATTCCACATACATACATACATAGCTTGCTTCACATATTTTTTTGCATATTGTTTCCCCATTCAACTATAAGCTCCTTGAAAGCAGGGCGTCTCTGGCTCTTTTTGCATCCCCAGCACTTAGAATAGTACTTGACACATAAACATAGTAGGTGCTTAATAAATGTGTATTGATTAGATAAAGATATGGAATATTAGAACTGACAGGAAAGTCTTCTGACTTATAGTCAGGAACATTTTCCACTTTCCACATTTCTTCATTGTACTTCATATCATTTGAAAGAAGGCAATAACTTTGAAATCAAGTTTTATGTACATTGCCATGATGTAATTTTGCTTTGTTATTACTTGGGAAGCTAATTCAATAGTAAAATGATGAGGGCCTGAACTAGGGGGTCACTGGGGTGGGGAACCTGTGGCCTCAAGGCCCTCTATGTAGCCCTCTAGGTCCTCAAGTGAGGCCCTTTGATGGAACCTAAACTTCACAGAACAAATTGAAGCCCTCATGCATGGACCTAAAAGGCCACATGAGACCTCGAGGCTGCAGGTTCCCCATCCCTGGACTAGACTAAGAGGAGACATTACAGAAGAAGAATTAATGGATGTGTTAGAGTATAAATGGACCTCTTCTAAGTGCAACTGGAAACAAATTAAAATGTAATTAGGAAACACATAAAGTAAATGAAAAAGCGTAGATAATGTTAACATGTGGTTTTCTTAGTCTTTATGGCACTCGCTTCCAGTTTAGTGGCCTGTTTCTGTTTGAGTTGGACACTACTAACTTATCCTGTTTTTAAAAATAACGTATAATGCAACATTCCTTTATTATTACCCAGCCTTTCCTTCCCAAAATAGTTAACGATGTGCCATAAGACTTTTTTGTATAAAATTTTCTTCAGTATCTGCTTATTACAGTGTAAGTACAGACAGTACAGAACAAGCAAAATGCAATTTTGACCCTGGATACCCAGTCATTTTGACAAGGGAAGAAAAAAAGAAATATTCAGTGTTACCATTTCTTGGATTGTCCTTTTCTAGAATCTCAGTGTCAGAACTGTCTGCATAAACTAGAGAGTGGAAGGTACATTTTGTCCTCTTTAGTAGTCTCTAAGACCTAAGGGTGGAATGAACATTGACAAAGACATCCATTTATTCCTTATGTGGTTAGAAACAATGAACTAATTGCCTCCCCTGCAGAAAAGACTCAGAACCTGGGGTAGTAAGAAGTCTAAACTGGCCTATTATGATTGAAAGTACTCCAACCAAACCATGAAATAAATCAGTGTAGAAAAACCTGTCTCCATCCCAGCAAACATTCCGTTTTCAGAAGTCCAGGAGAATGTTAAAAATAAAGCACCAGAGAGACACAGGAACTATTCATAGAAGAAACTCAGAAGTAAGACTGCTTGTATAGAGTTCTAAAGTATGACAGAGATTAGATTCACCAGGTCTGGGGGGGTCTTAGTCATCCCTCCTCAGTAAGTCAGTAATTTCTGGATTTGCTCAACACTTTGAAGGCCATTGAGCAATACTGACTGGCTAAGGGGATAGAATGTTGTCCTTCCAGGCTTCTAATGACCTCCGCACTGAATGCCTCAGGTTAACTCTAAAACTAAGTCATTTGCAAAGCTGCAGTGATCAAGGGAGCTTCCTCACAGAAAGTTTCCTATACTAGTAAAATTTTAGAGCCGGCCAAAAAATTAACGGAAGCAAAGTTCAGAAAATGGAAAATTTTGTTTCAAGTTTCTTCTTTTTTCTAATTCCAAATTAAGAATTCTACTATTTCTTAGTTTTGGCTGAATTTTAATGGAGCTCCTTATAGCACAATTTTAAATATTTAAATTTGTAATCAACAGATACATTTTATGTTCCTGAACAACATGACCTTAGACTTTAAGGCTCTAAATACACACACTCTCTCTCTCTCTCTCTCTCTCTCTCTCTCTCTCTCTCTCTCTCTCTCTTTCTCTTCAAAATTCCATTTCCCCCCAAAAGGAAAACTGGCTTTTCCCCCAGGAGTTAAGAACTTCAATCATTTGGTATGCCCACATTTAGCAGGTGAAAAGAGAAAGTGGAGTCAAAGAAGCCTGTAGATTGGAGAAGAAACAAAAAGTGCATTGTCTTGGAAGCCAAGGGATTGGTGAGGACTGGGTGATTAACAATGGGACACTGCTGAGATCTTGGGCCACAAAGACCAAGAAGGCTTCGGGCAGGCCCTTGGGGACTTTCCGGAGAAACCTTTTAGGAAAGTAATGGAAACAGAAACCTGACTCCCCAAAGAGCCAACAAAGGAGTAGATCTGGAGCAAGTGCAAGAACTGGGTAGAGTTCATTCTTTTAAGAAATTAGAGGGTGAGGAGTTTGAAAGAGAAATGGGTCAGTAACAAGGCAGTTTTTATCAAAAAAGTTTTGGTCTTCCAGACGTACTAGTTTACCAATACGACATGATTACATAGGATTTAGACTGACCTTGTAGTTTCATTAGTATAGAAAACTTGTGAGTGAGGAAACAGTCTCTACCAATCAATGTAGGTCAGCACCTTAGTTACTGACTGTTAGTGAACAAACATTTAATAAACAAAGGAATGAATGAATGAACGAATGGAGAAAGAGTGATCCTGCTATGTATCAGGCACTCTGCTAAACTTCGGAGATACAAAGAAAGCTCACAATCTAATGGGCGAGCCATGAGTGAATTTCAAGGAGAAGAGGGTGATTAACGGAGTCAGAATCTGCTCAAGAAGGATGAAGATTGAGAAAAAGTTATTAGATTTGGCAATTAAGAGATCTTTAGTAACTTTGGAGAGAACAATTGCAGTTAAATAATAAGGTAGGAAGCGGGACTGCGGAGGTAAGAGTGAGAGGAAAGGAAATGGAGAACCTTTGGTTAGCCAGCCTTCTCTAGGAGTTTAGCCACAAAAGATAAGAGAGGTATGAACGATAGGTAATGGGGCCCTTTGACTGAATCCAAACTTCACACAAAGGGCCACCCGCTACTCTAGGCAAATAGCCTCAATTTCTTCAGTAAAATATGAGAGTTGGGGAGGAGAAGCCTTGGGAGATTTGAGGAGAGATGAAAAGGTTTAGAAGATCCGATTAGTTAATTAGGGATGTGTAGAAGGATTGCTTTGCTGCAGTGAGGGCAACACCTACGTTTGTAGGCGTTTATTGGCCGAGGGCAGAGAGGACCAATCGACATAACCCATGGCCAAAGGCCTAAAGAAAGTAGGAAGGGAATGGGACTCAAACTGAAAAGAAGAGAAGAAAATATGATTGAGAGCCATTCAAATGATGTTGGTAGAGGTGTGTACTGCTTTTGTCAGGTTATTAGTTGGGTTTATTATAGTAATATGGTTATTAGTTAGGTTTATTAAACTTACAATAAGCTTGAAAATAGCTCAGTGTTGGAATAATATTCTTATCTGTAAAAAGAGATTAATCATGGCCTCCCATGGAAATACTAGACTTGCATTGATTGTAATGGTTAGGTTTATTAAACTTAAAATGAGCTTAAAAATAACCCAGTTTTTGTAATAATATTTAAAATATTTCTAAAGTAAACATTATTTTTACCCACGTATCATATGGGTCCATGTGTTTAAAATCGGAATAAAGAAATTAAGTGGCTTGTCTAAAATCTCATTGAATTAACGGGTGATACAAGATTAAAAGTTTATCAGTTCCTCAGTCCATTGGACATTTCTGTTCATTATATAAAATGTGTCATTTCTGTTTAATGTATTCCTTTTCATGAGGTAAATAGTTTAAAATTATTTCATTCTAAAACTGGGCAAATTTACTTTTAATTATGAAACTCAGTCATTCATGTGTAACTCTTCATCTTCTGTACAGAAACCCAAGTCAAGAAATCTTCCTAAGAAAAACTCTTGCATCCCAATAGAACCATCCAATATGAAATCCAATGTTAGCTGTCAGCAAGTTCTACTTGAACACAGCTATGCCTTTAGAAGCCCCACAGAGGCAAAAAAGAGGATAATTCAACTGGAGAAAGAGATAGCAAGCTTAAGAAGAAAGATGAAGAATTGCTTGCAGAAAGAACGGAGAACAACACGGAAATGGTTCAAAATCACATGCTTGGTGAAAAGTTTAGAAGCAAATAACATATTGCCCAGGGGCACATCAGAACACATTTTGCCAAGTGCCTTAAACAATCTTACATTACAAAACTTCAAAATCCTTGTAAGGGATCAGGAAGATCAAATATAATAGAGTCTCTGAATGAAGACAGCTTCAAGCCAAGGAGTCTTCTTTTGATATTAGCCAGAACTGAATTCTGTGCCCAGCCTTCACTAGATTCAGAAGTAAAAGCTATTTATTGGAATTATGCTAAAAACTATATTCTCAGCAGTTTTACTTGAAATAACATAATTTTCTGGATATTGCTTACAAAAACTATTACTTATTTTTGTGGAAAAAGTAAACTATATGAAAACATCATTTTAATACAAGCACAAGTGCCTTACAACAAAAAATACCTGCACTATCTGAAATTTTTCCTACATGAAGAAATCTTGTGTTTACAAGTTTTTTGGTTTTTTTTTAAGAACCTGTTTTTGAAGGAATGATTTATGCCAGCTATTATGTTTATGATCATTTCACAGGCTTATTATTATGATCATTTCACAGGCTTACTTTCTGTCAGAAAAGGCATTTTCCTTGTTGAACTGAGTGGAAGGAGGGCTTTTGTGTTCTAAATATGATGATGAAGTACATTTTCCAAAATTAAATATAACCTCAGAAAAGTACCACCTCTTGATTTAAATTGTGGAGGGGACTGACTTGGCAATATATGGTGAATTACTTTACTTATATTGCCTTTACCTTTTTTTCATCTGTAAAGAGGGATTAATAGTGACCTCTCTCATGGAAATATTAGACTTGCAATGATACACTAATTTACTTGTTAAGTACTATTTAGATGTGAAGTACCATTGAGTCCATCAGATGAGAAGAGGCCAAGCATCCCTCAAATCTGCTCAGATGAGTACTTTGGTACCTTGAGTTCCAAGAAAAAAACATAAGAAACACACACACACACACACACACACACACACACACACAGAGACATCTGTGAAACATCAGCATTGAGTCCATCCTGGTTTTTGCCAAAATTATTAAATAATTAGATAGACTATTACCGCTTTCTCATAACTTAGATATTTTTAGTTTTATGTTCTTTTGTATTTTTTATGTGTGTTAGGATATCAAAGTTGTTTATAAAGTATTTATTTTACTACTTACATAGGTACGAAGCTCAGAGCATAGGTTTTTCTTTTCCCTAAAACACAATAGCCTTTCAATGCAGAGACGTACTTAGCCATGTAATGTTTTGACAATTTATACTTTGTTTTAAAATGGAATTATTTTATAGACCATTAAATCAATATATACACCATGAAAATACAGTATAGACAAGGATTCACTCCTTCTGCCACCACCATTTTTCTTCAGGACTGTTGCCTAATTGAATCATTCAAAAGGTTTGCTTTATTTCATAAATTATTTTCATTCAGTGTTTTGTATTTCAGATATCTGTAAACAATCATGAGAAAGTTCACAATCAAATCTCTTAATCCTCATTTAAATGTATGATATTACATTGTGAGCATAGTATAATGCTTAACCATAGGTGGTTCTGTATTTTTTCACATATGGGGTTTATTTTACATGAAAAAAGCAAGTCAGACTTGTATCTGGGGGTTTCTTTTTTTTTTTTAAATGATAACTTGTTTACATTCTAGTAACCAATAATAAGCAATAATTCAGTTTTTCACAGAAGATGGTTCTCTACAATGGAAGATAACTGCTCACTTTGACAAAATGTGTACTACTGGAGAAAACAAATGAATACTTCCTATCAGAATTTGTATGACACTTTTAATAGCAACTCCCAAAATTTAGGCAAAACGTAATCTCCTTGAGGGCAAGGACTGCTGTTTTCCTTTCTGTATACACAGTATCCTGCACATGATGGGCATTTAATAAAAATCTCTTGAATTTAATCTGTAGTACCTAATATCTGTATATTTTTTCAGTATCCTCCAAAAAGGTAGACCTGACAAATGCAAAAGTAAGGAAATAGTTTTTCATTCTTAATTGTGCACTTGTCAGAAATACTTGTGGAAAAATTTGTGTGTTGAAAAATTTCCCTCTTTTACATAAGTATTGTCCAGTGTCACATGTTAAACATGACTATTATGTTTTGATCATGGCCCATCTTTACATCTTTTCGCCAGTTTATCATCAGCAGAAGTTGTTTGCTAGCTTTATACTTCTAGCTAAAGGTAGCACATACTCATCTAAACATGATGTGTATCTTTTAAAATATTAGCTCACAGTCATAGAAGGACCAAAGTAGTACTCATTCAGTTCCTGTCCATTTGTTCCAGTTCACAACAGGTCATTGAAATGGCTGCAAAGTTATCAGCAGTGTCTCTGGAGAAACGTAACACTACAACTACAAACATTAAAACTTTTTGAAAAGATAACCCAACACTGTGCATTATCATTGTGTGGTTTTTACTCTATTCAGGATTGGCCTCTAGAAGCCCTATTCCCACAATCCAACTGCTGATAGGACTTTTCTCTCAGATATCACGTGTTCCTTTGTAATTGTTTGATTATTTCAAAATCATACATTGGCTCCACTACCGCCTCCAGTCAGTCTTGTTAACAAGTCTACAGTCAGAAGTAGTTCAGGTTTCATACTTAAGAAAATCTGTTACTGTATCTCTTCTTCCTCATCTTATTAAACCATCTCCACCAGTTGCTCTGGTCCAAAAACTCCCCTTGTGACCAATCTCCTGATCAAGAACTGGATCTAGAGTCAAAGAACCTGGGTTCAAATCCCATCCTTGTCTCTTGTTAAATGTGTGATCCTAAGAGTCATTCGGCCTTCTCCTCAGCCTCAGTTTCCTCATCTGTACAATGTGGAATAGATAACTTCTAGAGTTCTCCAAACCTATGATCCTGATACCAGTCTGACCATCCGGCTCCCCTCCTTAGTCAACTCCAGTAGCTTCCTATCACTTCTTTGATAAAATATAAACTCTGATTACATCTTAAAGCCTTTCACAACCTGGATGCAATCTACCTTTTCAGCCACACTCAAAAGCATGCCCCCCTGACACTGCTCTTCAGCCATACTGTCTTCTCTGTTCCTCTCATCACATTCCATCTACATCTTTGTGCTTTTGTTCCAGCCAACTCAAGGATGGGTTGCAGTTCCCTCTTCCTTACCTCTGGCTCACAGATCTCTGTTTTCCTTTAAGATGCAATTAAGCACTGTTTTCTGCATGCAACCTTTTATTCCTACAACCGTGTCTGCCTTCCCAAACTCCTTATAGTTTAACTACTTTGTATACATTTGTATTTATTAACTTTATACTGTACATATTTTTGTAAGTATTTCTCTCCTCTGTTCTAATCTCCTTCTGAGAAGGGGTTGTTTCATTCTTTGTACTTGTATTCCCAGCTTGCCACATTTGCCGTTCAGTCATTTCAGTCTTTGTGACCCTATCTGGGGTTTTCTTAGCAAAGATGCAGGAGGGGTTTGCCATTTCCTTCTCCAGCTCATTTTACAGATGAGGAACTAAGGCAGGGCTGGGGAACCTGCAGCCTCAAGGCCACATGTGACCCTCTGGGTCCTCAAGTACAGTCCTTTGACTGAATCCAACTTCAAAGTTTGGATTAAAGTGTTTTGAAGGGATAACCCAATACTGTGCATTATCATTGTGTTGGGATTTTTACTCCATTCATAATTGGCCTCTAGAATCCCCATTCCTACAATGCAGCTGCAACTTCAAAGTCTGGATTCAGTCAGAGGGCCACACTGAAGGACCTAGAGGGCCACATATGGCCTTCAGGCTGCAGTTTCCCACCCCTGAATTAAGGCAAACAGGGTTAAGTGATTTACCTAGGGTCACACAGCTACTACATATCGGAGGCCAGATTTGAACTCAGGAAGGTGAGTCTTCTTGACTCCAGACCTAGCATTCTGTCCACTGAGCCACCTGACTGCCACAGCTTGGCATATAGTAGGTGCCTTAATACAAGCCTTGTTGGTGGCGATTTGATCAGCCTTTTTCTATCTTAGCTAGAATGATCCTCCTATGACTGATTTGGAGTCTATTGCTGAGCCCACGCTCAAAGCTTTTACAACTTCTAGGAAAATCTTTTAGACACAACGTTCTGCTGGAGTTTTGAAGATGGGGAGCCACCTTCATACTTCCATTATCAGAGTAGGATTTTAGTGGTGGGCTCTGGTAGTACAGGAACTCTAAAAACATGAAGTCCTGTTTTCTCTATAAAGTGGTATTTAGATCACCCTCTCTTTTGTCCCTTTCCCAGCCCATGTCTCATTTTAACCATACATCAAAATAAGACTTGGGCAAAAATTTAAGTCTTTAATCTCCGCTGTAAAGTGAGACAAGGTACAGAACCTCAGTGCCTCTGGTCATGATGATTGTTTGAAAGATCAGTTTTGAGTTTGATTGTCAATGCTTAACTGTTAAATTCTATTTTACAATATTAAATTATTCTGATTTTTTTGAAGAGAAAAGCTTGTTCTCTCAGAAGAATACTTGCCTATCAGCATTTAGGTTGAATGACACTTTTGCCTAAAGCATTATTTTGCAATGTTTTAAAACAATATACTGTCAGCATGAACACATGAAAGTTTTTTATGTGTATTGTTAACTAAACTCCCATCCCTGGCAAAATGAGTTGCCATTTTATTGTTTCCAAAAGATGGAGTAACCAGAAGTGGGAAAAGGTCCCATATGTGCAAAAATATTTATTGCAGCTCTCTTTGTGGTTGCAAAAAACTGGAAATATAGGGGATGCCCATCAATTGGGGAATGGCTGAACAAGCTATG
>CM053585.1:345085870-345145426 GCA_028646515.1 Pseudochirops corinnae | reverse complement strand
TATTGTACAATGTGAAAGTATTTGCAGAGCCTATACATGATTGCACGCCACCATGGGGGAGGGGGGGAAGGGAGGGGAGAAAATCTGAAACTCAAGTGATTATGGAACTGAATCTTGTAAATTAAAAGTAAATGAGTAAATTTAAAAAAAAAAAAAGATGGAGTAACCAAGTATATAGACAGTTGGACAGATGTCTTCCTAGATTTGACTTCCACAGGGAAATGAATTGCAAATTGGGATAAAACTAATAGTTATACAAAGGGATTAGTATATTTTTTGTTGTTGAAAATTAAAGTAAACCCTTGATAGACAGCTAGATGTTATTCCTTTTTTGCTGCCGTAAGTTCTTTCAAAGCATTTGTTATCACTTAATTTTTTGTTGGGCAAATTTGAGGCAGCTAAATCTAGCAGCTACCAAGTATCAACTGCCCATTTTGTCAAGGTATTCTACCTTCCAGGGCAGCTAGGTGGTGCAGAGAATAGAGCACCCTGCCAAGACTCAGGAAGATCTCAGTTCAAATTTGGGCTCAGACATTTACTAGCTGTGTGATTGTGGGCAAGTCACTGTTTGCCTCAGTTTCCTCATCTGTAAAATGAGCTAGAGAAGGAAATGGCAAACCATTCTAGGATCTTGCCAAGAAGGCCACTACTGAACAACAAAATCTACCTTCTAAGCTTCCAGTCTTAAGAACACTTAATATAGTCAAACGTTTCAGAACATGAGTGAAATTGGTAGACTGTGCTCTTCATTTGCATTTAAAGAGTTGCATGCTAGAGAGCCTTTAAAAATTTCCTTATCAGCAAATGCATATATGGAGGTGTCATTTCCATATTATAAACAAAGTATTTCTATTCCAGAAGAACCAGAAACCCTGTAAATGGGAAAGATTATTTAATCATAGGAACAAGTTCACATGATTGTGTAAAGAGAAAAGTTACTGATACAGCAGTCTGTATTAAAATCTCTAATTTGCTACACTGTGAACTAGGCAATTCTGCCATATTTGAGAAATAGATTTTTTTAAATGAAAGAAAAATAAAAAACATTTTAAATCACCTGCCATTAAGAATTACTGTTTAAACCCATTTTATAGGAAAGCACATTGTAATTTAATTAGAGTCATTTCAGCCTCAAGCAAGAATGAATTGTATTTTATGGATTCTATGCAAAAGTCAAGAATTAGACACTGATTGATAAATATAGAATAAGAACATTACATTATTACCTTTATATCTTAACAACTTGCCTATAATACACACGAACACACACATATTTAAGACTCCAATTTAGCAAAGACATTATCTACTGTGTAAATTGGGGGTTCTTAATCTTTTTGTTTTATGGAACCCTTTGGCAGACTGGTAAAGCCTCTGGGCCCCTTCTTAGAATAATTTTTTTAAACAATTGAAGGCAATGCTGTATTTTAGTTACACATTAGTGAAAATAAATATGTATTTTTTTCCCCATATCTGCTGGGAGCTAAATGATACAAGATTTAAATAAGATACAGATTCTACCTGCTCTCATGGAATCAACAATCTATTTTTTACAACTAAAATATTTTATTGGCTTCCTATTACCTGCTGAATAGGTAATGATTGACTGATTGATTTTGGAGAGGGGAAGGCAGGGCAATTGGGCTTAAGCGATTTGCCCAAAGTCACACAGCTAGTTAAGTGTGGCAAGTGTCTGAGGCTGGATTTGAACTCGGGTGGTCCTGACTCCAGGGCCAGTGTACTACTCACTGCACCACCTACCTGCCCCCTAGGTAATAATTTATGATTTTATCATTATAAAGAACTCCCAGGTGCAGAAAATCCCCTAACAATGAAGGCCAACATCTTGACTAAACCTTATAGTCTTAGGGAGTTTTCTGGATTACAGTGTGACAAATTAAAAAAGAAACAGGCACACTAAATGGTTCAAAAGCACCACTGCCTGCCCACAGATTGTCTTAGAAAATCACATATTAAAAGTATCTTTGTCCATTATTGTTGTTTAATCATTTCAGTTGTGTCTGACTTCATGACGACATTTAGGGTTTTCTTGACAAAACGAAACAGTTTGTCATTTCTTTCTCCAGTTCATTTTACAGGTGAGAAAACTGAGGCAAGCAGGGCTAAGTCACTTGCCCAGGGTCACACAGCTAGTAAAGTGTCTGAGACTGGATTTGAACTTTCTGACTGCAAGCCCGGCACCCCCCCCAACTACCCCTTTATCTATATTCTATTGTATTATTATTTACTTTGTTAAATATTTCCCAATCGTATTTTAATTTGCTTCTGTCCAATCCTGAGTGGAGGTTGCATGTGAAACCTTTGACCTAGAACACAGATTATGACATACAACTAGAATTCATGAGTTCAACAGAAGTAAATAAAGATGAGATCTGAAGGTAGGTGGAGAGGAATCAGGGAAGGTTTCTTGAAGGCCTTTGACAAGCCACAACTTGAAGGGTATAGTAGGCAGGAAATTTGAACTTTATTCAACTAGCAACAGGAAGCCAATGGAATATTTTGAACAAAGGAACATTATGAAAAATTCATACACAAGGAAACTTAGTTTGAGGGTAGCCAGAAGAATGAAGTGGAGGGGTAAAACTCCAGTTCATCCTGTGAGGAAACTTTTTGCCACCATAATGGCCCAGAAGAAGGGTGAAAATGTGGGAGACATTAATGATATAGAATCAATTGGACTTTGATAACTAGATGTGACAGATAAGGGAGAGAGAACAGTCAAAAATAAACAATTATGTTTCAGACATATAAAACTAGATAAAGATGATGGCTACCAACTAAAATTGTCAAGTTGGAAGAAGTTGGTTTGGTAAGAAAAGTCACAATCCACATTTTAGACATCCTAATGAAATTATTTCACAAATTATGTGCCCAATGATTGAGGAGTGGCTGGATAATTTGTGGTACATGAATGCAATAGAATATTACTGTGCTAGAAGGAAGCACAAGTGTGACAAATTCAGAGAAACAATAGAGTGAAGAGAGAACTAAAAAGATAAAATACAGATCTACTACAGATATATAAAATATAGGAAAAACAAAAAAAACAGCTCAAATGCAATGGACAAAACTGGTTCCAAATTACTAAAGTTCAAACATCCTTTCTGTTAACAAATGGTAGACTACAAACAGGGAGGCAGGCAACAAACATTTATGAAGTATTTACTGAGCTAAGCACTAGATTATACAAATGTGAGCAAAAACTGGTAATAATAATAATAGTTAATCTTTATGTGGTACCTGCTATGTTCCAGGTATTTTGCTAAGTCCTTGTAAAACCAAGCATGAGCAGCTTTCCAGAGGGCTGCCACTGTGGATAGCTCTAATGTTCTGATCACATAGTATAGTGAACTCTATTTATTCAGCAGTAAATTAAAGCAAAACATTCACAGAAACCAAAGTACAGCATTCACAATGTTATAACATAACAACTTATCACTGCAGTGGCCACATAGTTTTCACCAAAGTGGCCACATAGTTTTAAACAAAAGAGATCATTCAGTAAGTCCTTAATTCAATCATCCTTAAGGAGCAAGCCTCTCAGTCAAAAAGTCTTCTTTCTTCTTGGTTGGAGATTAAGTTTCCAATCATACTCAACTCAATCATCCTTAAGAGGTACTAGGTATAGAGTACAAAGTTCTCCCACCCCTAGGCCAGAGTAAATCATGATCTTCTCAGTCAGCATGAAGTACCCAAGGAGAGGTCTTTTCATCTTGACTTGAGGCTGGCTCTCAGATTCCATGGTTCCTCTTCTGTGGTGCCAGCTTTTGCCTGAATTTACCTGTCACCCACATTCAAAAGTAGGCAGCTCTCAGCTCCTCATCCAGTTCCTGCTCCATATTGAAGCTCACAGTGATCCAATCCACCTCAAGTCCTTCACAGTTTCTGTTTCTGGTAAGACAAAACTTAACAGAACCATGATAACATTCATGAACATTGCCAGCACCATCATCAGTTCACTATTTGCCTGTGAAATCAACATAGACCCACCAACAAGGTCTGAGAACTCAACACAGAGGTCCTAGGACCTCTGAAACCCTCCTGCAGGACTTCTGTAAACAGAAAACAAGAAAATCCTCTTTTAGGGCTTCCAGTAAAGTCCCAGGGTTTCTGTGCAAAGTATCACAAACAAAATTCAACACAGACAGAACAGACAGTGCCTGCCTCCACAAGCATTCCACTTCTCAGTTCTGAGCTTCTCCTTATATATGGTCATTAGCTCCTCCCTATTCCATCCCTTCCTGTTGCATTGGTAAGTTCCTCCCACTGTGGGTTTCACAAGTTCTGTTTCTTAACAAAGACTTGATATAATCAAGGGTAAGGCTCAACTGAAACAAGGTGCTAAATACTTGTTTGCTTGCCATTACAGTCCTTTACAAATATTTTCTCATTTTATACCTGCCCTCAGAGAACTTACATTCTAATGGGGGATCACAATACATAAAAGGAAGTTGAAAGGGAGGAGTGGTGGGAAGAAAAGTAGTCATGGAGTGCCATGATGGCAAAGTCCCAGATAGTCAGAAGTTTGACCAGGAGGGAAATATAGTATGGCCAACCTGGGTCAGTCCCCCAAATGGAGGCCCCCAAAAGAAATTCACCAGTGGGAGAAGGGGACTAGCATGTTGGAGGGATGTTTTAGGGCAAAAAGGCCCTAGGTACTGAGAGAAGTTGAAAAAAAGAAGGCTGTTGAGTGTTGGTAGTGAATTCCAGGACAGTCAGAAACATAACTGGTAAGAAAATGTACTGTAAGGCAGTGTAAAACTCATGGAAAACTCCCCCCAGATTAAAATGCAATTGGGCAATATTTAATACATTTTAAAAAAAATACAATACAGGGCTGGCTTGGTGGCACAGTGAATAGAGCATTGACCCTGAAGTCAGGAGGAGCTGAGTTCAAATGTGGCCTCAGACACTTGACACACTTACTTGCAGTGTGACCTTGGGGGCAAGTCACTTACCCCCAACTGCCCTTCCTTCCCCTGCAAAAAAAAAAAAAAAATTACAGGGGCAACTAGGTGGCCCAGTGAATAGAGCACTGACCCTGAAGTCAGGAGGAGCTGAGTTCAAATGTGGCCTCAGACACTTGACACTTACTGACCTTGAGCAAGTCACTTAACCCCAATTGCCTTGCCTTTGCCTCTTCAAAAAAAAAATACAATACAGCATACAGGTTAATGTATGGTTGAAGTCAATATGAAGCCTGCAGGGATCCATTTCTGTTTGAGTGTGACACCACTGCTCTAAGACACCAGTTAAATTTCATTTAACCCATTTTATGGGAAGATACTAGGGGAAGAGTTAGCAAGTTACTAGGACATCAAAATATCAATAAAATTTATTTTTTAAAAACCACATACAGAGGCTGAGACTCAATCTCGTGCAGACTCATTCTGTGTCTGATTGTTCTGGCCTGCTTGTCAGTACAAGCTCACAAATACTTAGGCCCCTTAAGAGTCTACCCATTATGTCGAATCTTTAATAAACTTTGTTTTTCTTTGGCTGAAAAAAAAAAACACATACGGGGAACATCTAAAATTCTTGCCATTAGAATTCATTGTGTTCCATGAATAGTGCTGTCAGTGTTTGCTTAATAATAAACTGACCAGTGCTAAGAGAATCAATAAATGTTTATTAAGTGCTTACAGTGAGTCAGAAGAATTGACCATTGCCTAAATGCAATAAAAGGAGAACCAGAGTCAGTAGTCAAGGCTGTATGCCATACCCAACACTACAAATTTTCTTTAATTCCCAATTACAACTCATATCAGGGTAACATCCCCTTCACTTTGAACTTTAATGTTTTGTGTTGTTTTGTGTTTGCTTAAAAAAAATTGCATAGTAAAATTCTGAGGCTGTTTTTTTCAAACTTATCATGACTCAGTTGGATTTAAAAAAATGAAGGCTTCTCCCATGTCTTAGGCCTGGACAGATTGGGACTACAGACTAGATCAAGTTAGTGACAGGTCTACTCCAGATAAAGCATTAGAGTGGGACTTTGTGTAGAACTCGATAAAACTGTCTGATAAAAAAACTCGATAAAAGTCAAATCAACATACATTCTGGTACTTGGTAAGCTCAGTACAAAGATAGGAAAATGAGAATGAGGAGAAATGTGTGGCTCAAGAAAAATAAAATGAGAGAGGTCAAAGATATAAATTATGTATAAACTTCATGCACCTATATCAGGAGTTCCTAGCCTGGAGTCTGTGAACTTCAAAAAGAATCATGATACCTATATTTCAATATAACTGGTTTCCTTTATATTCTTATATATTTTATTTTATGTATTTAAAAAACATTATTCTGAGAAGTGGTCTGTAGGCTTTACCCGACTGACTACAGGGTCCATGAAACAAAAGTAGTTAAGAATCCTTGCTCTATATTATGAGTACTTTATAAGAAAGAAAGGAAAAGGAAAGAAGAAAGGGAGGGAGGGAGGAAGGGAAGAAGGAAAGAAAGAAGGAAGAACAAAAGAAAGAATTGGTATACTGAGTCAAGCAGTCAATAAGCATTTATTAAGCTCTTACTATTTATCAGAAATTGTGCTGAGGATACCAAATCGTATCATGAATAATGAAACAAGTGTTTGGTTTTTTTAAACATATAGAAAAGACTTATTATTCATGTGATAGGTATCCCTGAAGTCAGATGTCTGTGTCCAGAACTGACTCACCAGAATTAAGATCAGAATTTTTAATAATAATAACGATAATGGTGAGAAAATATATGGAGCATATCTAAAAGACCACTGATCCATTTGAGTAAAATTAAATGCTAGTTTCCTAGGAAGATACAGTAGAGTTCTAATCAATAACTATGGCAAAGATTCAGCAAATAACCCTAAAAAATCTCATTCCATCCTTCTATCCCTGCTATTATTTTATATCTCTCCTGCCCTTTATGGCCAAACTCCTTGAAAAGTCTCAAGTAGATGCTTCCATTTTCTCTCCTTTCACTCAATTCTTAACCCCTTACAATCTGGCTCTCAGCTTCACCATTCATTCCACCAAAAGTGCCCTCTCCAAAGTTACCAGTGATCTCTTAAATGCCAAATAAAATGCTTTTTTTTCTCAATGTGCATTCTTTTTGACCTCTCTGCAGCCTTTGACAGTGTTGATCACTCTCTACTCCTGAATATTCTCTTCTCTCAAGTTTTTTGGGACATCACTCTCTCTTGGTTTTTCTCTTACCTATGAGAACTTTCCTTTTCAGATCCTGGAAGTCTGGAAAGTGTCAGGGAGAGATCCTTTGCTGGATTTTCATCCAGGAAGATCCTTTGCTGGATCTTCATCCAGGTCACTCCCACTATTCATCCCACAGTACTCTGTCCTTTGCTCCTCTCCTCTCCTCTTCCTTCCCTTCCTCTCTTCTCCTCTTCTCTTGTCTTCTCTTCTCTTCTCTTGTCTTCTCTTCTCTCTCCTCTCTTCTCCTCTCCTCTTCTCTCCTTTCCTCTTTTCTCCTTTCCTCTGTTCTTCTCTCCTCTTCTCTCTTCTCTTTTTTCTCCCTCTATATTACCTCACTTGGTGATGTCATCAAGTCCCATGGATTTAATTACTATATCTATACTGATGATTCTCAAATCTACCTATCCTGCCCTAACCTCTTTGCTGATCTCCAATTTAATATTTCCAAATACTTTTAAGATATCTGGAACTGGATATCCAATAGCCATTTTAAACATGTCCAAAACTGGATTCATTATCTTTCCCCTTAAATCTTCCTGCCCCTTCCTTTCCCCTATTACTGTCGAGGGCCAACACCATTCTCCCAATCCTTAAGGCTTGTAATGTAAAAGTCATCTTGAACTCCTCACAATCTTTCACATCCCATAACCAAGCTGTAGCCAAGGCCTGCTGATTTCACCTTTGCAACGTATCTTGAATATGCCACCTTCTCTCCTCTGGCTGGGCTATCACAAGTAGTCCTTGACTTGTCACTGGACTCCAGTGACCCTAGAGGATAACATGAGGCTGATGACTTTTCTTCTCTGCCTCACTTAAATCCAATTTACTCACTAGCTAAGACTTCACCCTCTTGATGTCGTTGGTCCTATTCCAGAACAGAAGGATGAGCAGCAACAAACAACAAGCCATTCTTTCCTCTGACACTACTACCACTCTGGTGCAGGCTCTCATTACTTCCACCTGGACTATTGTAATGGCCTGCTGGTGATTTTGTCTATCTTAATTTTTCCTCCAGTCCAGCTCATCCTCCAATTAGTCACTAAAGCAATTTTTTTAAAACACAGGTCTGACCACATCACCTTCCTACTCTCTAAACTCCACTGGCTCCCTATCACCTACTGGATCAAATATAAAATCCTCTGCCTCATGTTCAAAGCACTTCATTACCTAACCCCTCCCCCTGACACATTTCCAGACTTCTCACACCTTACACCCTCTCTCACATCTTCAGTCCAGTGACACTGGTCTGGTTGTTCCTCAGACCAGACACTCCATCTCTCAGCTTCAGGCAGTTTGACTGAGTGCCACTCATACTTGGAATGCTTTCCCTCCTCATTTCTCTTCTGGCTTCTTTAGCTTCCTTCTACAAAAAAAACGACCTTCTACAAGAGGCAGTGCCCAACCCTTCTTAATTCTAATACCTTCCCTCTGTTAATTTTTCCCTTTGTTTCTTGTATAAAGCTTGTTTATACGTATTTGTTTGCTGTCTTCCCCCTTAGACTGTAAGGTCCATGAGCATAGGGTCTGTCTTTTGCCTTTTTTTGTATCCCCAGTACTTAGCACAATGCCTAGCACGTAGTAGGTGCTCAATGTTTATTGACTGACAAAATACAGACTAATAATTGTAAGCAGGTTAACTAGGCTATAGGTAAATACTACAAAGACTGATTCTCAATAATAGTAATAATAATAAATTGCTGATGTCTCCATAAAGCTTTGAGCCTGATCTCAATCCTGTGAGGTAGGTACTACAGGTATATAATTTATCTAACAAATTTGTAAAGGTCAGCCTCTAATTCCTACAATTCTGATGTCCCTTATAGGGACAGCTAAACAGGCAAACAAGCATGCTGAGGCTTTAAATTCCAAAGGGCCTCTACTGTTGATTGAACAATTCTTACCCCTGTAGTAGAGTGATTTTATTTGGTATCTGTTGTTGAATCATTTCAGTGTGTCTGACACTCTGTGACCCATATGTGGTTTTCCTGGCAGAGACACTGGAGAGGTTTTCCATTTCCTTCTCCAGCTCATTTTACAAATGAGAAACTGAGGCAAACAGGGTTAAGTGACCTGCTTAGGACCATACAGCTAGTAAGTGTCTGAGATCAAACTTGAACTAGGGTCTTTCTGGCTCAAAGGCCTATCCACTACACAACCTAGCTGCAAGTATAGGGAACAACTCACCTGGAAACCTATCAATACGGGGCACTCTTCAACTTAGAATTTTACTGGGTCACTGAGGTTGTGAGTTACACAGTCACACAGTGTGTCAGAAGTGGGACTAGAACACTCAAGTCTTTTATACTGAAACCAACTTTCTGTCTACCACACCACGGTGCCTCTCCCAGTAAACAAACCGGATAAAAATAATACAGTATGGAAAGGCTGGTTCCACAATCTACATGCTTAAAACAACAACAACAACAACAACAAAAACCAGCACGATTTTTACAAGACAGCATAAATTTGTATGTTGGCCTTGGAATCAGAAAGAACTGGATTCTTATTTATCCAGATACTTACTTAATCCCGGCCTGATCACCCTTCTTCCGTGCCAGTATCTCCCTCTTTGCTTCAGGTTTATTCTGTGGACGTAAAATAAACGCTTCCCAGGGTCCAATAAAGAGAAGTCAGAAAGACCTGGGTCTGAACACTGCCCCTGGTGTATGCTGGCTGTGGGACACTGGGCAAAGGACTTAACCAGTCAACGTACTGGGCAATCCTGTAACATTAACGGGTGCAGACATTCACTGGTGGGAGTTCCCTAGACCAATGAAATCATGGATCTGATTTTTGTGGATCTAAGTTTATATACTTTGCACAGACTTCGATGCCGGATCTTCACCTCCTTTTTGGAATGCAAGCTCCTTCGGGGCCGGGCCTGCCTCTGCCTGTCCCCCACCCCAACCCGCACACCAGTTTTGCACCTGCAGGACTGAGCACAGCGCTCCGCCCACGGAGGCCGCTGCTCTAGAGGCGGCTTGGTCCTGACACGCGCGATCACCAAGAGACTCACTTTGCTTACAGTCTCATCTCGGACATCCCCCAAAGCTACAGATCAGGGTTTGACATGGTTTTGCTGATGCCCAGACTTAAAGTGATGAAGAAAACGTTAATAATGAAGATGAAATTGATGGGTCCCCCGTACTTTTTTTTTAATTTGGCGAGCCCATTATTAAACATTTACCAATACTCTACAGCAACCTTGAGTAGGTCGTCACCAGGCGGCACAGTGGATAGGGAGCTGGACTTGAGTTATTAAGTCCTGGGTTCAAATCCAGCCACGGCAGGCAAGTCATTGAACCTCAGTCTCCTCATCTATAAAATGGGGATAATAATCGCACCTATCACCAAAGGCTGCTGGGGGGGAGGTCAGCAAATAGTCGTAAAGCAGCTTAGTGCCTGGCACACATTAAGTGCTGAATAAGTGTTGCCGTGGTTATTATTCACCACCTCTCAGGGCCTCAGTTCCCTCCTCTGTAAAAATACAGATTTCTGACTCCATGACCCTTCCAAAGCTAAATCTGTACTATCCCCCGCACGCGAAGGCTTGCGTGCTCCAGTCAAGGACGAGGCTGCTGCAGAGACACGGCGAAGCAGGCCCCCCCCTCCACCCGCTCCGCGCCCGCGGCCTTGGCCTTGACCTCGTCTCGCCTCTCCCCTGCCCCGGACGCCCACATGAGCTCGGCGCCTTTCCCGGAGCCGGATTGGCTCGGCTCGGAGCATGCGCGAAGAGGGCCGGGCCTAGGAGCGGGGGCTCGGGCTGGCTTCGGGAACCTGCGCTCCTGCTTCCCAGTACGGCGAGGGTCCTTCCAGTAAGTGATCGGCGCCCCGGGGGTGGAGGGTGGGGACGGGGGCGGGCTGGACACCGCCGCCCAGCCCCACAGCCCGGGGCGGCGCGCGGGCTCCGGGTGCCCTGCGCAGGGCGCGCGCCTGGGTTCCTGGGATCCCTCCCACCTGTCCCCGCCTCTGGTCGGAGGTGGAGGCTCAGGGCTCCCGGGCGCACCCCCTGCCTGCTTCCCCGACTAGCCCTCGCGGGTGGCGTGGGGCGCCCCTGCCCCCTTTCCCCGGGGAGGGGGGAGCGTCGCCTCCTGGCCTCGGCATCCGGGTGACGGGCACGGGCAGGCTGGCGCTCTCGCCTCGGGCCCCGGAGCCGCGTCTGCAGTCTGAGGATTGATGTGTGTGCCAGCCGCGGCTGCAAGCTGCGGGCAGCCTGGGTAGGAGGTGCTGTCCTGGGGAGGCGTGCGTTGTCTGCGGGGGGTGCGTTTGTCTGTTTGTTCTCGCTTACTGCGTTACCTGGCTTCCCCCAAAAGGCGATGTGTTTCTTTCCTTCCCAGGTGGTCGCCTTCTTCTATCCCATGCCAGATCCTGAGGCCGATATATGCAAAGGATATTTAAAGATGATGACTAATATCGCTATCCTGAGCCTGATTCTCTTCATTTCTTTATCTTTCTGGATTATGTCCATGACTGCAAGCACCTATTATGGTGAGTATAAGGGTTGGTCTCTCCCTCTTCAGCTTCTAAATTCTATTAAAATGGCACCTTTGCTACCCCTCCATCTTTTCAAGTGCTTGCTTTTAGCAGGTTGTTTGTTCTTCCTTCCCGATTCCATTATCAGTGTAGTTAATCCAGAGGTTTAACCTGAAAAATAAGGGCATATTCGCTGCATTTCTTCCATTGTGGCCTTGGGGGGTTTCAGAGAACCCTCAATCAAATGTTCTCTTCAAGTGTGTGTCTATGTGTGTAATGGATTCTTTTAGCAGGCCTGTGGAAGCCTCTGGACCCCTTCTAAGAATAATATCTTCTTTGTCTGTTCATAATTGAAAGAAATGCTAAATTTCATTTAGAAACCAGTGAAAATAAAGATGGAAACATTTTTTCTCCTCAATTCTAGCTTAAGAACCCCTGCCTTTAAACCATCTTCAAGCTTGAAGAGGGATATTCTGGCTCCGCAAATGACTGCCTAACATGACCATTAATAAATTTAAATACTTCTATATTTTTTTTCTTTGACCCAGACTCATGATTTCATTAGTATCATGAGTAAATTCCCCTTGCCTAGCCAATCTGTACCTGTTCTATCACTTAAAGTCCTGGAGAATCTTACATACCCACTAACAGGTTAAGTGACTTGCCTAGAATCACATAGCTAGTAATTTATCAGAGGTAGGACTTGAACCCAGGTATTCCTAACCTTAAAGCTGCCTCTTTTATCTGTTGCACCTTGCCACTTCTCTTGATCATTGCAATACTTGAAAATAGAAATATTTCAAATGAAATAATTATAAATTTCTTTCAATTGGAGAATGCATGAAAATAATAACAGTAATGACTAGTATTTATCTAGTACTTTAAGGTTTGTAAAGCACTTGACAAAAATTATCTTATTTGAATTTCACAACCACCCTGGAGATAGGTGCTATCTATAATCCCCATTTTCTTGATGAGGAAACTGAGGCAAGCTGGGTTAAGTGATTTGCCAAGGTCACACAGTTGGTGGCTTAAGGCCAGATTTGAATTAAGGTTCTTCATGACTCCATCGGATACCTAGTTTGCATGTTGTCTCCCTCATTGGACTGTGAGCTTCTCAAGGGCTGGCACTGTCTTTTGCCTTTATTTGTATGCCTAGCACTTAGCACAGTACCTGGCATGTAGTAGGCTCTTGGTAAATGTTTTCTAACTCCATGGCTGTGCACTGTACTACATAGCTGCCTCTTGAAAATTAAAAGGCATTTGTTAAGTCTTTATTGTGCACCAGGCATTGTGCTCAACACTGAAGATACAGCAAGAAAAGAAAAGAAAAGAAACAATCTATGCAAACAGACAGTTTTCATTGTGATAGGAAAAGAAAACACATTGGAGAATGGGAGCCAGGAAAGAGAGTTTGGATCTGGGGAGACAGGGATGATGAATTGATGGAATAGGCAACTGAACTGATCTTCTTTTAACCTTTTTAAAAAAAATTTGAATTCTGAATTCCTTCCCTCCCACTCCTCCCTCATCACCTGAAAAGGAAAGAAATGTGGTATCAATTATACATGTGAAATCATGCAGAACATTTCCATATTAGCCATGTTGCAAAAAAAAAAAAACAAGAAAAATAAAGTGAAAAAAGTATGTTTCAATCTGTATTCAGACTCCCATCAGTTCATTCTTTCAAGGTGGATAGCATTTTTCATCATAAGTCCTTTAGAATTGTCTTAGATCATTGTATTGCTGAGATTAGCCAAGTCATTCACATTTGATCATCACACAAGATTGCTGATATTGTATATAATGCTCTCCTGGTTCCCCTTCACTTTGCATCAGTTCATGTAAGTCTTCCCAGGTTTTTCTGAAAGCATTCCTCTCATCTTTTCTTGCAGCACAGTATGATCCCATCACAATCAAATGCAACGACTTGTTCAGTCATTCTCCAGTTGATGGGCATCTGTTAATGGGAATCTGAAGAACTTCCCTTCCCCTAGGCCCTTTGCTTAAGTGGCTTAAGTGGCTCCAAGAACCTTCCCAGATTTGAAAGTATACCCTGCTCCCTAATAGGCTGAATGTGGCCACGTGGAGCCTGTGATGGGAGGCTTGTTTTTCGGAAATCACCCCCACCCCCACCCCACCCACCTTGTAGCTTTGTGTTTGGGCAGTGGGTCAAGAGGGCTGTGATATTCTCTGATCCAGGAGAAGGCTATATATACGTCCTGATGTGAAGTTTTGCTTTGGGGCTCACCTTGAGAAGAGTTGTGTGATTTGGCCAGATGAGACTCTGGGAAGCCGTTGAGTACCCCGGCTTTGAAAAACCCAGATGTTGGTGCTTCCCTCTCTGGTAACTGACTAGGTATGGATGTAATGGTCAGACGGCTAGAAGCCCATTTGATGATCTATTTGTCTGCTTGTAACTTCTGCTTGTTAACCTGTGTTTGTATTGTTTGCATTCTCTGAAGTTCAGGGTGCTGACTTTTCCCCTTGAACTAGATAAATGATATATGTTTGATTGATTAAAGTAAGATTGTTAACCCATTTTGAGTTGCTTTCCTTTAGAAAAGCAGATGTAAGAACCTGTGCTAGTAGCCATCCTGGGTATGCTGGGGTGCTTGCTGTTACAGCATTCCCTCAATTTCCCATTCTTTGCTACCACAGAAAGCTGCTATAAATATTTTTGTACAAATAGGTAGGTACTGCCCTCTAAGTGGTATTGCTGGGTCGAAGGGTATTCACAGTTTTATAGCCCTTTGTTGGACATAGTTCCAAATTGTTAGTAGTATTGATTTTCAACCAATAAATATTTATCGAGGACCTACTATGTACGGGGTTACGGGCTAAAAGTGCTGGGGATGGAAAAAGAGTCCCTATGCTCAAGGAGTTTACAATCAAGTGGGAAAATCACATGCAAACAAATATGTATAAAGCAAGCTATGTACAGGATAAATAGGAATTAATTAACAGAAGGAAGGCACTGGAATTTAAAAGGATTGGGGAAGGTTTCCTGGGACTTAAAGGGAGCTGAGGAGGTCAGTAGTCCAAACAAAGGAGGGAAAGCATTTTAGGCATTGGGGCAGGCAAAGAAAATGCCCAGAGCTGAAAGAGGGGAATTGTCTTGTTCCTGCAGCTAGGAGGAGGGTAGAGTCACAGGATCTAAAGTACACATTATATGGTGTAGTGTAAAGACTAGGGGGCTAGATTATGAAAGGCTCTGAACACCAAACCCTTCATTTTGTATTTGTTTCTGGAGGCATCAGGAAGCATAAGTGGGCTAAGGTTACTGTGGCTTGGTTTGGAAGCAAGGCTTCTAGGCCTCAGAGCAGGAATTTCAAAAATGAATGGATTAACTTCACAAGGTGACATAATACTGCATCATTTAATATAACTCTTGAAATTCTTAGTGTATAAGCTGTTGAGATTTAAAGACCAGTGAAACACCAGAGTAGTTTTGTGACTTTTACTTGGGGCTTTATTTTTGAATAATTTATAGTATTTTCGTTCTTCATCAGATTGTTCACTTTTACTATAGTAGAATTTCAAAAAGAAAGATTGGATTTTTTTATAATTTGAGTTGGGGTTTTTTTTACCAGGGGAGGTCATTTTCAAGAGGAGATAGTCTTTGCTTTTTTTTTTTTTTTTTTGCCTGAAGGTAATTATACATAGTTTTTTCCGTTCTAGGAGCATATCTTTGATCTTTTGAGGTATAGGGATAGGAACTGGACCTTTGGTTTCAGGAGTACTGGGAACTTGGAGCTAAGGAAATTTCCATTGACAGTTCTGGTCAACATCTCTGCAACGTACATTCTTAAGGAGTTACCTAGGCCACTGAGAGATTTAAGTGACTTATCTCAGATCACATAGCATTCGTTCCTGACCTGTGAGTCGAGGACCCCCAGGGCTATAGTGGTGCAGGTTTATTACAAGAGGTTCTCGGATCAATTAATAAGCAAATATACCTGCGGTAGCTAGAGTACATAATGTCTTACATATGTAATTATTACTGTTTTTAATGTATGACTAATTAAATACTAGTTGTAAAGCATTCCTGAATTTATAGCAGCTTTTGAGAATAATTTGTCAGTCAGTGAGAATAATTTGTCAATCAGTGGATAATATAGTCAACAGGCATTTATCAAATGCCTGCTGTGTATCAAGCACTGTGTTAAGGTGAATGACAATGACATAGTAACCATAATCCTATAATTGCTGTCATATCAGGAATCCATGAAATTATTTGACGTGTAAAAGGGGGTCCTTCATACACGAAAAGGGAACCACTGCATTATACCATTGTAACTTGTTGGGAAATCTGCCGGTGTGGAGATCGATGTTTATTTAGCTGGCTTGGCCTTCCCTGAGTTTGAAGACCTTTTTATTCAAAACCAGCCACAAAAGTTGGGGAGAACAAACATTTATAAAGTGCCTCCTCTCTGCCAGGTACTGTGCAGATGATCCTCTCGGTAACATTTGGAAGTAGATGCTATTGTTACACCCATTTCACTGTCGAGGAAACTGAGGTAGACAGGTTAAGTGGCTTGCTCAGGATAGCCCAGGTTCTAAGTGGCAGAGGGCAGATTTGAACTCAGGTCTTCCTGAGTCCAGACTCATCTGTCTATTCCACTGAGCCACCTGGCTTGCTTGGGCCATTTTAATGCAAACTTAGACAGGGTCCATTTGTATGCTCATGCATCTACTAACCTGATGGAAATCATTGCAGAGTCTTGTTACTTTGACCATGTTTAACAAGATCTTTACTCTTAATTTGAATTTTTTTCAGGTTCCTTGCACCCTATTTCTCCATGGCGGTGGCTATTTTCTGTGATAGTTCCTGTTTTGATTGCATTTAATGGCTTAAAAAAGAAGAGTCTGGACCACAGTGGTGCCTTGGGAGGTATTTATTTTCTTGTAGCATTTAAACGAGCTGTGGAGTGAGTGTTTGGCCTTTTCATATCTGCTTGTTATGCAATTTTAAATCCATCCTTCTTCTAAACTAAATTAATGTCTATAGCAAGCATCTTTCCAAACTAATGTATGGTGTTTTAGCATATGTGCAATATGGAATTGTTATCAGATTTTATATTATTATACTTCTCGCTTTTTAATTATGTGAAATGATGATTTTGAAAATATTCTTCCATGAAGATATAAGGGTCTGTGATTTCCTCAGTGTGGGAAACTCCTACAGAGGCAGACCCAGCCTGTCTAATACTTAGCGTATATAAATCCTCTAGGGCAGTGGTTCTCAACCTTCCTAATGCCACTACCCTTTAATACAGTTCCTCATGTTGTGGTGACCCCCAACCATAAAATTATTTTCATTGCTACTTCATACCTGTAATGTTGCTACTGTTATGAATCTATCTGATATGCAGGATGTATTTTCACTGTTACAAATTGAACATAACCCACAGGTTGAGAACTGCTGCTCTAGGGTGTTGCTTGAGTAATGTAGAGGCTAAGTGGCTTATCCAGGGTCCCAGAGATGATAAGTATCAGAAGTAGGAATTGGACCTCTGTCTTCCTAACTCTTGAGTCTACCCACCCATTACTTGACATAATTGCTAAATGATAAACTTATGTATAGTTTATTAACGTGACTTTTCCCACAATAGAAATGGATCATGGGACTTAATTTACTATTCAAGAATTGTACCAGATTTTACTTTTGAATCAAATGATTTTTCGTTAGATAACAAGGAGAAAGTCTTCAGGACTCTGACCATTTTTATCTTTGATTTGGGATAATTGCATTTTTGCTCATAGCCTTGGGAGCAGTCTTCCCAGTTTTGAGGCCTGGGCATAGTCTGAAAGTATGAAACTTGGGAAAAGCCATCAGAAGTGATGTGGGTAGAAGTCTGAAGATCTAGGGCAGCCATCAGACAACAAGGATTCTGTGTGGTCTGGACTGATTTCCTTAAATCTTAGCCAAATATCACATACTTGACCTGGCTATTCAGAAACAGATTAGGTACTGTCAGCATCAAGATATGTGACAATCAGTCAGCAAGCACCTTCTAGATGCTGGGCCCTATCCTAAAGCAGAAATGAAACAATCCTTGCCTTCAGGGAGCTTACATTCTGTCAAAGACAGGACATAAACAGGCATATTCAGAATACATAGAAAATATAATAGACTCTCTCTAGATCATGTCCTCGTTCCTAAGAGACGGTATTTCAGTACTATTTAGGTAAAGCTATGAGGAGGAATACGAGGCAGAGTCTTCTTCCTATGGTACCCCTTCTCTACATTACTGACAATCAACTCTTTTCTTATACTATGAACATTTAATAACTATCTCATTTACCTTTGTGTCTAATAGTTCCCTACTGATATAGAAAAGGAATGATACTTTTTTTTCCTGTTTTTTGGGAGTTGTTTTTTGCTTTTTGAAGGGGGGAAGGTAGGGCAATTTGGGGTAAGTGAGTTGCCCAAGATCCCACAGCTAGTGGGGGTGAGGGGTATGTGGGGGTGTGAAGTGTCTGAGGTTGGATTTGAACTCAGGACCTCCTGACTCCAGGGCCGGTGCTCTATTCACTGTGCCACCTAGCCACCCCAGAAATGATACTTTTTCTAACAAGGGTTTTGTTTTTTTTTTAAAGAATGAATGATACTGGCTTCAGGTCTTCACACAGGTACTATAGATACTGGTGCTGTATCTTTAAGAGACAGTGGAATCTTGGAATGACAGGTTAACTGTTATTCTGTGAGGAGTCTGAGAGGAGACTGAGCATTTTGGAGAGACTGTTAAAGACTGAAAAGAGAACAAAGAAAGGAGAGCAACAGAACTGATTTCTTGAGAGCACTGGGTTTAATTCCTAGCTTTACAAGAAACCTAAAGAGAATTTTTCAGAAGACTTTAATTGGTATTGAAAGAGAATCAAGTGGTGGGGCTGTGTTTCCAGAATTGAGAAGTAAGCATTGTAGTGATAGTTAAAGGTGACTTTGACTGTGATCTTTCTCACAGCTGATATATTGTAAATAATTATTTATGTCTCTTATTATTTATTACATTCTTAAAGTACACGCAATAACTTTGATCATTTAAACTTGGTGATTAGAGATCTGATATATATATGGAGTAATAAACAAATGCTTTTGGAGCAAAGAGTTTTCTTCAGTATAGTAATGTGATTAGCTGAGGTAGGGACTCAGAAGTAAGTGATTAAGGAGAAAGATGTTGCTATTTTATTAATCAGTAGAACTATCAAAGTGTTCTCTTTCATTGCCTTAGAACCTGGAATGAGAAATGATAAGGGGATTGAGCTAAATTGAAGGTAGGGAGAGATGTAACCACCCAATCTAAGGTGAGTAATTGAGGGTTGTAATCCCTACTATATATGCAAAAAAAATATTTTAAAAGCATAGCATCTTACAGGCCCTTATCCCAAACTACCTGGTGGACATCTCACACCGGGTGTTTATAGGCACCTCAAACTCAGCATGTCTAAAATAGAACACATTATCTTTTCCCTCAAACCCACCCTTCCAAACTTTGCTGTTACTATTGAAGGGACTGCCATCTTTCTAGCCAAGCAATATCACAACCGTGATGCCATCCCTGAGTCTTCCGTTCGCATTTACCCCAAATATTGAATCAGCTGCTGGGTCTTGTCATTTTTTTCCTCCATTACACCTTCTTCTCTTGCTCACACAGACGCTGTCCTCATTCTGGTCCTATCAGCTCTTTCTTGTCTAGACTGTTTCAGTACCCCAGTCTATATTCCACCCACCTGTAAAAAGTACTAACTGTATCCCACTGCCTACTCAATAAACTCCAGATGGGAACTATTTTGTTTGACATTTAGGGTGTTGATTTTTCTTTCTTTCAACCTAACCCTTTCCTTGCTTTCCAGCTTTCTTACCCATGACTCCCCTCCACGCATTCTGCCTTCCAGCCATAGTGACCTGTTTGTTGTTCTACACATACAGTGCCCTGTCTCCCATCTCTGTACCCTTTGTACTAGGCATCGTCATGCTGTTTCTACACATAATGTCTTTCCCGGTAGAATTTAAGCTCCTGCAGATCTTGCTTTTGTGTTCTAAGTGCTTAGCAAAGTGCCCAGCACATGGTAGGTGTTTTTGTAACATGCTTGTTGACTGATGGATGACAACACTTTAAAAACCTTGTTGCTCCCCTCAGTTCTGATATTCCTATTTTATGGATGAGGAAATTGAACCTCAGAAGTTGTGACTTGGTGACACAGTCATGTAGTTAGCAGACCATAAATTCAAACCCAGCTCTCCTGAGATCAGGGACACTAGTTCTCAGCCCAGCAATGACATTACTTCATTTGATATCATGCTGATGTTGAGTCCCCAGACCTGGTTATTTGAAGTTGTTAAGTTTGAGTTCAAAGAATTCAAGTATTTCTTCCTAGTTTGAGATAAATGAATAATAGTAGCCATAAACTCTTAGTTTTCTGTATGTTCCATCTGATAAAGGAGATTTTTTAAGAAGTTTTATCTAATAAAAAAAGAAATAAAAAATAGTTTTGTATTTCCATTAAAAAATTTACTAAGCTATGAATTCACTGGGGGGTAGGGAGCACCTGGTGTGGGAATTCCCTTTACCAACCCAAATCTGCAACTTAAAGAGTATTATCTCAAGGCACCCTAAGGTTAAGTGACGTACTCAGGCTCACACAGCCAATGTCTGTCAAGTGTGACTTGACTCCAGATTTTACAGGCACACACAGTGGGCCTATCTATCAGGCAACCTTGCCTCTCCAGGAGAAACTTGTTAAGCTTTAATAAATAAATTAGTAAATAAGTAAAATGATGACAGATAATAATAGTAAATAATAAGCCTTACAGAGCTGTGAATCTAGCATGAGTGGACTAAGGTTTTACACTGGGTAGTGCAGTAGATTTGGTATCAGGAAGACTCATCCTTCATGAGTTCAAACGAAGCCTCAGACACTTACTAATTGTGTGATCCTGGGCAAGTCACTTAACGTCTTCTTATCTCAATTTCCTCTTTTGTGAAATGAGCTGGAGAAGGAAATGGCAAATCACTCCAGTATCTCTGCCAAAAAAAAAAACCCAGATGGGGTCACAGAGAGTTGGACACGACTGAACAAAACCAAAAATCTGCGTTTTGGGGGCAGCTAGTTGGCACAGTGGGTGGAGTATCAGGCTCATCTTCCTGAATTCAGACCCAGCTTCAAACACATATGAGCTATGTGACCCTGGGCAAGTCTCTTCACCCTGTTTGCCTCAGTTTCCTCATCTGTACAGTGACCTGGAGAAGAAAAACTACTCTAGTATATCTGCCAAGAAAACCCCAAATGGGGTCATGGAGAATCTGATATAACTGAAACAGTCAAACAAGTAACAAAGCTTCAGTAGATGAAAATAACACCAAAATTTTTGAGCAACCATCTGTTGAGTAATAGTGGCAGTGGAGTTGAACAGGAGTTAAGAAATAAGGTTCCATGGTGCTTCTTTAAATTTAAAATAAGTATAATTGAGTCATCATAGCCAGAGAGGTGACATATGATAGGAGCTATGAAATTAGGTTCCATGAGACTCCTCAAAATTTGGATTGGAACTTCCTTTGTTCCAGTAGGGAAAAAAATGTACTTTATATGTTTTATAGCTTTTCTTTTCATTATTCTACTTTCCTTCTTTCCCCCCTTACCCTGACTCCCAAAGCAAAATAGTCTTGTCTTAAACTCTGGGCTGTCTTAAAAATCGTCAGGGGCTTCAGTAATTACTTAGGGCTTTAGTTGAAACTCATCTCTACATAATTAAACAAAACTAGAATCAGGTACTAATACCTCTTCTGTCACTTAACTGTGGAAATGATGAGAATGATCTTCTGCAAGTGTTTTCATCTGGATTTGACCCTGATTATGAAGTATATAAGTTAATTAATGAAGAAACAATTACTAATAAAATGTATTTCTAGATAACTTTTCAAAATTGTTATTAAAACCTTTCTTTTACATTTTGACTCCAACCTATCTTTTGAGCCTTCTGATACATTACTACATTCTACATTCTCATTCATGCCCTCCATTTCCTACCTAGCTGACCCCATGCCTGGCACATGCCTCTTAGCTTTATTTAATTCTTCCATTCTTGTTTTTGTCTACTGGATTCTTCTTTGACTGAAAGCTTGTATTCTCTCTATGTACATGGTCCTTTTCGTTGGTGAAACAGTTTGCATATCCAGAAGTGCTAAGGCTTTTTCATTATACAGAGGCTCTATGCCAGGGACTTAGTCCTGGACAAAATGGAACTCTTGATTGTTGGTCTTTAGCCTTGATGTTTAAATAGCCATGTGTATGCTGGGGAAGCACTTTGGTGACATGTCACCTTTCTCTCCTTGTTTTCTGCTCTTAGTCCTTGGGGTTCTAGATTTCTATGATGAGTCACTGATTGACATTGCTGGCCTCTTTTGAATGTCAAGAAAAAGTTCACTTTCTTTTCAGTTCACTTTCTTGTGGTTCAGTAGGATGGAAGGGTAAACAGGACGTAGAGCTTATGAGGACTTGAGGTTCAGCAACATTTCTGGCATCTGCAGATATGAGGCTTCAGCCTCGCTGGTAGAGCCCGTCCAATTTCATCCCCACCTTGTGTTGCAAAGAGTAGGTAGGCAGGAGGCATGAAGGTTGAAATTCCAGCATGACCTGTACATCCTCCTCCATTTTAGCAAAGTGTGGTAGAAGAGGCCTGGAATGGAATCAGTAGAGGCCTGTTTTTGAATCCTACCTCTGATACAGACTAGTTACAACTTAACTTCCCTGTCTCGTCAACTTTAAAATAAGACTAATTACTGTCTAGGATTAAGACCATTAATAAAAATAGTAATAGCTAAGATCTCATTTCATCCTCACACTGACTCTGCAAGGTCAGGTGCTTTTTTTATCCTCACTTTACAAACGAAGAGATCAAGATATGCAGTGGTTAAGTGTCTTGCCCATACTACTACAAAGATCAGATCTGGAAGTTCCAGATCATAGGATTTTAGTGAAGGCAGATGGTGTGTGTAAAAGACTTTGTAGGTCTTAAAAGGCATATGTAACCATTAGCTGCCATTATCTGGAGGCAGGTGGTGCAGCGGATAGAATTTGCAGAATTGCAGGCTGGTTTTCAAAGAGGAAGAGGAACTAGAGACCGAATTGCCAGCATTTGCTGGATTATGGAGAAAGCAAGGGAGTTCCCAAAAAAAAATATCTGCTTCTGCTTCATTCACTACACTAAAGCCTTTGACTGTGTGGATCCAGCAAAATTTGGCAAGTCCTCCAAGAGATGAGAGTACCAAATCATCTTACTTGTCCCCTGAGGAACCAGTTTGCCAGCCAAGAAGCAACAATTAAAACAGAACCTGAAAAAACTGATTGGTTTAAGATTGGAAAAGAAGTATGGCAATGCTGTATACTGTCACCTTATTTATTTAACTTATTTTCAGAGTACATCATGTGAAATGCCAGGCTAGATGAATCAAAAGCTGGAATTAAGGTTGCTAGGAGAATTATCAACCATCTCAGATATGCAGATGATACCAATCTGATGGCAGAAAGAGAAGAGGAATTAAGTAGCCTCTTAATGGGGGTGAAAGAGTAGAGTATGAAAGCTGGCTTAAAGCTTTGCATCAAAAAAAAAAGATGTTGGCAACTGGTTCCATCATTCCTGGCAAATGGAGGAAGGAGAAATGGGAACATTGTCAGATTTTATGTTCTTGGGCACAAAGATCATTGCAGACAATACCTGTAGCCATGAAATTAAAAGGCACCTGTTCCTTGGAGAGAAGCTATGGCAGATCTCAACAGCATACTAAAAAACAAAGGCATCACTTTGCTGACAAAGGTCTGTATAGGCAAAGCTATGGTTTTTCCAGTAACAATATATGGCCATGAGTATCGGACTGTGAGGAAAGCTGAGCACCCACAAAATTTACTCTTTTTGAATTTTGGTGCTGGCTAAGACTTTTGAGATTCCCTTGGACAGAAAGGAGGTAAAATTGGTCAATACTTCAGTTACTTTAGACTATTCACTGGCGGGTCAAATACTGAAGCAGAAGCTTAAATACTTTGGGCACATGACAAGAAGATGGACCCATTGGAAAACACCCTGATATTGTGAAAGAATGACGGGAAAGGCAGGGGATGAGATGGATAGAGAGTATCATGGAAACAACAAACATGAGCTTGGTTCTTTCCCATTGAGCTCTAATGACCTCATTATTTTTAAGGCTTTAAACTAGTGCACCACTTATACCTCAAATAGAAAAACAATTTCTAATCACACCCCCTGCTTGTTTGACTCTGTGAAGTTATGTGTATTCATAGGAGTCTTTTGAGGAACGCTGTGAAAGAAGGACCCAGATAAATGCAAGTTGATGATTGATGACGGAGAAGCAATAGGTGAGACCTGAAAGGCCTCAGTCCCTTTGGATGCACTTTCTTGCTAGCATTTGAATATGTTTGCTGATGAGAAGCCAAGCAGTGTACTAAAGGGGAAACGCTTTCGCAGTGAAGGCTTTTCTTGCTAATTTTTTTCCCACTTAATAGTACTTTTTTCCCAATTACATGTAAAGATAGTTCTCAGTGTTATAGGAACTTGAGTTCCAAATTTTTCTCCCTCCTTCCCCTCCCCCCTCGCCAAGACAGCAAGCCATCTGATATAGGTTATACATGTACAATCATATTTCCACGTTAGTCACGTTTTTTTCTCACTAATTTTTAAGATAGAATCTGAACACCTTTCTCATCAAATCCAGTCGTGTCAGAAGGAGCCAGGATATTTACAACACGCTCCAGCTATCTATTTGACTCTTAAAGCCAATTTCCACATTCTGTTCTTAGTTCCATTAAAATCTAAATTAACTCAAACATCTTTTTCCAGCTAGAGTTCTCCACAAAGCTTCAGATAGGTTTTGTTCAGGCGTATCTGACTCTTTGTGACCCTCTGGACCACAGCACACCAGGCCTTTCTGTTCTCCACTACCTCTCATTGTTTCTATGACACTATCCATTTCATTCTGTGCCATTCCAACATCACTGAGTCCCGTCTTTTCAGCATACGACCAGAGTTGGACCTTCCAGTGAATGGCCTGAATTAATTTCTTTAAGGATTGACTGATTTGATCTCCTTGCTGTCCAAGGGACTCTCAAAAATCTTCTTCAGCACAATTCAAAAGAGTCAATTTTCTGGGCCCTCAGCTTTCTTCATAGTCCAACTCTCATGGCCATAAATTGCTACTGGAAAAGCCATAGCTCTGACTATACAGACCTTTGTTGGCAAAGTGGTATCTCTTTTTTAGTATGCTGTCCAGATGTGCCATAACTTTCCTTCCAAGGAGTGGGTGTCTTTTAATTTCATGGCTGCAGCCACCATCTGTGGTGATCTTTGAGCACAGGAATATGAAATCTGACACTGCTTCCATTTCTTCTCCTTTTTACCAGGAAGCGATGGGACCAGTTGCCAAGATCTTAGGTTTTTTTTTAATGTGAAACTTCAAACCAACTTTTATACTCTCTCTTCTCTTTCACCCTCACCAAGACACTTCTTAATTCTTCTTCCTTTTTTAGATAGATAAAGAATTGACAATACATGCTGGCTGGAAGGGCCTCTCAAGAAGGTTGATGGAGTTGGTCTTATGTCTTAGGTCATGGATAGGTTGTAGTTGGTGTCTTATGGGTGTAACTTCCCTAGTCAAAGCTGATTTTTCTGGTACACAGGTTCTTCCCCAGAGTGCACAGATTTCAGGGGATCTGAGAACTGCAGTGGGAAAAAGACTAGAATTTCATTTTTACTAACTTCCAACTAAAATTCACCATTTCCTTCCATTAAGAAATTTTTTTTTAAACTTCTGAGAAAGGATCCATACTTTTGACAGCCTGCCAACAATCCTGGTGTAGTGGTTTGTTTTTAGTATTAACAACAGGACAGATAAATTTTATATACATATATATATTTTATATACATATACATATATATACACATCTACATATATATGTATAAATATAAATATATATAAAAGATAAATATTTAATAACTCCATTATGAGGTTAGAGGCAGGATAGGAGAAAAAGAAACAACTGAGAAGTTAGTCTTTATTAAAGAAAGTGACACAAAAGGGCTTGGGCACATCTGGAGATGACTCATGTGCAAAGGGATGAATGAGCCTGCCCTGGGTTAATAAAGAGCTGACCTTGGAGCCAGAAAGGGCTGGGTTCAAGTCCCGCCTCTGACACATCCTGGCTCTGTGGCCCTGGGCAAGTCATTGAACCTTTTAATTTGTCTAGAGAATGCCTACCTGCGTTAGCCAAGAGGGAGTTTCCTTTAGTAGGGAACTTCTCATATCAATTAAATTATAGTCCAGTTCTTATCCTGTTTCTTTAAGGAATCTGTGCCTTCAAAGGGTCTACTTTCTTCACTAGGAACTGACTTCAAGGTACAGTATTAAAGCTATCTTTTAATTAACTAATACCGTCTTTTAATTATTACTCAGAACATTATCTTAGTCACTGAGTATAAATTTTAAGCAGTAGTAGGAAAAATGAACATGGACTTGTGTGTATATACACACACACACACAAAGCCTCAAAGGAAAACAGTTGGGCACAAATTCAACTAGAATTACTGGAAGAAATGAAGCCAGAATTCACAGAAAGGGTTAAAGATGGGTTTTTTTATCGCTGAAATGAGAGTGCTAAAGGGAAAAATTGGAAAAGAAATGAGAGCTATGGAAGAAAGAATTGGAATGTTGATGGACTCAGAGTGTAGAATGAGATGTATTTTTGGACATGACCGGGACAAAAATTTGTTTTGAATACACATGATTTAATAGAGTTTTTGTTTTTCTTTCTTCTCAATTTGGGTGGGTGGGAGAGAAGGCAGAATTTTGCTGATACATACACACATATGTTGTTGTTGAGTTGTTTCAGTCTTGTCCATAGCCACCATTTTGGGGTTTCTTGGCAGAGATATTTTAGAGAATTGGAAATGTCTTGGCGGGTTCTGTCACTTCTTTTCTGGGACAATTTTGCCATTTCCTTCTTCAGCTCATTTTTACAGGTGAGGAACTGAGACCAGCAGGGTTAAGTGACTTAGCTCACACAGCTAAGTGTCTGAGGCCAGATCTGAACTCATGAAGATGAGTCTTCCTGATTCCAAGTCCAGAGATGTGTTATATTTTTCATATTTGATGTCATACATAACATTTTTTAAGTTGACAAAACCATAGTTAAAACTGTAAAAGGACCTTGGAGGCCATTATATCCACCCTCTTCATTTTACAAATGAGGACACTGAGTTGAGAAGTTATGGCACAGTGGATAGAGAGGTGAATCTAGTCAGGAAGACCCGAGTTCAAATTCAGCCTCAGATAATTGCTATGTGACCTTGGAAAAATTGCTTAACTTCTGTTTCCTTCAGTTACCTCATCTGTAAAATGGGCATGATGATAATAGCACCTACCTCCCAGGTGGGTTTTGAGGATCAGATGAAATGATAAATGTATGGTGCTCAGCATAGTGCCTGGCACAGAGTAAGCTTTACGTAAATCTTAGCTATTGTTAACCGTTATTAAGTGACTTGTACAGGGTCACACAGCTCGTATCTGAGGGAAGATTTGAATTTAGGTCTTCCTGACCCCAAGTCCACTACTATGCAGAATGCCACTTGACCATGTTCCTGTGGTATAAACTGAACACCTTCACCCTGTGAAATGACTGGATTTAATGGGGGTGAATGATGAACCAGGTGATTCTTTTTTTTTTTTTTCAATAAGCATTTATTCAAGCACCTACTAACTTCCGTGTGTGTGTATACATACGTATATATGTATGTATATAAATCTTTATATGTATGCATGTGTATATACGTGTGCACATACACACAGAATCCCACCTGATCTGTTACAGACGGTTTGCTGAGGAGTAACATTATAAGCTTGTCCTAGCAGATTGGGGGGTGGGCGTGAAGAGACCTTTACCTCTATCATTTCCCACCTGTTCTAACTCAGCCAAAGCCAGGGAGCTCTTTTAAATTCCTATTGCTGCCCTGGAGCAGTACCGTTCGGTTGTGTCTGATTCTTTGTGACCCCGTGGGTTGCCATCTCCTTTTCCAGCTGATTCTGCATTTAGAATATAAAATGGTCTGTCTACCCCCTTTCCCTATTTTTGTATCACTGGGTTTGTTTTTGTTTGCCTTTCTCTCTTCTTCTTAATCTCTTCTTGTGTCAGCCCCCTTTGGCAGGGTTCTCAAAATAATGTTTTAAAATAATTGAAGGAAATGCGAAGTTTAGAGGTTAGTGAAAATAAAGAAAACATTTTTCCCTGAGTTGATGGGCCCCAAATTTAAAACCCCTGCTCTTTTAGAACATGTAAATACAGAGATGTAGCATCATTCTCACTCTGTGTGTGACTGAATACCGGGAGACTTCAGCTGGTTGAACCATATCAGTCTTCTGTTTGCTTTTCTTTTTCTCATAAGAAAGCTTTAAAACTCCCTCAGAAATATACGCTTACAGCGATTTTTTTTGATATAGGAAAAATATGTTTCTTGCTCTAAATGTTTGCATTAAAATGTCTCCAGTGAGGATTTCAAATGTGGTCTTCTACGTGTGCTGCATTCTTTCCCTCTTCTAATTATCCCTTCTCTTTACTGTCCTTCCTCTCTCCTCATCCCACTTCCTCTTTAAAGAATAAACAAGATGACAAAAAGTACAGCACAAAGTCCATTGTTGACAAGGCAGGTGCTCTGGTCTGGTGTTGAGGGGATTGTAGACGGGCAGAAATACTTTAGAAAACAATGGTCAGTCAGTAAACATTCATAAGCACCTCGTGCGTGCCGGGCACTGCTGAGCAGTGTTGTCAGGTGCAGAGAATGATAATAAACATTTGAGGGAAAGGGCATCCAGATTTATTATAGTACATAGAAACTACCTCCATCGATGAAGATCTGGAGCCCATCTGTTGCTGTCTTAAAGGTGTCTGGGGATTGCTGGCTTAGCAGATTCACCTGTGAATGTGTTAAAATGTGTTAAAGACAGTTCAGGAACACGTAGATCTTACTGATTCCAAGGCCAGGCCTCTAATCACGCCTGTCCCCTATTAACATAGATAAGTATATATACACACACACACACATATACATATACACACATATGCACAAAAACATATATATGATATACATTTTTTTATTTTTTTATTTTTTTTAAGATTAAACAGGAGAAGGCTAGTGCCCTGATGGTACCACTGATAAGGATCAGCATCTAATACCTGAGGATTCATCTGTCCTTTACCAAGACTGTATATTAAAAGTCTCTGAATTGGAACATCAGCCAATCGAAGCCACATTGAAAGCAAGATCCCCTTGTGACATTCCTGATAACTGCACAGGCTTTACTCTAGGACCTCCGGTTTTAGGGAATCCCTCTGCTGATTATTTCCAGTTCATCTTGTATACAGCTTGTCTGTACATAGTTGGGTGCATATTGTCCCGTCCCCCCACCCCCAATCCCCTTTGGATTTTGGGCTCCCTGAGAGCAGGAGCTCCCTTTTGCCTCTTTCTATATCCCCAGCACTCAGCACAGTGCCTGGTGGGTGCATAGTAGGAGATTAGTAAATGTTTGTTGGCTATTTATTAACTTAACAGAGTGTTACAACAGCCAGTGGGATTAGGGGCCGGGACAGGCAAAGGCTGTGGATGAGTGGATTTGGGACAGAGGCTGGCACAGATCATGGAAGGGAAACAGAAGGCTCCTCAGTAGTATTTGTTGTCACATTGTTAGGTTTCTCATGAAATCTGTTGCTAGCAGGATGGATGGAAACAGTGTGGGTCCTTGATGGTTCATTCATCAGAGGGAAAAGTAAATAGCCCTAACAAGCAGTGAGATGATGTATTTTAGAAAAAACCAGACTCTCTCTACATTACCATTATCTGTGGGAAAGAATGCCCTTCCACCTTAGATGGCTTGTTTTGCTTTTTAACTACTATAATCGTTAGGAAATTTTTCTTCTGTCATATAGAAAACTGACTCTGTAGCTTCTGCCTGTTATAGTCTAAAGCATTAGAGAACGTATAAATCTAGCAGCTATCAGACATTGATTATAGGATCAAGCACTAGACAAGAATTAATATTATCATTACTACTGGTAGAGGCAGCGAGGTGTCACTGTGAGTAAAGCCCCAGGTCTGGAATCACATACCTGAGTGCAAATTTGACCTCAGACACTTACTAGCAGTGTGACCCTCAGCAGATCATTTAACCTCTGTTTGCTTCAGTTTTGCATCTGTAAAGTGGAGGTAATAATAGACCCTACCTCTTAGGTTGTAAGAACCAAAGGAAATATTATCTGTTCAGGGCTTAGCACCATAAGTGCTGCATAAATGCTGTTATTCAGGCCTTTCAGTCATGTCCAGCTCCTCATGACTCACTGAAGCTTTCTTGGTAAAGCTGCTGGAACAATGTGCCGTGTCCTTCTCCTGGTCATTTTTACAGATGAAGAAACTGAGGCAAACAGGGTTAAGTGACTTGTGCAGCGTTGCACAGTTAGTAAGCGTCTGAGGCCAGATTTGAACTCAAGGAGATGAGTTAGCTGTTACATTATTTACTAGCTGTATGACCTTGGGTAAGCCGCTTAGCCATTATTTGCCTCAGTGTTCTCATCTGTAAAGTGGGGGAAAATACAAATGCCTGTTTCCCAGGGTGGTTGTGAGGGCCAGATGAGATAATATTTGTATACTGCTCAGCACAGGGTCTTGCACATCATAAGCGCTACATAGGTGTTAGCTATTACTAATATTAATTAGCTTTATGACAAGTTATTTAACCTCTGCCTCAGTTTTCTCATCTGTAAAGTGGGGATAATAATAGCCCTTATCTCCTGGGGTTGTTTTGAGGAACAAATGAGATGCTGTTTGTAAAGGGATTAGCCCAGTGCCAGGTACACAGTAGGCACTGTATAAATGTTAGCTCTTGTTATTGTTATGAGAGCATTTACATAGTGCTCTAAAGTTCACAAAGTTTTTTACACATATAATCTCATTTCATCTTCACATCTACCCCGTAAGGTATCCATTTCACAGATGTGGCGACAAAGGCTGAGTGACTTGCTTAGAATCACACAGCCAGTAAGTGTGTAAGGCAGAAGCTCAGACCTTCCTAATTTCAAACCCAGCACGCCTACCTGTCCTGCCACCTAGCTGCTTCTGGCTCTGTATATTAGGAGATAGAGTCTAGTCCTGGCTCCGCTAATAAAATGTAGCTGTCTTTGGGCAAATCATCCAACTTACTTGAGCCTCATTTTCTTTACCTGTAAAATAGGGATTAATAAGGGTCCTGCCTACTTCACAGGGTTATCGTGAAAGTGAAAGTAGTGAATATGAAAGTTCCTTGCAAAGTGTAGTGATTTTAGTTTCAGGGCAGAAGCTAATAATGTTACATTTCTATAGTACTGTTTGTGAAGCAAGGCTTTAAAATCTACCACACTTGGCTGATAGACTCCTCTCTGAGTTCTAAAGTAATGATAGGGTGTATTTTGATATTTCCACATTAAATACTAAAATTGCAACATCTTATTAAACAATTAGCTCTTACTAAAATTAACTCTTACTAAACAGTTAGCTTCACTTACAAGTGAATTATAGCAGTCATTCAAAGAAAACTTAATTTCAATGTGATATAAACCGTCTGCAAAAATGAAGAAAGAAGAGATCTAGTGTCTGATAACAGACACCTTCTATGAGACAAATATGGTTCTTTTCTCTAAACCAAGGAGAGATAAAGCAGAAAAAAGAAACTATAGATTGAGAGCTCTAGTAAATATTGATGCAAAAATATTAGTAAAGAAGCTTTAATACATATATTAAGAAGATTTTATCCTTGTATGAATTTACATCAGGAATGCAGGGTTGCTTCAATATTAGGAAAATTATAAGTATAATATTATAACAAAGTAATAAAATATGTCTATAAATGCAAAAGAATTTATTACCTCCTAAAGGTAGAGTTAACAGCATCCACAGTCTCTGTGGGAAAGACTAATGAAGCTGGTGTTATATATTTGTTATACAAAAAGGAAAGGAAAGAAACAAATGGACCGAAAACAACTTAAGCTCCTCTCTCTGTTTAGGAATATCTAAATTGCTAGGTATAGATTTTGGAAATGTGTATTTGAAATGGTAGGAAAAGATCGTCAGTTTTATGTTTCTTTTTCCAAATGAATGACAGTACAGACTTAACTTTTCATATGTCTCTTCATTGTGTCTCTTTTTAGGTGTAGTGGTTGGATTTATCCTGACCATTGCAAATCTGAGCTTTTTCACTTCTTTGATGACGTTTTTCATTTCTTCCTCCAAACTCACCAAGTGGAAAGAAGAAGAAAAGAAGCGTGTAGATCCTGAATATAAAGAAGGTACATTTTATCATATCTGCTGATACATAACGAGTAAATTGTGTTTCACCATACAATATCCCAAGCTATCTTCCCTGAACTTGGTTCTTTTCGTTTCCCTCCTAAAATATGAACATGTTTGGCTTTTTTGACATGGGTTAAATTAATCTGAAAGTCATATATGATAGCCTGGAATGTAGTTCTTTTTTGTAGAATTTTAGAGCATTTAATATATTCTCTTTTTTAAAATCACTTAATTGTGGCAGCAGATATCAGAACAGTTTATGGCCAAATACATTTTATCATTAATCCTTATTTTAGTCTAAACTGAACACATAAGGATTCCACAATCATATCTTCCATTGCCTTTCATGGTTTAAAAAACCATAAAAGTGGCTTTTATAACTCTTTAAGCATTTCCTTTTGAGCCTAAAAGCATGTCTTAATTTTTTTTTTTTCTGCAGGGGGGCAGAGAAATTGGATTCAGGTTTTCTGTAATGGAGCTGTACCTACAGAGTTGGCATTGCTCTACATGATAGAAAATGGGCCAGGTGAAATCTGCATTGATTTCTCCAGACAATACACTGCTTCTTGGATGTGTTTGTCTCTCTTGGCTTCCTTGGCCTCCTCTGCAGGAGATACATGGGCTTCGGAAATTGGTTCTGTTGCAAGTACTACCCAACCAAGGCTGATAACAACCTGGCAGAGAGTTCCAATTGGTGAGGCATGACCTTGGTTTTTAAATCTCTTGGTTTAATGTCTGTTTAATCTTATTTAGGCTTTAAAAGGGAGGATTTAACTGGTCAAAATTGGTAAGGTTTCTTAGCTTGTTATTAATATAAAACATTTTATATTAAATGAGCAAATTTATTAATATAATTTGTTATCAACATAAAATAAAATTTGTTATTAATATAAAATATTCATAGGCATTTCATAGTTAGAGATAGAGTCACTTGTCATAGAGTCATGAATTTAGAACTCGAAGGGCTCTTAGAAGCCACAGAGTCAGTGGCGGATAGGTGGTCCAGTAGATAGAGCACTAGCCCTGGAGTCAGGAGGATCTGAGTTCAAATATGGCTTCAGACACTTACTAGTTGTGTGACCCTGGCCAAATCACTTAACTACAATTGCCTCAAAAAAAAAAGAACAAGCCACTGAGCCCTGTCCCCTCATTTTACAGATGAGGAAACTAAAGAAAAAGGTTGGAGACTTGCCCAAGGTCACACAGCTGGAAAGTATCTGGAGGTAGGATTTAAGGTCAGGTGCTTCTGACTTGAAGGTTAGCACCTTATCCACTATATCAAGCTACCTCTCTGAGGGATCCCAGAGGGAAACATCAGAATCCATGATGATATCTGTCCTGGGATCTCAGGAGCCAAAAAAGAAGAAAGAATAAGTGTTCTGGATAGCCTCTTGTCTTTCATCTCACAGGATTTAGTCCCTTCTTTAAAACTAGTCTTGGTTTATGAAGTGCCAGACTTTCTTCCCTTCAGTTTTTAGAGAAGGTCATGTTGAATCTCAGAGCTCCTTTCAATGATTTTCTGTTTCACCTCCCACTCAGTAGGCCATTCCAGATCTTTTCTCTTAGCAAGCTTCCTACATGAAACCTGTATCGCTAGCGAAAGAAGCCTCACTTTGACCACAACGGGGAAGAAACTCCTTTCCACTGTGGCAGAGGCATCAGGCATCTCTAACACTGAGGCAGAACATTTAGACCCTTAGCTTTGAGGATCAGAAGACTCTTTCTTGAGGCAGCTAGGTGGCGCAGTAAATAGAGCACTGGCCCTGGAATCAGGAGGACCTGAGTTCAAATCTAGCCTCAGACACTTAACACTTACTAGCTGTGTGACCTTGGGCAAATCACTTAACCCCAATTGCCCTGCCTTTCCCTCTCTGTAGCACCAGTGCAATAGTTACAGCTCCCATGATCTCTATAGAGACGGTGACTATAAGTATTGCATGATGTTCAGTTGCAAAATATACCAGATTCTCCAGGTAGAGAACAGAGCTGAAACATTTATTTAGGCAGCAGAAAACCAAATCCCAAAACCAGTAAGCTAATTCCTTCATAGTACCAAAGATATTCAGAAGTCATAATAACACTGAGAGCCACAGCATCCTTTAGCCTTCCCGCAAACCAATACAAGATCAACATTAACTCACAAAACTCTCTGTCTCCTTGCCTGAGCTCCTCTATACCCCCACTGTTTGTCTAGCTCTCAATCCCAGCTTCCTGTGGGTTCTGCTTCCCTTCAGCAAAACTCCTCCCACCACAGGCTCCATGTATCTACTTTCAGTCTATTAGGAAGCAGAGTTGATTTTCAAAGCAGAGGAGGTCTTCAAACTCCCATTCCCATTACACCCTCCAAAAAGACAAAAAAAAAAGACTTCTTGCTCTCTTCAGTGAGGACAAGAGGTCCTATTCACAAATATACACCTGTCTATAAACCTAATCTTAGCTTTGTTCAGCAGCTCATTAAGGTAAAGAGAGGTAATAGCAGTCCAGCCTTTACCCATTACCCATATAAGTGGTTTAGCTGGTTCTGGGAGTAAAGGAAAATTTCAAAAGTCATTACAGGGAGCTTTATCAGCAGCATACTGACATTTCCAGAAGCCAGCAATGTAAATGGGCAAAACCTTTTAGAGGAAATAAGAAGGGGAGAGAAGAGGAATTCCTGGTGCTTCAGCCAAGGGTGGGAGATGAGAGACTGGCAGTCAGCATTCCACTGAGGTTTTTATAGGGTGTTCTCCCAGCCATATGCATGGGGATAAGGCATTGTGGGGCAATCCCCGTGCATCTGAACAGTAATGAGGCTTATTTCTAGTGCTGGGTGAAAAAGGACCACCCAGTGTTCTAACTTTAGACAACTTGGTAGTTATGGATTCATGCCTAGGAACAAGGTAAGGGGATGGTAATTTATCAGAATAGGTAGTCACAGGAAGCCAAGGCATGAGGGATTTGGCAAGCCAAATTTCCACAGCAAATTAAAACCACATCGCATATCAGAATTAGAAGATGGGTCCCAAACGACAAAACAGAGTTTTAAGAAACATAAGCAAAAGAGTTTTCCACTACAGCACCCAACCCTAACTGAGCTGACATTGGGGAAAGCAGAAACTGTTCCCTGTGAGCTTTCTCTTCCCTCCTCTGTGTCTCAAAACCCCTTGACATTTCCAGAGGGGGCCCTCCTCACCACTGCCAGTCCAGTCTGGGTATATTTGATCCCATCCCTGCTCAGCTTCTCCCACAGATTACCCTCCAGACTCATCCTCATCTAATGGTTCCTATGAACATCAATCACTCCCTTTATGTTTTCTTGGGTGCAAATAAACTGGCTTTCTTACTGTTCCTCATACCCTTCTTTCTTTTCTCTGTGCTTTTGCCCGGGCAGTCCCCAGTACCTAGAATATATTCCCTTCTTACCTCTGCCTCTTAGAACCCCTAGATTTCCACCTCCACCCGTCCTTTCTGTATTGTCTTCCCCATCATTGGGTAATCTCCTTGAGGGCAGCTACCCTCTTGTTTCTTTTATATCCCTGGCTCTTAGCAGGATGAGGAGCCTCAGGGGAAGCACTCAGTAAATGCTTTTTCTTTTATTCAAAGCTCACTTCAGGTTTCTACATATTACTACTACTACTGATAGTTAACATGTATACAGTACCTACTGTGTGCCAGGCACTGAGCTAAGTGCTTTACAGTCATGGGAAGTAGGTGCTATTATACCCATTTTACAGAGGAGGACATTGAAGCAGACAGAGGTTAAGTGACTTGCCCAGAGTCACACAGCTAATTAGTATCTAAGGCTGGTTTTGAACTCAGGTCTTCCTGACTCCTGGTCCAGTGCTTTTATCCACTTCTGCTCCCCCTGCTGGCCTTGATGCTCCCCATCCCCCATTTGTCATCCCATTCATATTTGTAATTGTAAACAGTAGTCCTAATGCCTATTAAATCCTTGTTCAGTTGCCCAGGATAACCAATGACACTTCTTAGTTCAGTGGGGATGTTTTCTGTTTTTTAGGTACCAATGGAGGGGTCACTGCAGTAGGCTTTCTCTCCAGCTTTCTTGGTGGGTCCTTGGTGGGCATGGCCTTCTTCTTTACACAGCTGATTTTTGTGAATGACTTGGAATCTTCTGCACCCCAATGGCCAGTTGTTGCATTTGCAGGAATGGCTGGTTTGTTGGGATCAGTTATTGACTCATACTTAGGAGCAACAATGCAGTACTCTGGTAAGTAGTATACATGCATTACCTTTTAAACTTCAATTTAACTATATTGGTCTGCAAGGAATTGGGGAGAAGATGCAAAAGACTGAAAGGTCGATCCCTATGTAAAGTTTACAAAATCGGTCCTGTCCTCTGACCTGTGATTCCATTTCTAAGAGTTCTGAGGATGCAGTCATAAAGAAACTTATCTTTACCAAAATATTCGTAGCAGTTTTGAGTTTAAAAGTGAAAAACTAAACTCCCCCAACAGTCAGGGAATGACTGAATAAATGTTGGAGTTGTATCTAATGGAATGAGTCTTAACGTCAGAGGGGACTTCAGATGCAACCCCACAGTTTTATAAATGAAGAAACTGAGGCCCAGGGTGGGAAATGACCTGTTCAGAGTCACTCAGGTAGCAAGTATCAGAAGCAGGTCTTGAACTCAGGTCCTCTACTTCCTGAGTCAGTGCTCTTCCCTTGTGCTTCTCAAGATCGCAGGTATAAAGGACACAAAAGGAACTTGGGACATATGTGAAGTAATGCCAAGTGGAAGTGTGGAAGAATGTATCCACATCCTGTTTTTAAAAATGACCTTGGTAAAATATTGTATGTACATAGAAACAGCATGGCATGTTGAGTAAAGGGCCAGCTTTGGAGGCAAGAAGGATTGGGTTCAAAGTCCTTCTGACACCCAATGCCACAGGCAAATACAATTAAAATTTGCAGATAAATTTCTAGTCTGAGTCATTTGGAAGGAGCTTTCTAGATTACTGAAATCACAGGTCCAGATTTCCCTTTTCCCTTCCCACCTTTCCTTCTCAAACATACACAGACAGAAAAGATACAGGAAGAAAACAGAGAGCAAAGGAGATATTATAACTGTTTAGCCTTTCTTTTATGAAAATGTAAATACTTGAATTTTTATGTATGATTTTATTCCTCTTGACTTTGTTCATGATTATATTTTATTCCTCATTTAGTTTACTTGATAATTTCTGTTTACTAATAAGGTGACATTATCTTATCTCTGAAATGATCTGGATAAAGAAATGGCAAACCAGTCCAGTATTTTTGCCAAGAAAACCCCAAATGAGGAGGTCGGACGTGACCAAAACAACTGACCACAAAATTATTTTATGAAAGATGTTTGTTTTTCCAGATTTCCATGGTCAATCATAAATCAGTAAACATTTATTAAGCACTGTGGTATGCTACACACCATGCTAAGAGCTGGGGTGGTGATGAAATTACTGCTTTAACTTGACTAATAGGTAGACCTTCTCCACTGAAGTCCAAACCTGACACCCTTCCCATGGCTTCGAGATCTACATAGTTGAACGTGTCTTTAAGAGGTGGTTTGCTTGTGCCTCCTTTCAGTATTGTAATGTGTGAGCTAAACCTCCAACTATGTTTCCTTCCTTTCCACTTCAGGTTGGGATGAAAGCACCCGCTCGGTTGTCAGCCAACCAACTGGTGAAACAAAATATATATCGGGGAAGCCTATTCTTGATAACAACGCTGTGAATCTGTTTTCTTCCATCCTCATCGCTCTCTTGCTTCCTAGTGCAGCTTGGGCTCTCTGGCCCATAGAATGAACTGTGGTCAATTTCCATTGTTTGGAGACCAAAACTGAGTCTAAGTTGAACTTTGTGATTCCAAGATTTAACCTCAAAACAATCATTTAATTGATTTTGCATTTTATCTTACCATAATAATAAGCCTCATTCAATAGCTAGAAACATTCTAGGAAAGAAAATTCAACAGGAAAAATAAAAAAAAACAAACATCTTCCAGGACCTGAGCATGCAGCTTTCCAATTGAATGCAACTGTTGGAACAAAAGGAGAATGCTTCTCTATTGGCTTCTGGAGCTGAAAACTTACTCCTTCTGTGGCATCCTTGGAATGTCGTCAACATAGGATGGGAAACCAGAAATTGCATGAACAAGTCTAACCTGACTCTCATATCAAAACGCAAGTCTACTCTGACTCATCTCAAAACACTGCTGCTCTGCCTTCTCCTGGCTTACTATATCCATTTGCAGTGATTTAAACAAGTGTGTGTTTGGAAATGTAGACAATTTTTGGAGCTCTGGACTTCCCCATGATTTTAATTAGTCAGATGTAAATAGTTGTCCTAAGTTTAAATGTCATTTTTAGGTTCTAGTAAGCTGTATCTATGTAAGAGCATTCATGTTCCTACCTGTTTAATTAGTGGTAAAAGTTTAAAATAGGTAGTTATACTTGTTCTTATGTCTATTAGAATGTGAGGAAAAAACCAAACAACTCATAAGAAAAAAAACCGTGTCTTGCATGTGTTTTAATGTAAATCACATATACCCTACTGGCTTTTTTTTAAGTTGCTATGTAGAAATTAATTTATTGATCTAAGTAGATTGTTTCTGAAAAAGGCTTTAATAATAGGCCTTTTTTAAAAGTATCTGTAAAGTAGTATAAGATTCCAATGTACAGTTTGCATCTGAGGTGTTAATGCTTAATTGCAATGGTACTACTGGGGGCTTGCTGCCTCCTAACTATTTTCTGGTGACTTGTGAGGGAGGGACTCATTGGAAGGTAAATGTTTTTTTGGTCATAGAGACCATACATCACCTTCTCAAGGTTGCTTCCCCACTTGTCACTTTTATTTCAGATTTTTATTTTAACAAGTCTGTTTGCTTCTTTATTATTTTGCTTCTTATTCCCCAATTTTTATAGATTCCTGTTATTTTTGCATCCCCCTTCCTTCCTAGCAAACTGTTTTATTTTGATAGTTTTTTTATCAAAGAAAAAAAAATAGTTCAACTACTCTCTCTAGTATATATCTTCTGAGTCTTAGTAAATCTGCAGTGTTCCTTACCCATAGCAAAGTGGGGAGGAGGGAAGAGCATTTTCTCACTACTGGAAAATGGTGTTAGAAGGGAAGAAGAAGGCCTCAGTGGATGGCCTCAATATTTCTGGATGAGGCAGAATTCCCCAACTGAAAAGGTGGGGTAGGAAGAGGTAACTTGTAAGAAGTTTGAGAAGAAAAGCTTTGGAACAGCTGCTGTGGTGTGTAGAATGGAAAATCTATTGGGGAGAGTAGTAGAATTGTCTTCCTGCAGCCAGAGCCCAGTTGAAATTAGATAACATAAATTTGTAGTGGACCCAATGATTATGGTTCCATGAGCAGTGATAGGACAAGGGAACAAGGGATTTGAAGGTAGAATGTAGAGCAGTAGGATTTGTTCTATGAAATTTGGATTCAGTCAAAGGGCTTCACTTAAGGGCCTAGAGGGCCACATGTGCCCTTGAGTCCAAAGGTTCCCCACCCCTGATGTAGAGTTTCAGTTCACTCACCAAGAGTCGTGATTGGAAAGAGAGGAGAGTATAGCCAGAGCAAAGGTGACGGCCTGGCTAAGTAGGGGATTGCAGGTCTCACTGAGGACGAAGAATGGGTGAAGAAAGGGAGAGATGGAATAATTTAATTGAACAAATGACAAAGCTACAGTGTTCTCACTGAAGCTCCAGCTATAGTAGGAAACTTGGAGGTAGTTAAAACTGCTTACAAATTCTCGAAAATGCCCAGTGACAGTTTAATATTGTATAAAAGTATTAAATCCTAGATTGATGGATTTGAACATTCATGTAAGAATACAGAGATGTCTTTCTCTAGGAAATACTTTATCAGACGAATGGGAGATCCATTCATTTCTTTTGCACTAAGGAATCATGTGGTAGGAGAGGAGTGTGGTATGAGAAAAGGAATAGAGAAAAGAAAAATTAATATATTAAGAGGAAATTTTAAAATCACAACCTCTTATCATGAAAAGACCCCACAATAGGGCTATGATAGATTATATGTAAGGGTATGAATATAATTCAGTTCCATTCCACAAACATTAAACACCTACCACTATAAGAATTTTTGCTAGGTCCTGGGAATACAAAAACAAAACTGTTCCTCCCCTCAAGTAACTTAATTTCTACTGGAGGGATAAAATTTTCATCATGTAGCCAAAGTATTTAAACTTTATTTTCAGTATTTGACCTTCCAGTGAACAGACTGAATTAATTTCTTTACGTATTGATTGACTGATCTGATCTCCTTGCTGTCCAAAGGACTCTCAGAAGTCTTCTCCAGCACCACAATTCAAAAGCATCACAGCACTCTGCTTTCCTCATAGTCTCACAGCCATGCATTTCTGCTGGAAAAACCATAGCTCCGACTATACAGACCCTTGTGGCAAAGTGATATTTCTGTTTTTTAGTATGCTGTCCAGATTTGCCATAGCTTTCCTTCCAAGGAACAGGTATCTTAATTTCATGACTGCAGTTACCATCAGAGGTGATCTCTGAGCCCAAGAATATGAAATCTGACACTGCTTCCATTTCTTCTCCCTCTATTTCCAAAGAAACGATGGGATCAGTTGCCAAAATTTTAGGTGTTTTTTGATGTGAAACTTGAAGCCAAGTTTTATAGTCTCCTTTTTCACCCTCTTCAAGAGGCTTCTTAATTCCTCTTCTCTTTCTGCCTTCAGAGTGGTGTTGTCTGCATGTCTGAGATTGATATCTCTCTCAACAACTTTCATTCCAGCTTATGATCCATCCAGCCTGCCACTTTGCCTAGTATGTTCTGCATGTAAGTTAAAGAAATGTGACATATACAGCCTTATCACACTTCTTTTCCAATCTTAAACCAGTCAGTTGTTCCATGTTTGAGCCACGTACAGGTTCCTCAGCAGACAGGATGATCTGGCACTCCCATCTCTTGGAGGACTTGCCACATTTGGTTGTGATCCACACAGTCTGAGGCTTCAGTATAGTCAGTGAAGCAGAAGTAGGTGTTTTTCTGGAATTCATTCACTTTCTTCACAACCCAGCAAATGTTGGCAATTTGGTCTCTAGTTTCTCTGTTTCTTTGAAAATAGTCTGCTCTTTTAGTAACTCTCAGTTTACCTATTGCTGAAGCCTCGCTTGCAGAATCTTAGGCATAATCTTTCTGGCGTGGGGAATGAATGGATTTGTTCACTGATTTAAACCTTCTTTGGCATTGTCCTTCTTTAGAATTGTAACATAAACTGATCTTTTCCAATCCAGTGGCCACTGCTGAGTTTTCCAAATTTGCTGGCATATTAAGTGTGGCACTTTAAACAGCATCATCTTTTAGCATTTTAAATAGCTCAGCTGTGATTCCATCACTTCCACCAACCTTATTGTAAGCAGCGCTTCCTAAGGCTCACTTGACTTCATTCTCCAGGATGTCTGGCTCTAGATCGGTACACACCTTCTAGTGATGCTAAAATCTTTCTTGTATAGTTCAGTGTATTCTTGAATAAAACAATAGGGCAGTTCATTTTGCCCCTTCTGGAGGCAATGATAATGTTGATTCTGTGAGCCTGAGGAGGAAAAGGGGAATGTTCATTTTGGCAAGGAGATGAGGTTAAGTGGTGGAGGAAGAGGCTTAAGAGACATGGGACCATGGAGTGTTGACCCAAGAGGCTTAACTCCTCCTGGGCATAGCCATGATTCAGTTTATTCAGATGAAGGTGAAGACATGTGGGTCCAGGAAATGAAGAGCCAAGTGGCTTAGCTCTTCCTCAGCTTACAGCATATACATAAAGTATAGAAACAAAAGAAAAAAATGATGTTTATAATAGAACCACTTTATTTAGTTGTGTTATGACTTGTTCCAATTTAGTGCTTTAGAGTTGGTTATGTGGATATTTTGTGTTATAAATGGATTTTTCCTAACTATAAAATACTTCATTAGGGGGAAAAATTGTGATCAAACATAATTTCTTGATTGTTGTCAAACCAAGTTACTTAAATTGAAATTATTTTCCCTTTTTTTGGTAAATAAATGAAAAACTTTTAAAAATATGAAAATGTAAAAACGGTCTTTTTCATCCATGGACCTTTGCACTAACTAGTAGGTTTTGTTTTAGGATTTTTTTTTTAGTTTCTGAAAAAGCTGTGGCAAATCGGTTAGGGATTTTGCCATAAAAATATATTAATGGTATTTCAGTGTTTACATCAGAAAATAGTTTTTATAACTTTTCTCCACCCAAATTAAACTCTCTTGGGTTTTTTTCCATCCTTCCTTAACTCTTGACCTGCCCATACACTTAGTAAAATGGGAAGGTGCACTGTGGACAAAACCTTTCCCCAGTCTTTACAGTCCCTTGTAGGACACTCATTGAGGATGGCAAAAATCCAGAATTTTCAGAACCATTCTCTGTAGCTCCAGAAAACCAGTCAGCACAGTGACTGAGTCTTAGGGAAAGTGTTTTGAGTCAGAACTGAGAACTCAGAACTGAGTCAGTTCTGAGAAGGCTCAGCAGTTTGCCCTAAATGGTGATAAGTGAAGGAGCTTCACCAGACTGAGGCTCCACAACCAGTTGATTAAGCCTTCTCTATCTTAGTCTTCTCATCTGATAAGTGAGGGCAAGAATACTTGAAATTCTACTTCACAGATTGTTCTGAAAAGAGTGTTTTTAAATCTTAATGTACCATATTATTCCAGTTGCTTACTATTCTTGTTTATAGGGAATAACACAGAAGCTCAAAAGGATGGTATTAATTTTTTCATAAAAATAAACACCATTTAAATAGTATTTGATGTTACATATATAATAAGCCAGTGAATTATTAAAGGTTATCTACACCAGGAAGCTGGTGGTATTGTAGATGGAGCTCAAGGCCTGGGCTCAGGAAAACCTGAGTCCAAATCCAGCCTTAGATACTTACTAGCCATATGTACTTGAGTGGATCACTCAATTCTCTTTGGCTAAGTTTTCTCAACTGTTAATTGAGGGTGATAAAAGCACCCACCTCAAAGGATTGTTTTGGAGATCACGTGAAATAGTTGTACAATGTGTTCAGTACATTGCCTGAGACATAGTGGGTCTTATATAAGTATTCCCTTCCCTATTATCATCATCTCCAATTTACAGATGAGGAAACTGAGGTTAAGTGATTTGCCCATAATCACACAGCTGGCAAACATTAGAGATGGGATTTAAATTCAGCTCTTTCTGACAGGAAGTCCTATATTCCATAAGGTACACCTTGCTCCAGACAGACACAGCTGTAGTCAGCAGGCATGTGCAGCTTTTCAAGGGGCTTTTAAATAATATTGTTTCTGAAACCACCGAGAACACGCTAGGCTTACATAGCTATGAAACTGTCATGGTATAGTGCAGTTTTTAAAGGTCAACCTGTAATTTCCACAGCCTTTTCTCTCTTTTACAAACTACCTATTAATGATGCATAAAGTAGGCAATAATTCTGACAATAATACCCATTGGGATCTTAATGTAAAAATTTTATTTTTACTTCCATTTACTAATCCAGATATTCAGATATATAACAAGAATCATCTTTTAACAAATTAATAGAATTTAACAGAACAGCTTTGTAAAAGTTTTGGAAAATACTCTATATTAACTTAAATTTAACTTTTGTTGAGAAGGAATCAGATATATCACAAGTGCAAATAATCTCTCACAGTAGAGTATTTGTCTAGTCCACAAAATAAACTTTCAGTAGGAAGAGTTCCATGCAACCTAAAAAACTCAACCCAGATTTCTTGCTTAGATAGACAAAGGAAACATCTTGAAGGTCACCAACCTTCTTAGCTGTTTTTAAAATAGGTTGGAAAGGGGAAGATGGATCAAGGAATCTTGGAACAATTTGTCCCCTAATCTAGTGAAATAATGTCAGATATTTGTTCAAGAGCAGTAGGTTTTTAATGGTCCATTTGCATACAAAAATATCAGGAAGTTTGGTTGTGCATTGACAAGAGTTAATGACATGGTCCCTAGATCTGAGCTTAAACCCAGGGGAACCAGTCCTGCTGAGCAGAGGTTTAGCCAGCTGTGGAGGAATAACTCAGCTCCTAAGGATTCACTTGTAGTTAACAAAAGTACAGCAAAAGATTCCTCTCTCTGTCCCTGACCATTGACAATGGCATCTTGCATCAGTAGTACATGGTCATAGGAGGTGTGATTACATACACCCTTAGAGGGAAATTCAGTTCTTTTTTTTTTTTTATATTTTGTTTTTTTTGGAGGGGGGAGAGGCAGGGCAATTGGGATTAAGTGACTTGCCCAAGGTCACACGGCTAGTAAGTGTTAAGTGTCTGAGGTCAAATTTGAACTCAGGTCCCATGACTCCAGGGCCAGTTCTAGGGGATGGTGATTCTTATAGCCAAGACTCCAGAGTGGAAGTGGCCTTCTTGTGCTAGAGTATTTTGAAGGGTTTTTGAACCAACAGAAGAAATTGTCATTTTTCTTAAAGATAGTAACAAGCATCAAAAATTCATTTTATAATAAAATATCTTTCAAAAAAGTACATATTTGGTGGACTTTTTAAGAATTTAGTACTCTAAAATCAACTCAAGATCCTCAAATTCATACTCATATCTAGAAAGCTAAGGTGAACCCATTTATAAAGCAGTTCAAGCTTTGGGTTTGCAAAATAATGTTTTCAGTATGTTACTCAATTTTAAAAAAAAAACTTGTGCTGAAAATGAAGTAAAATAAAAACCTACTTATCAATCATTTGACCCGTCTACAAAAGAAAATCTTGTTTTTTTAGAAGACCTAGAATAAGATAAGGAACTTATTTGCCCTAAGTAGATGCGATAAGTTTGGTCTTGGTCCATTTGAGCAAGAACAGTTAATAGAGATTGTCTTGTGATGATACATTGAAACAAACATTTGAACTTGAAAATCTTATTTTTTAATATTTTGGCTGTGCATACATAAAGAGTGCTCTGGTTTGAGAGAAAGGCAAGAAAGGGAAAAAGAATTTTTTTTTAAGAGGTAAAAATGATCCATTAAGAGTTAACTAACTCCATTTTGTTCTGTATTTGCCATTTTTGCTATGTGATCCCTCAGCACATCTTGCTGGAGGGCTTAAAGCAAAATATCTCCTTTAATCCAAATCATTTTACAAAAGAGGATTGTAGAGGGCTTTGATAGTTTAAGGAAGTTGTCTCCTCTTTATCCCAAGAGATAAAGCACTTAAGTGCTTAACAGGACAGCTACATTCCTCAATGGATAGAGCACTGGGTCTGGAGTCAGGAAAAACAGAATTTAAATCTGATTTCAGACACTTAGTAGCTGTGTGACCCTGGGCAAATCACTTAACCTCTGCTTTACTCTGCTGAAGAAAGAAATGGCAAACCATTATCTTTGCCAAGTGGACAGTATGGTCCATGGGGTCATGAAGAGTCAGACATGATTGAGTTAACAACAAGATGCTTAACAAATGCTTATTCATTGATCAAGAAGGTACTGTTTCCTTCTAGAATCTTCTCTTTTTTTTGGTGATAAGAACCTTTTCCTTAACTGCTCTACCTACTCTGGCCAAAGTGGGATGGAGGGAGGGAGGGAGGAAGAAAAAAGGAAGGAAGGACAAAAGGAACGAAAGAAGGGAGAAAGGAAGGGAGGGAGGGAGGGATGGAGAGAAGAAAGAAGGACTGAATTCCAGAAGACAGGCTTTATTACACTCAGTGTGTGCCCCACCAACAATTCATGGGGAATGCTGAATTCACAATTCAACAAGCAATATTTATACATTATATGAGACAAAGAAAAAAACACGGCTACTCATTACAACGCAGCTGGTCATATAAAAAAAAAACCTTTGTTAAAGGAAAATGATCATGGAGTTTTCTTGTTCCTCTAGCTAACTCTCTAAATAAAGGGAACCAACCATCTGTCAGACTAGATAAGGGAGGGGGACATGTTTGAGTCTTTTTTTTTTTAATTTTTTCCCAATTAAGCCTTTTTTGGTACCAATTAGAGGAGGAAAGAAGGCTGAAGGAAACCAGCTGCTGCAGCTGGTCTTGAAGTTCATGCAGGGGCCATATACAAGAAAATAGCTCTTAAAGAACAAGATGGAGTCAGTTATTTTCTCCCAGAAATTCACTTTCCACAAAAGGAAAAAATAAATTTTACTGCTATTTGTAACATCTTATTTGTGTAAATTGGAGTAGCAGTAATAAACGCAAAATAGCTCCCAGTTAGTAGATGAAAAACAGTTATAAACAGCAATAACCTCAACAACATGTTTCAAGAAATTTTGTGATAAATCATGCATTTGTCATATTTTACACATAAATATGAAAATTGTCAATTATTCTGTGGTTTTTTGTTTTTGCTTTTTGGAGGGGGGAAGGTAGGGCAATTGGGGTTAAGTGACTTGCCAAGGTCACAAGTCTAGTTATTTTGTGTTAAGTGTCTGAGGCCAGATTTGAACTCCGGTCCTGACTCCAGGACCAATGCTCTATTCACTGTGCCACCTAGCTGCCCCAGGTTTTGTTTTGTTTGTTTTTTAATTGTCAATTATTTATGAATAAATATAGGGTATCCCAAAAGTCTCAATGGCCTGTATGTTTATGTTACCCTATTTGCTTGTATTTTAAAGAATTCTGTGTGTTAAAATTGTAACAAAGTCTAAACTTTATTTGAATAAAATATAAGCTAAAAATTACTTGTAGAGGTGGTTTTATGAAATGTGGAGTGAGGTCCAATTTTTTTTTTGCTTTTTAGAGGGGAAAAGGCAGGACAATTGGGGTTAAGTGACTTGCCCATGGTCACACAGCTAGTAAGTGTTAAGTGTCTGAGGTCAGATTTGAATTCAAGTCCTCCTGACTCCAGGGCTGGTGCCTAGCAGTCCCCAATTTAAAAAAATATATATTTTTATTTTTTATAAGAAAGGACTACTTATGGCTTTAAAGGCACTTGCTTAATCATAGTCCTCTCTTTTTTAAACACCTTGCGGTCTTAAATACTTAAACTCAGCTCAACAAATGTTTATTGAGCACACAGCCGTATTCTAGGTGCTACAAAGACAAAAGACTTTGGGAGGAGCACTAGAATGATTGAACCTATATATAAGGAATTAGACACACTTGTCAGGTAATTTGCATATTGTCTCCCCTAATTACACTGTGAGCTTGAAAGCAGGGGCTAACCTTTGCCTTTTGTAGTATCTCCAACATTTTCACGTAGTAGGCACTTAATAAATATTTATGGAAAGACTGACTGCTCTATTTCCTCCCCAGTCTGTTGTTCTCCAGTTGTGTCTGACTCTTCAGGACTCCATTTGGGGCTTTCTTGGCAAAGGTACAGGAGTGATTTGACATGTCCTTTTCCAGCTCATTTTCAGATGAGAAAACTGAGGCAAACAGGGTTAAGTGACTTGCCCAGGGTCACACAACTAGGAAGTGTCTAAAGCCAGATTTGAACACTTTCTGATTCCAAGCCCAGTGCTCTATCCACTTCCCCGCTTAGCTACCCTTCCTACCCCAAAATGATGCTAAAATGAAGTCTTCTCACCCTCAGTTAGTTTGTCTCAGGTGACAAAATAACTACTTAAGACTTTGTACTTTATACCAGTAACATACACGGATGACCCGGTGAATAAAAAGGCTTGGCCTAGAGTCAGGAAGACCTGAGTTCAAATCCTGCCTCAGACACTTACTAGCTACATAAACCCTGATCAAATCACTTAATCTCTGTTTGCCTTAGTTTCTTATCTATAAAATGGGGGTAATAATAGCTTCTACCTTGTAGGGTTTTTTTTCATGTGACAATAATTGTAAAGCACTTAGCACAGTGCCTGGCATGGTAAGCACTATATAAAATACCTGTTATTATGAATCATGGGAATAGCAGATTCACAAATTACAGTAAAATGTTCTGCCTTGATTAAAGCCACTAGCAGAATATACTCAAATAACTCAAACAGGGTTTGATCTTTGATTTCAGAAGTGGGGATATTTCTTCTAGTAATACAGATAACCCATCCATGACTCTCTCTACTGTGCGCACTTTTTAATTGTCAATTATTTTATGAATAAATATAGGGTATCCCAGAAGTCTCAATGGCCTATATGTTTATGTTACCCTATTTGCTTGTATTTTAAAGAATTCTGTGTGTTAAAATTGTAACAAATTCTAAACTTTATTTGAATAAAATATAAGCTAAAAATTACTTGTAGAGGTGGTTTTATGAAACGTGGATATCCTTTCATAAATTCACCAAAAGAATTCAGCCATTTTCAATCTAGGAAAAATGGTGAACACAATTACAAAACACTTTTCACACAAATAAAATCAGACCTAAACAACTGGAGAAATATTAATTGCTCATGAGTAGGCCAAGTCAATATAATAAAAAAATGACAATTCTACCTAAATTAATTTACTTATTCAGTGTCATACCAATCAAACTAGGAAAAAAATTATTTTATAGAGCTAGAAAATGCATCTGGAAGAACAAAAGGTCAAGGATATCAAAGGAATCAATGAAAAAAAATGCAATACCAAACTGTTTTACAAGCTGTAATCATCAAAACAATCTGGTGCTGGCTAAGAAAGAGTGGTGGATCAGTGGAATAGATTAAGTATACAAGACACAGTAGTAAATAACCATAGCAATCTAGTGTTTGACAAACCCAAAGATCCAAGATTTTGTGATAAGAAATCACTATTTGCCAGAAATTTCTGGGAAAACTGGAAAGCAGTTTGGCAGAAACTAGTTCTATACCAGCATCTCACACTGTATACTGAGATTAGGTCAAAATGATTTGGACATGAAAGGTATCATAAGCAAATCGAGGGAGCATGGAATATTTTACCTGTCAGATTTATGAATAAGAGAAGAACGTATGATCAAATAAGAGAGGCTATTATAGGATGTAAAATTGATAGTTTTATTATATCAAGTTAAAAAAGTTTTACACAAACAAAACTAATGCAGCCAAGATTAGTAGAAAATCAGAAAACTAGGGGAAATTTTACAGAAAGTTTCTCTGATGTAGAGAACTGAGTCAAATTTATAAGAATGAGCTATTCCCCAATTGATAAATGATCAAAGGACATGAACAGTTTAGAGAAGAAGAAATCAAAACTATCTATGGTCATATGAAAATATGTTCTAAATCACTATTGATTAGAGAAATGCAAATTTCTGAGTTACCACCTCATACCTATTAGATTGACTTATACAACAGAAAAGGAAAATGATAAATGTTGAAGGGAATGTAGGAAAATAGGGACACTAATGCACTGATGGTGGAGTTGTGAACTGATTCAATTATTCTGGAGAACAATTTAGAACTATGCTCAAAGGGCTATAAAACTGTAAATACCCTTTGACCCAGCAATACCACTACTAGGTCTGTATCTCAAAGAGATCATAAAAAAAGAAAAAGGACCCACATGTACAAAAGTATTTATAGGAGCTCTTTTTGTGGTGACAAAGAATTGGAAATTGAAGGGATGCCCATCAGAGGAAAGGCTGAACAAGTTGTGGTATATGATAGTGATGGAATACTATTGTGCTATAAGAAATAATTAGCAGAATGCTTTCAGAAAAACCTGGGAAGACTTACATGAACTGATACTGAGTGAAGTGAGCAGAACCAGGAGAACATCGTATGCAGGAATAGCCATATTGTACAAAGATTAACTGTGAATGACATAGCAATACAATGACTTAAGACAATTCCAAAAAACTTATGATGAAAAGTGCTATCCATTGCCAGAGAAAGAACTGATGAAGTCTGAATATTGAAGCATGCTTTTTCTCCTTCCTTTCTTCTACCCTTCCTTCCTTCCTTTCTTCCTCTCTTTCTTTCTTTCTTTCCTTTCTTTCCTTCGTCCTCCTCTTCCTCCTTCTTTGCATTTCCTTTTGCAACACAGCCAATATAGACTTTACTGGACTACATATGCATAATCTATATCAGATTTTTGCTGTTTTGGGAGTGGGGCAGAGGAGAGGGAGGGAGGAGGAGGAGAGAGAGAGAGAGAGAGAGAGAGAGAGAGAGAGAGAGAGAATTTGGAACTCAAAATTTAAAAAATATTAACAATTTTTGTTTATATGTAATGGGGGGGATGTTAAATGGGAGGGGGAAGAATTCACCTAATGTGCGATAGGCCTTTATCACTTTCTTTTGACATTATGAAGATATCATAGAACACATATATAGGTTGTTCTCAGTTCATCCCTCGCTTTTGCCATGCCATCAGCTTATCTTTAGATCATATATCTCCTTGTTGCTCTCCTTTACTTTGTTTCTCCTTTGTAATTCCTTCTGTCATATGTTTCTGCCCGTTCACACCCATCATATGCTTCTCTATTACCCTCTGAGTGCTATTCATTTAAATTTTTTCAGAGACTAGCATGTTCTACATCCAGCATGTATTCAATGCTGTTCAACATCAAACAACTATTGTTATTAAAATATGGATCTTTCAAAGTTGACAAAAAGGAAAAATGACAGATGCTGGTAAGGCTGTGGGAAAATAGGTACATTAATTCACTGTTGATGGAACTATGAACTGGCTTAGCCATTCTGGAAAGCAATTTAGTGCTATGCCCCAAAATCTATTAAACTGTGCATACCTTTTGACACAGTGATACAATTATTAGGTCTGTATCCCAAAGAAATCAAAGAAAGAGGAAAAGGATCCATATATACAAAAATACTAATAGTAGCTCTTTTTTGTGGTGGCCAAGAATTGAAAACTGAGGAGATACCCATCAGTTGGTGAATATCTGAACAAATTATGATATATAAATGTTATGGAATACCATTATATTGTAAACAATGATGGAAGTGTATGATTTCAGAAAAGCCTGAGAAGAGTTATATGAATTGATTGCAAAGTGAAATGAGCAGAACCATGAGAACAATTTATATAACAACAATATTGTAAAGACAAACAACTTTGAATGACTTAGGATGTTTGATCATCACAATAACCAAACACAGTTCCAAAGAACTTATTTATGAAAATGTTCTCCAGGGAGAGAGGTGATAGAATCAGAGTTCAGACTGAGGCATGTTTTTTTGACATGGCCAATGCAGAAATTGGTTTTGCCTGACTATATGTATTTGTAATGAGTTTTGCTTTTCTTGCTTTCTCAGTGGAGGCAAGGAGGGAAAGAATGTAAACCTGAAAATAAAATAAAATTTCTATTTTAAAAGGGTGGTGCTTTCTTTCTGGAAGAAGTCGGGAGTCATTAAAAGCATCTTATATTTTTCTGAAGGCAATCCAGACACTCTTCTCCTATTTAATTCTAGTTCCAACTCATTGTCCCTTTTTACTGTCTGTCCATGAAATATATACTGACAGACAAGCTCCATTGGTTATCCATTTATCTGCATGTCATAGTTGACAATATTAAAATTATATATTTTTCATCTGCTTGACTTTTTCTTTGCAGAAAGTTAAGCCAGAGTCTTCTGAATGACTGCAGATTGCTTCCACAAGGCTCTGTAATATTTTGAGGCTTAATACATCCAGCATGATGCCATATGCAAACAGGATCACCTGGAGTACCTCAACATCTGCAGAGAATCCCTCTTGAACTTGAACTCTGTGCTGGATCTCTTCCATCATGGTAGCAAATACCTTTAGCAAACATACCTTTCTCTGTCTCATGTTCCTCTAGTTATTTATGGTTGTCAAATTTAGTTCTGTCATATCTGTCAAGGAATCTTGAATACTTTTGATATATGCGTGTGGACACATTCTTGTTGGAAGAGAACCTTGCACTATTTTGTTCTAAGAATAAGAAGAAGAATAGCTATCATTTATATAGCACCTAAATGCACCAGGCACTGTGCTAAGTGCTTTACATATATTATCTAATTTTATCCTCATAGCAACCCTGAGAGATAGGTGCTATTGTGATCCCCATTTACAGTTGAGAAAACTGAGGCAGAGGTTAAGTGACTTGCCCAAGGTCATACAGTTAGTACATATCTAAGGCTGGATTTGAATTCAGGTCTTCTTGAGTCTAAATATACCACTCATCCACTGTACCACCTACCTGCCTCTAGGAAATTCAATGCTTTTTAAATGATCAACAAGTTTTAAATACAGCAGAATTTTCTGGTATTGTGGTATTCTTTGAAACTTTCAGTCAATTATATATTGGTAAAATGTGTGCTACTGTATAATATTGTTTGCAAATGTCTGTTCAGTCTCTATGCATTGAAGATACTCTCAGTGCTCATGGAGATTATTCTTATAAAAAATGTATATAGATGGAAAAATAGGCCTGTAGGGCAATAGTTGATGTATATTAATGTCTCCTTCAGAGGGACATGAATAAATGCTTATTTATTATTTATTATATTTATTTGTTATGTTTAAATTTCCCCATGCCATGCATTTTAGAATTTGAACCTAAGGGGCAGCTAGGTAGCATAGTGAATAAAGCACCAGCCCTGAAGTCACAAGGACCTGAGTTCAAATCTCGACCTCAGACACTTCACACTTAACTAGCTGTGTGACCTTGGGCAAGTCACTTAACCCTAATTGCCTTGCCTTCCCCCCTCCAAAAGAAAAAAAGAGAAATTATTAAGGGACAGCTAAGTGGCACAGTGAATAGAGCACCAGCCCTGGAGTCAGGAGGACCTGAGTTCAAATCTGGTCTCAGACACTCAACAAGTTTACTAACTGTGTGACCTTGGGCAAGTCACTTAATCCCAATTGCCTTGCCTTCCCCCCTCCAAAAAAAAAATAATAATTTGAACCTAAGGCCTCCCTGTGGTGACACCTGTAATCTATATAAGGTCCTGCTGATCCCACCAGTCCCCATTTTCACATCCTTCCCCATAGTAAGTAATTTTAGAGCTATAGATCCTTCTCATTCCTCTCATCTCTTCTCAACCACCCCACCCAGAATGTGGCAGGTAGTAAGTATTCAATCATAAACACTACTAACCAAATTTTCTATACCCCAATACAATGCAATAGCCAAAGTGGGATAACAAACCCTTGAATTTTAATTGTACGTTCTAAAATGCTGCTTCTATATAAATCATACTAGTTCTAGCGTTTTAAGAATCCAAGCCTTGAGAGCAATCCTGTGAAGTGTGTAATGTGATTTCATGGATGACAAAGCGAGGCTGATCAAGTAATTGGCTTATGATAACACAGCGAATAAGTGGTAGAGCTGGGATTTGAACCTAGATCGACACTGACTTAAAGTCCAGCATTTATTCCCCTACACCACTGCCCCTTTGACAGAGAAATGTATCAAAGAATCTGTACAAGATAACAAAGTTAAAATGCAGTTGTTGTTCAATTTCTTTTCAATCAATCTGACTCTGGGTGACTTATCTGTGGTTTTCTTGGTAAAGATACTGTAGTGGCTTGCCCTTTCCCTCTCCAAGACATTTTTCAGATGAGGAAACTATAGCAAACAGGGTTAAATGACTTGCCCAGGGTCACACAGAGAGTATGTGTCTGAGGCCACATCTTCCTGACCTCAAGGCCAGCGCTCTAGACAGGCCCAGCACTTTACCCAGTGTGCCTAGCTGCCCCATAAAAGTTCCTGCTGCAATTTTGTCCTACATAAAACATTTAATTTGATTTAATAAGCATTTATTAGCACCTAGTATGTGCTTAATAAAAGAGACAGTGTGGGATAATGTGGATGGAGAGCCAGTGTGGGACTTAGGAAGGCCCAGTTCAAAACCTACCACTGATACATACAAGCTGTGTCTTAACAAGTCACTTCATCACTCAGTGATTGGCAACTCTCTAAGACTATGAGTTCATACAACAGTGGCAGATCTTCATTGGGTGAGGTAGTTTCCTCACCCAGAGCTCCCTAGGCCTTTGAAATGATAGATCTGGGTCCAAAAATAAAAACTAATAAATTATGCTAGGCATCGAGGACAGAAAGACTAAAACAAAACCAACCCTGCTGAAAAGGAAGGGTCAGAAAGGAAGGAGGAAAATTAAGAGAGAACCATTTTATGCAAGTCAAGGGGAGGGGAAATGACCTAGAGGAGGGGATGGACAATAGAGTCAAAAGGTTGGAGTAGCCAAGTGTGATGAAGACTGAAGTCCACTGGATTAAACAAATGAGATGGACAGTAACCTGGGAAAGACGCAGAGAAGAGATTAACCGAAGCCATTCAAACAGTATTAGGCAAAGTTTATAGGGAGTAATGTATATTTTACACCAGGGAAACAAAACTTTCTCAGCAATGCCAATGAGATTTCCCAAGAGAAGAGCAAGTTCGACTGGTATTTTTGCTAGTTGGTGCAAGAGCAAAGCCAAGATGCTGCCTAGCAACTGCACTGGCAACCTGATTAATAGGTAAAAGTTCTAAGTGAAAATCCAGTTTTAAAAGGTTCCCTAGCAAATTAGTCATTGTGAGCCTTGGGGAATATAAATTCCGCCACAGGTTCCCTGGTCAAGAGGAATTAGGGGTAATTCTGACCATCTTTTTCAGACAAAACCTACATGCTAATAAAAACGTATTGGGCGGAATAATCTCTCTTGCTTGTAGGTCTGGGAATGTTCCTCCTCTGCTCCAAAATCTTCAGAGCTTACTAAGTAAAATTCAAACCCCTTTACCTGGTATTCAGGACTTTTCAAAATCTGCCAGCACACTATCTTTCTGTTCTTACCTTACACTCTGTGAATGTTCCTTCCAACTCTCTGCTCTTCTAAACACGTATTGAGGTCTTCTGTCTCCGTCCTTTTTTTCGTTGTTCCTTATGACTTTTGTTGTTGAGTTATTTCAGTCCTGTCTGACTCTTTGTAACCCCATTTAGGGTTTTCTTGGCAAAGATACTGGAATGATTTGCCATTTCCTTCTCCAAATCAGATGAGGAAACTGAATCAAACAGGGCTAAGGGACTTGCCCAGAGTCACCATTAGTGTCTAAAGCCAGATTTGAACTCAGGAAAATGAGCGAGTAAGTCTTCCTGACTCCAGGCCCAGCATGCTATCCACGCTGCTACCTAGCAACCTCTAGAATATCTTTCTCCAAATCTTTACCCATTTAATTCCTACTAATCCTTTAAAAGTTGAGTCAAATGCTTTCTCTGAAAATGCTGGGGAATCAACTTCCCAAAGCACATAAATGGTTTGGATAGATTCAATTGTGAAGTGCTCTTTAAAGAATTAAAGCATAGCTTAAATAACTTGGGGAATATTCAGTGCTCATAGGTAGGTTGTGTAATAAATACTCCCAAAATTAATTCACACTTTTGAAACTACACCAATAAAATCACCAAGGAGATACTTTACAGAACTTAGTAAAATAGTAACAAAATTCATTTGGAAAAGCAAAAAATCTAGAATAGCAAGAGAAATAATGAAAAGAAGTAGGGACAATGGAGGAATAGCACTTCCAGCCCTCAAATTATATTATAAAGCAGCAGTCATCAAAACCATCTTATTGGCTAAAGAATAGAGAGACTGATCAATGGAATAGACTAGATAACTTGGAATTCAGAAATAATACAACTCAAAATACAGTGTTTGATAAAGTTAAAAATATAAATTACCTAGGGAAAAACTCCCTATTTGATATAAACTGCTGGGAAAATTGGAAAGAAATCTGACAAAAATTAGGTTTAGATCAATACCTTACACCACACTCTAAATGTAGAATACACAATGGAGTGTGGTATAAGGGATATGCAACATTAATATTAAAGATCATACTACAGAAAAAATAGAAGAAAAACAGATTATATGCTTATCAGAAATCTGGGTAGGCAATATATTCTTAATCAAACAAGAGAGAGGAAATTACAAAAGAGAACTTTATTTGAAACTGAAAAGTGTCTGCATAGACAACATTAATGTATCTAGGAGAAGGGAAGGGATCAAATAGGAAAAAAATCTTTGCATCATATTTCTTTAATATGGATTTGGTATCCAAAATATATAAACAATTAATAAATATATATGACTAATAACTACTCCCCAACAGACATATCATCAAAGGATATGAACAAATACTTCTCAAAAGAACTGCAAAGTATTTTTGACCACATGAAAAAATGCTCTGTTATTAATAATAAGAGAAATCAAATCAAAGTCACCTCGAGATTTTGCCTTACACCTTCTAGATTGGCAAAAACAACAAAAAAATGGCAATAGTCACTATCTGAGGAATTGTAGAATAATAGGCACACTAATCCATAATTGGTGGGGATGTGAAATGGTACCAACATAAGTCTGTATTTAATCCATATGAACAAAAGTTCTCTGGTGGTTCTCAAATTTTTTTGAATGTACAGAGGTCTTGATTATAAATTCCTTGAGGGCAGGAACTGTTTTTTGCCTCTTTTACATCCCCAGAGCTTAGCACAGTACCTGAAATTTAGTAGGCACTTAATAAACGCTGTTTGATTGATTGATTGATTGAGACCAAAAAGTTTGAAAACTGCTGATCTGGTCAAACCACTTTATTTTATAAATGATGAACTGAGACCCACAGAGTTTAAGTGATTTAGCAGATTGCAGGGCTAGAATCTGAACCCAGATCATTTGGAGTATTACCATAAAGGAGGAAGCTGCCGTCTGGTAACTCCCTATTTTAACTGATCACTCTTGCTAACTAGATATTAAACTCAATTCTAAGTGCTAAAAGACTCCAAGTACCCTGGAAAGAAGTCCTGGTTTTTTGATTTGGTCTAGTTACTGCTCTGGTGAATCTTAAACATTGTATTCAGTTCTGAATCTATTATGAAGAGCTAGTAAAAAAAAAATTTTAATGTATTTTGAAAAATTCAGATAAAATCCAATAGTCCTTTCCATTTTATTGGTGCTTTTCTGAACAGTTTACAAATCTGTTTGTCAGATTGTTGTTACTGTTGTTGTTCATCCTTAATTCTGGAATAGGATCAATGATATCAAGAGTGTGATATCTTGACTTGCCCATGAATTGGTTTCGAGTGAGGTGGAGCAACAGCAAAATCATCAGCCTTGCTCTCTCCTCCAGTCGTCGAAGTCCAGTGACAAGACAGATTTGTCAGATTTAAAATATTATTAAGGCCCTTGAATCTGTCCAGTTCAATTTTATGACATAAAATGTATTTATGATTTTTTTGAAAGTCTATGGGTGTATGTATATACACCATCTCAGTCTCTAGGGGCAGGAAGGAGGTTAGGGTTACAGTTTAGATTGGCTCCTAGATAGCACAGTCCCACCAAGTTCCAAGTGCAAAGTTCCACTTGGACTTGAGTTCCAGGCACCCTGATTTCTGTGGGTTTCCTTAGTAGGCTTGCTGGGTAAACATCTAGTTTAGAATCTTGGCTTCAAGGTTACCATGAATTGAGTACAGGTCTGGGGATTCTATGCCTAGAAATGAACAGGACAAACAAATAAGACCAGAAGAAAATCCCAAACTCATTTTGGGAGGCCACAGAGACTAAAAGGGAGAGGGGAAGGTAGCCCTTTCTGTCACTTTCTCAGCTTACAGTGCCTATGCCATGGACATTCAACCCCTTGAATGTGACAAGAAAAAGAGAACATGACTGTCACAGTCTCATAGTTTTAAAGACTCAGTGTGTTCTGACTGCAAGGTTATTGTCACCCATATGTTAAGGGAATAGAAAATGTCTTCTCCCAGAAGCAGGGTGCTGGTGCCACCATGTTAGGTGATTTGTATATACACACACACACACACATACGTGCATGAGTGTGTGTGTGTGTATGTGTGTGTGTATGTATTGCAGCTAAGTAGTACAGTGGATAAGTGCTGGACCTGGAGTCAGGAAGACCCGAGTTCAAATTTGGCTGTATGACCCTGGACAAATGACTCAATTGCTCTCAACTTCAATTTCCTCATTTGTAAACTTGGAATGGTAGTGGCATTTACCTCCCAGTGTTGTGAGGATCAAATGAGTTAACAGGCACAGTGCCTGGCAAACCTTAAAGTACTCCATAAGTGGTAGATTTTGTTGTTATTGTTACTGGTTACTTCTATGTATATGTTAATTTGTGACAGTAGAATATAAGATATTTTAAGGCAACATTGTAAAAGTTGGAATTTGGCAAGTGGAAGCTGATGACTATGAGACATCATGAATCAATCAAACAAATTCAAAAGAATGAAAAATGGAAGAAAATGTAAAATATCTTATGATGAAAACAACTGACCTGGAAAATAGACCCAGGAGAGACAATATAGGAATCATTGCATTACCTGAAAATCATAATCAAAAGGAGGACCTAGACAGCATCTTTCAGGAAATTATCAAGGAACACTGCTCTGGTGTCCTAGAATCAGAGGCCAAAGTAGGCACTGAAAGAGTCCACCAATCACCTCAGGAAAGAGATCTCAAATAAAAATGTTATAGCCAAGGAACATTATAGCCAAATTTCAGAACTGTCAGGTCAAGGAAAAAGTACTACAAGGGTACAGAGACAAACAATTAAAATATCAGGGAGTCACAATCAGGATCACACAGGACTTGGCAGCTGCAATATTAAAGGATCAGAGGTCATGGAACATGATATTCTGGAGGGCAAAGGAGCGAGGACTGCAACCAAGAATCACATCCAGCAAAATTGAGTGTAATACATCAAGGGGAAAAATGATCATTCAATGAAATAGGAGGATTTCAAGCTTCATAAGGAAAAGACCAGAATTATACCAAAAGTTTAACCTCCAATATCAAGACCCAAGAGAAGCATAAACAGGAAAAAAGGGAAAAGAAAACATCCGATAGAGTTAAACTGCTTATGTCCCTATGTAGGAAGATAGTACTTATAACTCTTAAAAAATTGTATCATTTACAGTACAGATAGAAAGAACATACATAGACAGAGGGTACCTGTATAAGGTGAATTTGAGTGAATGACGTAAAAAAAATTAAGAGATGAGAAATATGAGTACAACGAATGCAGAAGGAAGGGAGAGGTAGAATAGGGTAAATTATCTCACATGAAGAGGTGAAAAATACCTATTACAGTGGAGGGGAAGATGGGAGAGTGAGTGATGGACATTGCTTAAACCTTACTGTAATGGCAAGCGAACAAGTACTTAGCTCCTTGTTTCAGTTGAACCTTGCCCATGATTATATCAAGTCTTTGTTAAGAAACAGGGCTTGTGAAACCGACAGTGGGAGGAACTTGCCAAAGACAGGAACAGAAAGGACATAAGAGATAGGAAGAATAGGGAGGAGCTAATGACCAGGTAAAAAGCTGAGCACATGGGAAAGAGCAGAACTGAGAAGAGAACACTTGTGGTGGCAGAGTTGAGAAGGAGAAAACTTGTGGTATCCCGGCACTCTGTTTGTCTGTTCTGTCTGTGTTGATTTGTGTTTGTAATACTTTGTACAGAAGCCCTGGGACCTTACCAGAAGGCCTGAAAGAGGATTTTTTTTTTTTATTTACTCATTTACTTTTAATTTACAAGATTCAGTTCCACAATCACTTGAGTTTCAGATTTTCTCCCCTCCCTTCCCCCCCCGCCATGGTGGCATGCAATCATGTATAGGATCTGCAAATACTTTCACATTGTACAATAGTTTGGTTATATAGAAGGGCC
>CM053585.1:345064813-345085370 GCA_028646515.1 Pseudochirops corinnae | reverse complement strand
GGTATAAGAAATTTCACCTACCAAAAAAAAAAAATCACGATTTAGAAAGCAGAGAAAAAGAATTATTCAGTTTATTTTATTTTTAGAAGTTTTATTGATGTGCTTTGTTTTTGCAATAACAAACATTTACACATTTTCCCCTCACTCCTTCAGAGATCTCTTAAAACAAAGTAGAACAATTAAGCTAAATTAACAATACAGTGGTCTCATCATACATGTAAAATAATTTCTATAATGTTTTGTGTTAACCAAATCCACAGTCTTTCTTTGGAAATGATTGATATATAGAAAGACTGATGAATTGTTACAGAGTGAAGTAAGCAATTAGTTAACTAGCATTTATTGATCAGGAGATGATAATGACCATAGTAATGCAAATAAATTAGCATTAAAAGGTAGTTGAACTCTGGTTAATTATAGTAACCTGTGTTGGTCCTTGAGAGCTGATTACACACTTCCCTCTCTGAGGTTAAGGATTGACTATAGAATGGTGTGTACTGGCAAGCTTGTTTTATTTATATGTCTTTAACACTGTGATATAAAATTAAAGAACAATGATAGGTTGAAAGTTACAAGCTGAGTCAGTTAAAACACCTTTTTTTTTCTTCTGAGCAATAAAAAGTCCATATTAGTGAAAATATTTTAGATTTGAGCAAGAAGTCCTAGGAATTTGTTGTTGTTGTTTTCCACTGAAAGCTGTAACTTGTTCAAGGAGCAAAAAAATCTTTTGTTATGGTTGATTTATTTTAGGAATAATCTGGATAGATCATTAATGTCCAGGAGATGTTTTGAGTCTCAATTTAGAGATCAAAGCAGTGTCTTCACACATTACGTTTTGTTGTTGTTCAGTCGTTTCAGTCACGTCTGACTCTATCACCCTATTTGGAGTTTTCTGGGCAAAGATACTGGAATGTTTACAATTTACTTTTCCAGCTCATTTTACAGGTGAGAAAACTGAGGCAAACAGTTAAATGACTTGACCAAGGTCCCATAGCTAGGAAGTGCTGGAGGTCACATTTGAATTCAGGTCTTCTTGACTCCAGGCTTGGCACCTAGCTGCCCAAGACATTATACAGAGAATATTTTTATGATTTATGTTGATGTCTTACCTCCTCTATCAAACTTTAATCTTGAAAATCAGGAAAATACCTTAATTAAACTTTCATTCTCCTTAGCATTGTGGTCTGCAAATAATAAACCCTTAATGCATAGTATGGTGGTTGTGTTTTCTTGTGTGTCTGGAGTCTTGCTAAAATGTGGTCAGTCCAGAAGTCTGTAATAGATCAAAGAGAAGTAGAATGGTGGGGTAGAAATAACAAAGCAAGAAATGCAGGTCAAAGTCCCATTGTTTTGTTACCTTGTACAAGTCATTTAAACTCTTTGTACTTAATTTCCTTCACCTATAAAGTCTTCTAAAATTCATTGATATATACTGCTGACTTAGAGGAGGTCAGAACTAAGACTTTGTATTAGAGCTGTCTGCAAGTTGGTTACTTCGGGAGGGAACGGGCTCCCTTTCTCTAGATATCTTCAAATATAGGCTCTATAATCACTTACAAGGTATATTGTAGAGGACAAAATTCATGTACGGGTTGGACAAGATACTTTCTGAAGCCTCTTCTTTGAAATTTTGTGAAAGAGGATGAAAAAAAAGGCTGTTGAATTTGGTGATGAATGTTATTGGTGACCATAGACAATTTCACTCTAAACCTCAATGATGGCTGAGCCACAGTGACATCATAATCCCATGTATGCTACATTAGAAAGCTGAAATGACATTAAGAAAAAAGAGATACGAAGAACAGTTTGAGTGGATAAAATACTCCTAGACGAGGTTTGTGCTCTCGGTGACACATTTTAAGGGCATTAAGAGGTTTTATTCTCAAGGTATCTGAAAGGCGAAGCCCTAAGGTTCAGGAAAAATGGACCCTGGATCTCATCTTATCAAAATGTAACCAAGAAAATATTAATAACTGTTGACCTGTATGCCTGCTTAACCACCTCTATAAATATTTACAACAATACTCTACACACTTGGTAAAATCATCCTCGATGAAAGTATGAGAAGAGAATTGTCTTGGTTATTTAAAAAAATATATTCAGCAGAGCAAATTATTAGTTACTTTTAAGACTATCTTCTTATAAAGTGTCTTCTGTGTATATCTAAAGATTATAAAAGATTCCTTGAAAAATATTGAAACAAAAAATTTTCTTTAGTGCACTGGTTAGTCCCAATTAAAATGTAATGGTGAGATGTATGCTCACCAAAGATACTTCTAAGTGTCGTAGAGAGTATATAGCATAGAGTCTAAATGAGAGAGAATTTTTTTCTAGCTTATAGGTCCCTGGTTTTTATGACATTATGGTGTTTGCCTCAAGATCTTCAGCATTAGACCCATAATCATGTAAGGGTTCAGCCTAACTCTCCACACTGGAAAAACCAAATAGACAAAGGATATCTATCATTTAGATGACCATGTGTCTTTGAATGGACACCTGCTAGAACTAGTCAGTCACCACACATTTTTTGGGCAGGTACTGCAAATATACAATGACTTGGTCCCAGAATTGAAAATAGGAGAAAGAACTGAATTGTCTTTGAGATATAGTACAATGCTCTAATGACCCTAAATCTCTTTCTGAATCAAAGACCCGACTTTCTAATAACCATGTTTTTCTTGTATACTATATGACTGTGTATTACTATATGAATGATGCCACCATCTCTGAAGAATGAAAATTAAAGACTTACAAAGGACAATGGAGAATCACATTGTGGACATGAGCAGAATGCAGCACATTACCAACCAAGAATTGTGCAAGAGAAGAATAGTATAAAGGAAGTCATTGGACAGATGCATGATCAGAGATAGCAGGTGGTCTTATCTTGTAGTTAAAGTAAAGGATAACTGATATACAGACTCTCATTGGCATGTTAACAATGTTAAGACATCCACAGGAAGACTACGAGTACAATGAGTGGACCTTCCATGGAAGATTCAGAGGAATAAAGGTGGCAGAAGTTACACAGGATGAAAAGATATGGGTGGGGTCTATGACTCCGATTTTTAGAAGGAATATCTACATTAGTGAGATTGTAGATGCATATGTTTGGAATTGGAGCCAAGTCTGGCAAAAGAAGTTCAGTATCAAGCTTGGTCATGGCTGTTTTTGGTTAGAGTCAAGCAGTGACTATAAAGTAATGAGATGACTTCTTTTGTGACCTATAAATTGGATCCATAGGCAGTTCCTACAACGCTTTACATAGGTTTCATGGTTCAAATAAACACAGTGTTCAAAATGAACATTTTGGGAGGTTAATATTTATTTGAAGATATGTTCTGATAGACACTTAATACTTAAAGTATCTATGATTTTTCTCTTCACAACCACAGATAGCAATTCCTGGTATGCCTTCACAGATGATCTTAATGAGATGCTATGGCTGAAAAATTAATCATCCTCATTAAGCCAATCTTTTGATGGGTCTTGGACAAAAGATCATAATCCCTCATGATCCATATTAGATCCATATTCTTTCTGTCTTGGTGTAGGACGTCCTGGAGTTTGTGTTTTGCTGGCATAGTGTTCAAAGAGCGAGGGCCATTTCCATGTTATAAAGAAACATCTAGGTAGAGCTTTAATCAAAGTCTGACATAAAGTCCCATTATTTTATAGCCACATTTTGTATGTCCTGTGGAGTCAGTGAGATTAAAAACTCCTTGAGGGTGGGACCAGATTGTTTTATACTCGTTAAACAAAGGGCACATTGTGTAGTAGGTCTTCTCTGAAATGTTGAAATCTGGAAGTTTTATAGCCTGACCATAGTCCTATACATTTACTGTACAGTTATCCTTACCCTATTGCAACTTTCCCCATTGTGGTTTCATATATCATGGATCAGCATAAGAAATTAAATGGGAATTTTTGCAGAAGCTACAGATGATACACGAAGGAAAGCAGATGGCAGAAAAAGTTTAGAAACTCAGAAATGCATAAAATATATGTATAGTATTGTATAATGTCAACCCAAATTTTATAATAAGATATTGTAAACACCGCATAAAAGAAAAAGGGAGAATTCAGACTTCTTTTGATGGAGGGCCAAAAAATTTTACCAAGATTTCTCAGATCGAAGGGGCTTCATGCCCCTAAGCCCTTCACTGTGGAAGGGATAAGTGTAATTGTATGCTAAGTTGAATTGAAATTCAGCCTCTTATTTTTCCTCCATCAATTTTTAATTCTTTATATTAAGATTATTCCTTAGTTTAAAACTATGGGCACGATACAATATTATTCTTCTATACAGAACCCTGTAATAATGTGTTTGTATTTTTCTCTCTTTTTTCTAGGCATCTTTCCTAACAAAGAAGTTAAATATTGGTGGGAAAAGAGTAAATCTTGCAATATGGGTAAGTTAACCATTTTTTTTTTTGTGGCAAGTTTGGATGTTTCTGGAATTGTTTAACCTAAGCAATAAGGAAATTAGAACTTGAGCTATCCAAGTTTTTGTTGCTAATAATTATTAATTTAAGTTAATTCTTTCTGTTTAAAATGTCTCAAAAAAACATTTAGCAATCACAAACATAAGTGTTTAAAAAACCAGACAAGATTCCAAAAGATTTTTCATCTTTAAATTTCTTTATTCATAGTTTTGTTTTTGAAGTGTGCTATAGCAGATAGTTTCTTCTTCCAACTTTTTTCTTCTGGTTTTTTTTTTCCAGAAAACATTTTTCCCAGCCATCTAGACTTTTAAAATGTCAGTCTGCTTTTCTCTTTTGAATAAAGTATCCTGACCATAATTTAATCTTTGAAAGTTTTGTGGAGTATCAGGCTAGGTCTTTACATAGATGTGGAAGTTAGAGGAAATCAGGCTGAGTCTGTACTGGCAGATAGACTTACTTTAGAAATAAAGACTACATTGAAAAAATGTCAACATTTTAGATTCTTTTTAGCCTAGTGTCTCTGTTCTTCTTCTTTTGGAGAATGTTATGTTAAAACAATTGTATTTTAACAGTTGAGCCTTTAAACCTATATAATCAGAATAATTTTCATGATAATGAATCTCTTATCTCATCTAGGACACAGCAGGCCAGGAGAGGTTCCATGCACTGGGTCCAATTTACTACAGAGATTCAAATGGAGCTATTTTAGTGTATGATATAACAGATGAAGATTCTTTTCAGAAGGTATTATTTATCTTTTTGCTGATAGATTGTATTTAATATTTTGTAGTTATAATGAAATCTGTTTTGTGAGACAGTTGAGTTTTTGTTTTTGTTGTCTCTGTGACCTGGTAGAATGTTTTGTGCATAGTATGTGCTTAGTGTTTCTTAATTGAATTATTGTTCATTAAATATAGGATAAAGATCTAGTCAAATAACTGGTAACTTAAGTGTTTTGAAATGGGGTAAGGGGTGTGTGTGTGTGTGTGTGTGTGTGTGTGTGTGTGTGTGTACACATATATTTATAGAAGTCTGTTAAGATATCTACTGGTTTTTCATATATTAGGAAAACGGATAACTATTGTAATTTGAATAAAATTACAGGATAAAAATTTGTAACCATAATGAACTTCCATTAACCCATGTGCTAAAGCACTGGAGTCAAACTCAAATAAAAATAGATTCTTATGGGCCAACAGTTTAGAAAACCACAAATGAACATTAACTTTGTTATGTTGTATTTTTATTTATTTTATTCAACACTTTCCAATTGCATTTTAATCTGGCTCTTGCAACACCTCTTGTTTGACACTTGGTCAAAGCACCCAATAATTTAGTAGTTTGACCAAACCTTGGTTTGACTGTTGTACCAGGCTATATACATAAAAGAAATACTATCAGAAATCTAGCCTGGGCCAGATACCATTTCCCACCAGTTACACTCCTTGGATTCAACATAGTTCCTGGAATCTCATCATGTAGGAGCTAGCATCGGCTTTGGTACTCACACCTCATTATCTTCAGTAGCCTCAGCACCTCTTATTGGAGGGCAGAGCAAAAACTCTTTCCAAAACCACCATTTAAAGAACTCATTGCTTAACTGTTTCCCACTAATAGTACTCCTTGGATTTGACTCCACCATCATCATACCCCTGTAGTACCTTTCCTTCCTGTCCGTGCCTCCCCTTTCCTCCATCCTTTATCACCCTTTTGTGTGTTGTCTTCTCCCGTTAGATTGCTTGAGGGCAAGCACTGTTTTATTTGTGTCTATCCCCAGTGCTTAGCATAGTGCCTGGCTATAGTAGTTGCTTAATAAATGTTTATTGAAAAAATGCTGAGAGGTAAAGAAAGGAAGTTTAAAAATGGGAATTGGTTTTCAGGAAATCAGTAGGAGGCAAAGTTGGAGTGGTGAGAAAGAACGTATTTCGGTCCTTTGTCCTTTCCTGAAGTATATGATGACTTTGTGTCAGTAGACTTGTATGTCAAGTATCTTAGGTCACGTTTGAACTCAGGTCCTCCTGACTCCAGGGCTGGTGCTCTGTTCACTGCGCCACCTAGCTGCCATATCAGGCCAAGTATTTTTAAAAATCTTTCCTACTACCCTTCCCCTTCCAATCCAGTGGACAAATGGTAGGGCTCTCTACAGATGTTTTAAGTCCAGAAATATTATAAATGAGTTGACTCAAAACCTTCTACCGAATTCCCTTCTCATTTGAGAAATTGTGGAAAAATGAAATACCACTGTGGTTTTTCTTAAATCTCTCCTTCCTTAATGAGGAATATGTAACCAAAGTGGGTAATTTTTTAGTTGAAAGTACTTTTCAATTATAATTGAATTATAAGCTTTCTTTAGTGCTGAAATATTTAGCTAACTCCTTTATCTGATGGCTATACCTATTTCTAATTTTGGATATTCTTGCTTGCTTGAAAGCAGTATAAAGACATGCAAATTAGCCCTTGAGTGTTAATAGCTAGTGGAAAAATTTTGCCCACTTTGCCCAGGAAGTGGAAAAATTTAATAAGCAGCCAATAGCTGTTAAAAATTCATGTTGTCTTGGTATAGTTGTTCAGTGTTAATATCATTCTTCCTTGACCTATTAGGTGGGAATAATTTAAGGTGATATATTGGTAAAATATGAGGGAACATGTAAAGGGGCAAAGAATAAAAGAAATAATTAAATATTTTGTCTGAGTAAAAGTGATTTAAAAGAGCAGGAGGGTCTTTTGGAGATTAAACGGTATATGGAAAGTGATTAGGAAGAAGGCAAGGAGGTAGTGAGGGATTATATAATTATATAAATAAACTACAGTAAAATGAATCTTTTATCAGATTGAAAAATGTAAATGCAAAATTATATTTGTTAGAGTAAGCTCCATATGAGTTCTGTCATTTCATTTGAGAGGATGAGGAGGGTATAACCATTGTGATAATACTATCAAATTCTTCCTGTGGGAAACAGAACAAGGGATGAAGGTTAAATGGCCCAGAGGATAAAAACCTATGTGTTATTGGAACAGAGACTTAGACAATGCTAGGCTGAGAAATGAAGGGCACGATACTGTTGAGCAAGTAGGGGAGGTAATATCCCTTTTTCTTTAGTAGATTAGAAATCCTTATAGAGGTTCTTCTGAGTGTGTTCTAGGGTTCTATTTGAAGAACTATTTGAAACCTTAACTGCTTTTTGGGGAGTACTAGGCGCATAGCTGAAACTTTTTTTTTTAAATTTTGATGTATTTTGTAGATTTTTGAGTGGAGCTGGAAGTGATTTGATTAGATTAGACCCCATTTTGACAAACTTCAAAGGTGCATTTATACTGTAAGTTGTATTGTAAAAGACTTCAGGATACTTGAATTCAAATTCATGTCAATTATGCTAGGTTTTACTTGTAGAGTTATAGACTATAGGAATGATTTAGAGGGATTATTTAGCTTCCTTTTGTCACATCTTTTTCTCTGTCAGAATTGTTTTCACTTTCTGTGTATCTTGTTGCCTTTAAAAAAATTTTTTTTTAAGCCTTGAGGATAGGTTTAATCATAACCAAAGAAACTTTGTGTACAGTTTTGGAAGCTAAAATTTTTTTGTTATAAGATGTGACCTAAAAGTGAGAACTGAAGTTATTTCCTTATGTTAAATTATTTATAATAGTATATTGTGTTAATAAGAAAACACTGTGGTCTAGGGCTTGCCCTGTATTTAAATACATACTTTTTGTATACACAGGTAAAAAACTGGGTCAAGGAATTACGGAAAATGTTGGGAAATGAAATCTGTTTATGTATAGTTGGTAAGTATTGTTTACTTTAAAATTTTTTAACTTAGTCTATGTCCTTCAGATTTCATTGAAGAAACATTTACTTTTTAATGTTCCTTTAGTTACATCAGAAGGAGAAGAAGTAGTCTTTTAAAATAGCTCAACCTAGACTCAGAATTTCAGTGTTGAAAGCTTTGAGATTATCTAGTATAAACTTTGTTTTAAAGATGAGAATGTTGAAGCACAACGGGATTAGATGGCTTGGCCTAGGTCACTTTTAGCATTACCTTTTTTAAAAGTTGATTTGAGTGAGGTAGCAAATGATTCATTTCAAATGTAATATTTCAAATGCCCTTCACTTTTGAAAAGATGACTCAGATAACTTACTATCTTAATTAGGAAAGTCAACCTCATTTAATTAAATTTGCATTAATAAATAGTCTGAATCATTTTTTTTAATAGAAAAAAGTTACTACTTTTTTACTTGTCTAAAGAGACAGCAGAATGATGACATATAAAGAGCACTGAACTGGTAGATTTGGGTTTCATTTCTGGCCTGGCCAATTTATGTGACCTGAGCAAATCACTTAACCTTTTTCAAGTCATCTCACTTATAAAAATAGTGAAGTTATTTGCCCTGCCTAACTTACAAGGTATTTGTGAGGATTGAAAGAGGAGGTATGTAGCATTTTGTAAATATAAACCACTAAATCAATATAAATTACTATTATTTTATTGGTGAAGCATTGTGAGGTAGTGGATAAAAAGCCAGTTTTTGGTTTAAATATTGCTTCTGACATACGCTAGCAATATGACTCTGCATAAGTCACTAGCCTCCCAGTGCCCCATAGCAACTCTCTAAGATTGTAAGTTACATAAGAGGTGCTGATCTTAATTAGTAGAGTAGTTTTCTCATTTGGAGTTATCTCAACCAACAAAAGCATAGATGCAACCTGCCAGAATTATTTCTATTTTATTACTATTTTATTCATGAAAAATCAGATTCTTAGTTATAAGGAAACTTGGCAATCTTCTACTCCAGACTTCTAAACAGTATTTAATACTGTATTTGGGGCAACTAGATGTCATAGTGAAGAGAATTGCTGGGCCTGGAGCCAGGAATACCTGAACTCAAATCCAACCTCAAACATACTTGACTTGGGCAAGTCACTTAATTACTGCCTCAGTTTTCTCTTCTGTAAAATGGAAGTAATAGTAGCATCTACTTTCCAGAGTTGTTATGGGCACCATATGAGAGAATAGGTAAAGGGATTAGCATGGTGTTTGGCATATATTAGGTACTCTAAATATTAGCTATTAGCAGTAATAGCATTTCCTTGTGGCTTCCCTTATACGTGGATATCTAGTCATGATTTGAACATTTTTATTTTTTTTTTAAATATATACATTTTATTTATTTTATTTTAATATTATATACAAATATATTTATTTTAATATTATATACATTTTATTTATTTTATTGAAAATTTCCCAATTATATTTTGGTCTTGTTTGGCTGTACTCAGTAGGGTTACGGTCCGTTGTGGGCTGTGTATTTGACACCTCTGATGTAGACATTGTCAGAAACAGGCAGCCCAGGGATGCAGTGCTTACCCGGTAAGCCTGAGCCAGGTCAGCACATCTTGGGGAGGATTCTTCCATGCTGGTAATTCCCTTCTCCTCACAGCCTGGGATGGAGCAGAGGGTCCGCCTCACTTAGGTTTCTGCTTCTTCTCCCCAACTGCCCAGCTCCTAATATCTGTGTTTGCAAATGAAGCCCTGTTAAGATTTATCCCCTTGGCTTTGGCCCAAAGTTCCAACCTGTCATGACCATTTTGATTTGAACATTTTTAGTAACAAACAATCCACTCTTTTTCAAAGCAGACCATTTTTACTCAGCTCTAATTATTAGCAGTTTCTTCCTTTATATTGAGCTGAAATCTGACCCTCTAACTTCCACACGTTTTGCTGACTTAAGTCAAGTGGAATGAATCTAATATTTTGTCTAGATAGACTTTGATATTAATTTGACATTCATGATCCTATCAACATAGGTTTTCCAACCTTCTCTGATACAGATTACAGCCTCTCTGTATCTTCTTATTCTAGATCATTTTTGTACATAAGTTTCTGTAAATCTATGTAGGTGATCCCAGCATCCTAGAGATCTTCCTCTGTATCTTTTACAATTTTGTGCCTATTCCAGTATAGTCCAGGGGCTGTCCACCTGTGACTATTTATGTTTTCTACATGACTAGCCTATATTAATTTCATGTTTATACATGCCTTGAGTAATGTATTTATCGTGCATGAGGCATTATTTGCAGTATGCTGTAGCCTGCTTACACTTACCCATCTGTCTTTTTCTTTTTTGGTATGCCTACAATTTTGATTCTTTTAGGGTGGTATTTTCTATTTTTCAGCCATATTGCTATGCTCAGAGAATAATGATATTTTTAAAATGGGCTTTTGTAGCAAAGAACAGTTTGGGATCATTAAAAGAGCTGCATAGTTTCTTAAATGTGACTTTACTCCATTCTGGGCTCGGTTAGTTATCCATGTGCATCCCCTGCCGAAGAGGAAAGGTAGATTAGCTGTTCATTTAACCAAATATTATAATAACACATGTATTTCACGCCTTACTCAATGATATCCTAGCCATGGTCATTTAGAATTAGCCTTTCCAACTACAAATGGTATTAAGTTCAAATACAAACAGAATCCCAAAAGTTACATGTTGACTTAGAAAACCACAAATTAAAATTGTGTTATATTTTTATTTTGTCAAATATTTCCCAATTACATTCTTTGTCTATTCACCTCTGTATTTGTAGATATTATTTTTATTAATTGAAGTATTGCATTAACTTTTATTGAAGCCACATTATACATATCATTGCCTCAAATTAAATTTGTTAATCTCATCTGAAAACTCTGGGTCTTACATGCAACCCAGGTATTGGCCACCTGTGGGCTTGTAGAATTGATTTAAAAAATGTTATCAGGACTCTTCATTTTTCCCAGTTACATTTCATCTTGTTAGTTTCAGCTAATACCAGTCTTATTGGTTGATTTGAATTTTTTATTTTTGTTATTCAGTTTAAATAACTTATAGCCTTTGGTCATCTGGAGATATTTCTGTGTATATATCTTTAAGTTAATTTTGATAGGAGTCAAAGTAATAGAAAAAGTATAAGAAACTCTTTGTTTCTGCGGGTTTTCTTTTTTTTTTTTTCCTTTTTTGGTGGGGGAGTCTGGGTATGAAACAGAAGCTAGTATTTAGATTTATTTACATGAAAAGATTAAAAGTTATTTTGGAATGCTGGTTAAAGACCTTAGTAATCCTAAACTGACATAGACCATTAAAGTTTTCAGAACGCTTTGCAAGCATCCTATTTGAACCCTGAGGTAGATGATACAGACATAATCCTCTTTTATAGGTGAGGAAACCAAGACTTAGAGAAATTGAGTAATTCATGCCTTGTCACGCAGCTGCTAAGTGGCAGAAGCAGATTTGAAGGGATATTTTGCTGCTTGCAAGAGTTGTAGCAGTTTATCTTTACTGTGCCATACTGCCTTAATGAATTAGGTATTTTAAGGTATTGTGATAGAGGAACGGCCTAAGAAATGTGCATAGAAAGCTAGCATTGTAGCCGAAAGACATGAGTTCAAATCCTGTTTCTTCTGATATATATTAGCTATATGATCGTGGGCATCTCAGTTAACTTCTCAGTATTCTAGGCAACTCTCTAATACTGTAAGTTGCAAAAAAGTTGCCAGCCTGTATTGAAGAGAGGGATTTTCTTAATTCAGGAGTTCCTTATACCAGTGAAGTCACATATTTAGTCCTTATCCTTATTGTGATATGATCCTGCCTAATTTTTAAAGGGGGAGAAGGGAGTAGAGTTGAATATGTTGGCATTGTTTTATTTCTACATTTATTTAAAAAATAGTTTGTTCGATTCATGACTTGTTATGAGATAAGTAATTAGAGTTGAGCTAAGAACAAGGAAAATCATCCAGTATCCATTGGTCCTGTGTCTATCATTTGAGATTAGGTAGTGAATTGAGATTAACAGTGAAAGTAAGGGAACCCATTTTCAGAAGGATAGTTTGATTATAGGAAGAGGGTCTACACTAAGAGCGTATGGGAGACCAGAGAGAGGTTCAGTATTTGCATCAGGTATATTAGTTAACACAGACATGCTGGATTGAGGTAGGAGAAAGACTAGCTTTCAAAAACCCCAAATTTAGATAGTTACCTCTTTTCCACCCTACCTTTACCAAGGAAGAATGAGGTGGTTCAAGTTCTGAAACCCAAAAGAAGAAGATCGTTTAGGGATTTTTCAAGGCCGCAACCAGTGGATCAAGTATAAAGTAAGTTAAGAAAGTGGGGAGAGGGGATGACATGTAAGATGAAAATATTTGCTGAGGCCTCAGATCCTATAATCAGTACTGGGAGAATGATTCCCAAGGGTTAAGACAGCAGATAACCCAGCCAAAAGCATAGCATGATTTAGAAATGAACTAATGCCAAAGTCAAACTTAGCAGATAAGGCAGGGCCAAAGGAGGACTAAAAAGTGTTGGCCTAGTGCCTTGAGGCTAATGTTTAAGAAAAGACTTAAACCCATGTGAACCTTGAAACATGATAAACCGTTTATGATGAGTTTTGTCTCTTTTCTGCCCCAGTTGTACACCTGCCCATGCAATGCTTTGTGAACTAAAAGACAAAATTATGATACTCTGGGGGAACAGAAATAGAAGGAAACTCAGGTTCTTTTACTCCTATGGTTTAAGGAATCAAGGAAAATGAGCATAAGTAGTGGTGGAAGTGACGTGTCTTCATGAGGGAGAGGCAACAGAGATGCCTCGGAGGGACCTTGGCATTAACACAAAAAGTTCAGCTGCAGGATGGATAGAAAGGCCTAGAAGAAGTCCTATTAGCCTAAAGAGAATTAATGAGGTTTTGATAGTAGAAAATTATTTTGCTATAACTTCATTTAATTGAAAGTTTTATGATTATAGTCCTTTTGGTTGTAACTACCTGTATTTGTAAAATAACATCTTGTAGAATTTGTAAGGAAACTGCCATTACAAATGGACTAGTGTTTTAGTTGGTTATGGGCCTGTAAAAGAAATTTTGCTGATAAGTTTTATCAGTGCATATTCTGATATTTTCTTTTTTTTGTCTGAATTTTTCACTTATAATGTCAGCTAAGCACCAAAGAGTTGATGATCTGTAATACTAGAAAATTATGAAGTAGTTGTTGTGGTTTGTTGGTGAAAATGAGCTGTCACTAAAAGTTTATATTTAATTTTTTTCCCAACCAGGTAATAAGATAGACTTGGAAAAAGAAAGGCATGTTTCAGTTCAAGAAGCAGAAACGTAAGTTCTGATTTCTTCCTTAAAATAAAACTCTCAATCCGCCCTGTCTCCCCAGTTATTTAAATAGTTTTCTTTAATAAAGTCCCATCCTACCTCATTGTAGTGTAGCGTGTCTGTAGCTGTGGTGTACTCGAAGGCTTTATTCTGGTTTCCTTCTCTTTTCTCTCTGCATTCTGAACTGGTCAACCCTCATCAGGGTCCTGTAGCTTCAATTTTCATTTTTATGCAGATGATTCTAGAACCTATGTATTTGAAGTCCTTGTCCCTTTCCTGAGTTCTAGTCCTATATAACCAATTGCCTATTGGAAATTTTAATTTAATTGTGTTATCTCAAGCTTAGTATGTCCAAAACATAACTCATATCCCTCTCTCCCCTTCTAAATTTCTCAGTTTCTTTCAAGGATGCTTTCTTCAGGTCACCCAGGTTCACAGTCTCATTGGCATCCTCAACTCACCCTCACCCCACAGCCAATCATTTGTCATATCTTCTCATTGCTATCCCCTCAGCATCTCTCATATATGTCCCCTTTCCTTCCACTCACTTAACCATCACCCTTGTTCATTTTTACATTAACTCTTTCAATGATCTCCTAATTGGTCTCCTTGCCTCTAGTCTCTCCTGAAATTCATTCTCTACATACCCACCGAAATGATTTTTCTAAAGTTCAGGTCTGACCAGGTTATGCCCTTACTCAAACTTCACTGGCTACCAGTTACCTCTAGAATCAAATAGAAACTTCACATCATTTTAGAGCTCTCCAAAACTGGTCTTCCGGCCTGATTACACGGTATTCTCTTCCACACACTCTACAGCCCATCCCGATTAGACTTATTATCTTTCGTCATAGCCAGCCTTTGTACTACCTTGCCCCTCTTTCGTGAGAACCAGAAAAAACCTTAGCCTAAGAGGGCCAGAGTCTCCCATTGCATCCTGGGCCATCTCTAGTTGTCCTGATGAATATTTGGCCACTGGACCCGGGTGGCCCTGGAGGAGAAGGTGAGGCTGGTAACCTTGCACAGCCCTCTCTCACTCAAATCAAAGTCAACTGTAAGTCATGTCATCATCTCCTGATATCATAGTCCTCTTTAAGAACAAAGGACAAGCACAACCCTCATTAGTAGAATGCTCTCTTGGAATTCTATTTTCATTTAAGACTCAATTCAAATATCACTTCTGGTAGGAGGGCTTTCTTGCCTCCCTCTCCTCCTTCCTCAGCCATTCCACCCTCTCCCCTCCCCGCACCCCCCAGTTTCCTTGTATTTGTTTATATCATATATATGTGTGTGTGTGTGAGAGTGTGTGTGTGTGTGTGAATGTTATCTCTCATGTTAGAATGTTGGCTTCTTGTGGGGAGAGAGTATATCACTTTTGCCTTTGTATCCTCAATATTCAACACAGTGCCCATCACTTAATAGGATCTTATTAAGTACTTGATTGGGGCCATTCCCTAATTGATAAATGGTCAAATGATATGAATAGATATTTTTCAGAGTGTTCTAAATCATTAATAATCAAGAAAATACAAATTAAAACAGATATGAGATAGTGGCTAAGTTGACAAAATAAGGGAATGACATACTGGAGGGGCTGTAGGAAAACAGGAACAGCCAGGAGGCCATTGTCATGGATCGAAGAGTACATGTCAGGATGTATAGGTGTGAGAAGACTGGAAAGGTAGGATGGGGTTAGGTTGTGAAAGACTTTAAATGCCAAACAGAGCATTTTGTATTTGATCCTGGTTGAATGGAGGGCCTACACTAGAGTGGTGGTGGTGTCAGAGGAGAGAAGGAGGCGTGGCATATTGGAGAGATATTGCATAGGTGAAGTCAGCAGGCCTTAGCAACAGCTTGGATGTGGGGGGCAAGAGATAGTGAGGGGTCGAGGATGACTCCTAGATTGTGAGCCTGAGTGACTGGGAGGATGACAGTTCCATTTACAGTGATAGGGAAAGTGTGTGGGGGGGGATGGTGTTAGGGGGAAAGATAATGAGTTCTGTTTTGAACATAATGAGTTTAAAGTGTCTGTTAGACATCCGATTTGAGCTGTCTGAAAGGCAGATGGTGAAGCAATATGCAGTATTGAAGGTCAGCAGAGTGGGGGGCAGGATGGATAGATTTGAGAATTATTATTGTTATTGTCATTTTTCTGTCCTTTTTGACTTTTTATGACTGCATTTAGGGTTTTTTTGGCAAAGATACTGGAGCGGCTTGCTATTTCCTTCTCTAGGTCATTTTATAGATGAGGAAACTGAGGCTAACAGGGGTAAGTGACTTGCCCAGGGTCACATAGCTGGTATCTGAGACCATACTCAAACTCAGGAAGATGAGTCTTCCTAACTCCAGGTCTAGTACATCCACTGTGCTGCCCCTGTCATCGGCAGAGAGATATTAATTAAATCCTTGGGTGCTGTGAAATCATCAAGTTAAGTAGAGGGAGAAGAGACGAGAGCTCAGGACAGAACCGTGAGGGACCCCTGTAAAAGGGATGATCAGGGGTAGGAGCAGCAAGGACAGAAAGGTAGGAGGAAAACCACCTTGATAAAAGGCCACTGAATAAGAGATGGTTAGTAACTTTTGAGAGCAATTCCAGTGAGATGCTATGGTCAGAAGTCATATTGTAAAGAGTTTAACAAGAGAATGAGAGTAGGAAAAGTGGAAATGGACACTGCTTTTTCAAGGAGTACATACGAAGGGTAGAAGACATTGTTAGTGGGGCTAGAAAGGCCAAGTGAGCATTTTTTCCCAGGATGAGGAAGACATGGGTGTATTTGTAGGCAGGAGGAAGTGAACCAGTAGGGAGGAAGAGGTTGGAAATAAGTGAAGGAGTAGGGATTGCAGAGGAGTCAGCTTGTTGGAGGAGAAGAGATGGAATGTTAGTAAGACAGAGGAGTTAACCTATGAGGACTAAGTCTGCTTCATCATGTGAGACAGGTGAAGGAGGAGATAGTAACAGAAAGCATCTGAGTGATAGGGGATGAGGAAGAAGAGAGTGTTCACTGTGAATAGTTCTAGTTTTTTTTTGTGAAAATATGAGGCAAGGTTGTCAGCTAAGAGAATGGGGGGGAGGATCAGTTGAGGTTATATAATATAAGTAAGATCCAATCAGAATTGTTGTCTTTTTTTTTTTCTCCATCTTCATTCAGCAGCACATGTGTAGTTGTGAAGTTGATGAATGGTGGGAGTGATCCAAGGCTGAAGCTTGACTAGGTGTAATTGGTGATATGATAAAGGGACTAAGGATTCAAGAGAAGAGGACAGTGTAGAGTTGAATTGGTTCACCAAGTAGTCAGGATAGGGAGAAGAGAGCATGGCTAGTATAGGGCAGATGGCCTGGGAGATAATTGAAGGTCATGGGTTTGGAAGTTATGGTGAAGATAAAGAGGAGGAGCATAAGGATAGGTGAAAGGACAGTAGATTATGGTTAGATAAGGAGATTCCAGAATTCTTAAGGTGGTACCATTTGTGGGTGATGGCAAGATCAAGGATATGACCATTTTTGTGTGTGAGTAAGGTGGGGTGGAGTAGCTCATAGAAGTGAAATGATTGGTTAGGATATTTGAGGGAGAATCAGTATGTATATTGAAGTCCCTTAGTATGAAGGCAGGAATTGAGGAGGACTCCCAGATTGTGAGTCAGTCACTGAACTCATTGAAGAAGGAAGGACAGTGACCTGGGGGTCTGTAGATAATAGTTACTAGGATTTTGATTGTGTTGGTAGGTATGAGTAGCATGAACATTAACAGAAGAGAGTTTACTACTGAGTGATGGAGGAAGGGGAAGAGCCTAGAAGTGGCAATGAGGAGCAAGAGGTATTCCAGTTTCCTCACCTTGACCTGAGGAAAATGAATGAAGGTACAGCCAGTACTGGGAAGAGTGGCCAGGGAGGTTGGGTCATTAGGGGGAAGCCAGGTTTTAGTCGTTGTTCAGTCTTATCTGATTTTTCATGATCCCAGTTGGGTTTTCTTGGCAAAGATACAGAAGTATCTTTGTTTCTTTCTCCAGCTTATTTTACAGATGAGAAAACTGAGGCAAACAGGGTTAAGTGATTTGTCCAAGGTCACACCCCTAAGGTGATATTTGAACTGAAGATGAGTCTTCCTGTTTCCAGGCCTCACACTCTATCCACTGCACCACTTAGCTTCCCTTAGGTTTTAGTAATAGATGTAAAAAATAGGAGAGGAAAAGATGTAGTATGAAGGAGAGATTGTTACCTGTGAGACAGGCATTCCAGAGGAGATGGTGGAAAGTTTGAGTGGAGTTGGAGTGAACTTTGATGTGAGAGAAGTTGAAGGGGCTAGGAATGAGGAAATCAGTTGGTGGGTGAATAGGGAATGTGGTTTGATTGATCATCTACAGGAATTCAGAGACATTCAGATATGAAGGATATGACCAAGTGTTATTGTAATCCTCTTATCCATTTCAGCCCAAGACAGCTAAAAGTGGAAAGAAAAAGGCTCAGGCAGTTATATCTTAATCATATTATTTGTGTATGTGTGTGTGTGTGGGGATAACAGATTTAAGAAGATTCCAAATAGTTGGTTCAAGTGTGTTCATATTTGTCAGCCATTGAGTCTTAGGCCCCAACCTTCCTGCTTTCCCACCACTATGTTTATATTTATCTTTTTTTTTTATCATCACTTCATATGTTTTTGAATTTCTTCTTAGTGAAAATGACATTTTTATATCTGAATACTTCAAGGACTTGTGATTTGGTTGGTCTAGGTACTAGGCTTAGCATTGCAGATGCTAAACATTGTTTATGCTTTGGTCCTGGTTGTTGCATCAATGACAACGACCTTTTAGGTAGCACATCTTTTGGTAATGAAAATTTGTATATATGGTTTTGAATGAGCTGTTTCATGATAACTGAGATTGAAAGTATTTTGGAAAAAAAATCTCTTCATGGAATTATACGCTTTCAGAGTTGAAGGCTCCTACAAGGCATCCAGTTCAACCTGTATCTGAGTAAGAACTTCCACATAGATAACAAGTCAATGGACCATTAAGGTGATATTGAAGTATCAGCTTTGATTCACATTTGCTATTATTTTGGAGTATATTAAGACAGTTCAAAATAAGTATGAACGAAGTTGAGTACTACATAGGACATGGACTTTTGTGGCTTCTTAAACTTTTGACGTCTCATAATTTAGTTCCTCCTTTTCTAGGTATGCAGAATCGGTGGGAGCAAAGCACTATCATACTTCAGCCAAACAGAATAAAGGGATCGAGGAGCTTTTTCTTGACCTTTGTAAAAGTAAGTGCACTCAGATTGAGTATGTTTAGAAATGAGTCGCTCTTATTATTAACAATATTCGCCTGCGATAGGGGATAAGAGGCAGTCTCATCTTACCTTGTAGCTCTTCCGTTATAAAGGAGCTTAATTTCTGTGCTCTTATCTGAGGCTTGGCTTCCCTTTGAAGGGAAGGGGAGTGTGGTATTTGAATGTTTGTTGATTCCTTCACACATTTTAGATTTTCTGTTTCTGTTTGCCACACACGTTTTTCCCATATTATTCTCTTTATCTTGATAATGTTTTTGTTATGTAGAACTTGTTTATTTAATTGCATCCATTTACCTTTTCCATGATAATTTCTTCTGTTAAAAAAAATTATCTAATTTCCATACTTGAGATAAATTTATCATTCCAGTTTCTTTTAGTTTTCTCATTAAAAAAAAAGAAAGCTTAGTGAAGCTCATTATCCAGCAGGGATTTTTTGTGGTTTAATTTTTTTTCCTCATGTAATCTGTCAGTTCATCACGAAGGTTAAATAATAATCATACCCTTGACTCAACAAGTACATTCTTAGGAATTTGCCTGGAACATTATCAGAAAAAGATATTTGGTTGGATATTTATAGTAAGTAACACTTTGTAATTATAAAAATGGAAATAATCTAACTGTCCAACAATACGGTAATGGTTGAAGAAATTGTGGATTATAAATGTAATGGAATATTGTAATGCATTTAAGATAGGTAAATAGGAAGAGTAAGAGTCAATGGGGCATAGTGGATAAAGAGAGCTGGCCTTAAAGCCAGGAAGACCTGATTTCTGACACATACTGACTTGTAGCTGTTTAGGCCAGTCACTCTACCTCTTGATGCTGCTGGCAACTCATTAAGATTTGTAAAGACTATTGGTGCTTACCTGTGTTGACAGAAGGAGTTTCCTGATTTTGATGTTCCCTATGTGGATGAAATGACAGGTTCATTTACTATTCCTAAGTAAGAGAAATAAAAAAGAAGTCATGAAAGACCTTTGTGAAATAATAGGAATAAGAATAGAATAAGAAGAAATAGAATAAGAAGAAAGTATATACTAAAAAATAGAATAAGAAGAAATTATATACTAATTAAAATCTTGTAAAAGAAGTCTGCAGGCACAAAGGGACAAGTAAAGTTGATGAGGAAATTAAAGTTGGGTTAGATAACAAGTTATGGATATGTTATTTCCTAATTTAATTTATTATCAAATAGTTGTAACTTATAAATCAGGATGAATTTTTTTTAGTGTCTTAAGTTTATAATATTAAACAAAGTTTATTAAGCAACCTTTGCCCAATTTTTATTTTCCATAAGCCTATTAATCTCTAATTCTTTTGGGCGTGTGTAATGCCAAGCAAAGGCAACTTCCAAGGTTTGGATTACCAGCATAGTAAACCCCATTTATTCAGCAAACATTCACAGAACAGAGAAAGTCAAAATACAGTGTAACTTGTTCCTTTAGCAAGTAAGTTCTCAATTCAATCCAGGTACTACTCCACCCCTAGACAGCACATTCATTTAATCAGTCAAAAGTCTCTTCTCAAATGGAGATTAGTCTCCAGCCATAAACAAAGTACATTCATTTGGTCAATCACAGAGCACAAAAAAACTCAAAGGCTTCCCACTCCTGAATCTCAAAAGGGGCGGGAGAACACAAAAGGCCATCCACCCTTAAGTTACAACAAGGTTAAGCTCAGCATTGAAT
>CM053585.1:345022482-345064313 GCA_028646515.1 Pseudochirops corinnae | reverse complement strand
CCAGGATTTCTGTGCAGGTACCGCAAGAAAATCCTCCTTCAGGGCTTCTGAACCAACAGCCAGGTTCCAGGACCTCTACAACAGCAGCACTGTCCTTCACCATCAGGTGAATCTGGCAAAACAACATCAAAACAGACAGACAAAATAACCAGCATCAGAGCCATGCCTCCTCCTCAGTCCTTGGCAGTTCTGGGTGACAGTTCTCAAAAGTCCTGGGCAGTTCCAATGGGCTCTTAGCAGTCTTTCTCTCAGCAATTCAGGCTCCATGATACTGGATACTGCTCTCCCAAAGTTCTTCTGGCCTTCTCTAGGCTTGGACCTCTCTCCCAGTTCACGGCTCCTCCCATTTCAGCCCTCTCTCTTCATGTCAACAAGTCCATCCTACAAGTGGGATTCACAAGTTCTGGGTTTTAACACTCAACCCAAAAACCAAGCCAATACCGGGCCATCTCCAAATTCCACTACCATTACAGTGTGTTTCCCTCTTATAAAGTGGGAAGAATAGCTATTGTGCTCCACAGATCTTTTCCTTTATTTTGTATAATATGAGATAGTTTTGATTTAAGACAAAGTACTTACATAAAGCCGTTGAAGAAACATGGAGTAATTGGATATTGTCATAATTGGTAATTGGGTAATTGGATAAGTCATCTTCACAACCCAGTATACTCGAGTTCAAGTCTTTCCTGTGAAAGACATACCATGTTTTGTGTGACCCTAAGGAGCCACTTAAATTTCTAATGCCTTACCAATGCAGAAGTTTGTTTTGTTTGACTATATGTGCTTGTAAGAGAGGTTTTGTTTTTCTTGCTTTCTCAGTGAGGGCAGGTGAAAGGAAAAGAAAACAGATTTTTAAAATAAAGTATCATTTAGTTAATGAAATGTTTAAAAATTTAAAAAAAATCCTTAGTACTGCAGTACTAAAGGTGTGAGAGATTTATATTAGTAGATAGAATTACCGATGAAATGGCATTATTTCCCCCACAGACACACACAAAAAAAGTCTGTCATGGCAAGTTCAACTTCATTATTAACTACAGTCTTAATTTTTTTCTGAATAGAATTTTTAAAAGACCAAGATTACACATTTTCATTTCCTCAAAGCAAAATGGTTTCCCCCCAGTATTTAATGTCATGTGACTATGATACTCGTGCATAGATCTTTGTTGATAATCTAAAGACATACAAAATTCATTATAACTAGACATTAGACATTTAATTTTTATTACATCTTGGCGCCATTTTTGTAAATTCCTTCCAAATGTAAGTTTTTCTAGTTTGGGGCCATTTCAGCATAGCCACTTAATAAATGGTAGAATTAAATTGAATAAGTCATTTTAAAAAATTATCTAACAAAGACATTAACATCATAAAAATATCTTTGGAGGCTTCTTAGAGAAGTAAGGAGCCAACTTCTTAAAAGTTTTTTTTTTTCCCCCCTCAGGAATGATTGAAACAGCTCAAGTGGATGAGAGAGCGAAAGGCAACGGTTCCAATCAGCAGGGAGCGGCCAGGCGGGGTGTACAGATCATTGATGATGAGCCACAGGGACAGAGCAGCGGAGGATGTTGTTCTTCTGGATAACTATTCTCTTAAAGAAAATTAAAAAAAAAAAAAAAACCAAGAAAACAGAACTGTGGATCATTGCCCCCAATATGAAGACTGCCATATTCCAAGTCACATTCTTTTACCAATGGAGTTATAGAATTAACAGTATTTTAAACTTACATTTATAACACTGCAGAGACCTTAAGTGCTAAACTAGTGGAGTGTGTGACAAGAGAATTGGCGTTTTCTACAGCGGTTAACAAAGCAATTACCAATGGCCTTTTTACATATTTTTTTCCTTTAATGAGGAATAATATGCATGTAGAAAAGACCTACTTAAAGGCTTCATTTATATTCTTTTAAATCAAATCATTATTTAATAACTTATATATGTTGTTGGAATGGTATACATTTTTGCAGCCCTTTGTATTTTGTGGTAGGTTGTGAATTGTATCACTTCTAAACAGCAAATTGATTTTTTTTTATTAGCAGATACCTGAAGTACTATTTTTGCAGGGTTAGCAAAAGCCCATAACTGTCAACTACTTTGATATATTCTATATTCATCCTGTATGCTGAGCTGGTTAAATACATTGTAAATTACATATTAAATATTTTATCTGCTTTTACAGATGCAGGTGCAGAAACATATGTACAGTAGTCTTGTCAATGACTGTAAAGTGAATTAACATTTGGTGAACATGCATAAGCTTTTGACTATAGTCTCTGTATAGGTCATTTCCCTCCTTTACCCTTAAGTCTTCACATAGAAGAGGGTTTTTAAAAATACTCACATTTTACTTTTTACTTGAATTGCTGCTGCTGTTTGTTGCCACGTAATTTTGCCTCTTTCAACCCTTTCTAACAAACAGCAGCATTTTGCTCTGTTGTTAAAAAGAAAGGACGATGGCCTCTGCTGATTCTGCTGTAGAATGGTTACCTAGAATGTTTGAGTGGAGTGTGTTGAACTTGTCACTTTTGCTTTGGCTTTCCCTTGAGCTTTATATAAAACTTGTCTGTGGGCATGGGGCAAGAATGTGACCCTCCCCCCCCCCTTCTCCTCCCAGTAATGGCCACTCACCTCCCAAGACACATAGTCATTCACAGTTAATCATCTCCCAAGGCAGCACTTTGAGGTTTTTTGTGAGCAAGTTGTTCTACAGGGAATATTTATTCCTGTTCTAGTCTCCTGAGTTTGTGAAGGTAGTTTCATATAATGTGGCATAATTAACACTGGAAAGAATTTATTATTATATCCTTGCACACTTTGTAAATGAATCCCACTTTAGTAGATTTTCTTTTGAGGGGGGAATAAAATTATTAAGACATGTTTATTTTAATAGATTCAAGCAATACTGCACACAGAAGGAACACAGATTGTGGAAATTAACTGATAGTCGTGGTGTTCTTATATCTTTTCCATTTCTGTTATGTTTGGAAAATGAGTAAATGTGATGTCTAAGAAAGTGGAATGGCCCCTGGATTTACTTCTCACAATCATCAGTACTACAATTAGAGATAAGCAGAGGGATAGAATGATTGAAGTTTGAGATTTCTGTAAAAAGTATGGCTAACTTCTCAAGTAGTTAAGACTAGGCTGAATGTGTTTGATATTGTTAAATCCCAGTTTTGCCAGTGGCCACTTGAAAGAGTGGATTTGTTCATTTCAAAGTCCACAGTCTTCTCCTCCAACCCATTTGGGAGAGAAGGTAAATGAAAGTGCTTGAATGAATGAGCCTGCCTTCTTATGTGGGTAGGAGAGCACTTTGCCTCTTCATTTCTTTATCTTTTCTGTGCTGGTAACTTCTGTAGGGAGTTCTTTTGTATTTTACTGCCTGCCTGTTTTAGACAAACTTCAAAAATCTTTGGTGTTTCCAACTTAACCTAGAATAGACATCCAATGAGCACTTTCCGTGGAGGTGAGATGTCCCTCCCTTGCCCCGCCAAAACCCATGATTTAAAAGTTAGTGCATTTGAATGAAGACAGATTTGACCATTATTCCAAATGAAATGTTGAAAAGCAAAAACAATTTTAGTATAACATTTCTTTTTTTGTAATCAAGGCCTGTAAATTCTCTTTGTGATGAGTGGTTCTTAATGTTATTGAATTTTTGTGTTCTACAGGTAACAGTGCATTATTGTCACCAACATCTGAGATGATTGAGAATATTCTCCTTTTCCCCACAAATAGAATTCTTTTATTTTTCTGTCTCTCTGTCTTTCTCCTTTTTCTCTTTTGCCTTACTTTGTATCCCCAGTGCTTAGCACAGTGCCTGATAAGTTGCAAGGCACTTAATCAAAGCTACTTGACCAACTAATGCATTTAATTAATTTTTCCCTACCTGTTCTTTAAAATTGCCAGGGATGTGTACAAATGCCATAGCCCTGTTGGTACTCACAGAATAAAAAACAAAAAAGTCCTGTTTTTTGTCCTATAGAAAAGATGGGGTAGAAAGAGAAGGGAAAATAAATGAATGTACTAATATAAAATTACAGGGGAAGGATTTAATTTATGCTTATACGTGTTTGGAGATGTCTCCATCTCTACGTAAAGTTGGTAGCCTGGAATAAGCTAGAAAAGAGCTCATCATAAAAGGTGTATAGATAGACAGGACTTGTACTTTTTCAGTAATTTCAGTGGCTACAAATTCCATACAAGTTTTTCTCAAATATGTTAAGAGAGAGACTCATGATATTCTAATGATGTGTGGGGGAAAGATTCTCCTTGTTTGAAAACAAATGGAAAAACTCTGCCTTCAACTTAACCATATGCTGCAATATTGTATTGAATTGAATGATCCTTTTTTAAAAAGTACTACTTTCGTTATGTGAAGTTTGTGTGTTAAAATATCTTATTCCCCGTGGACCTAAGAAAGCCATTGTGGGAATGTAAGTAGCATTGTCATCCAAGATTAGCATAGATAACTGTACCTTATTTTTATCTGGCAAAGATTTAAGAAAAACTTAAAATGTTTAAGGGGAATTTGAGGCAAGTGTAGATAAAATTAGAGAAGGGAAGAAAAAGGGAGACTAGAAATTGAATATAATTTTGCCATCTGATTTTCTTTATCACTAATTTATCATAGCATAAAACATGTAAAGAATGAATCATGCCAAGTTCTTAGAGTCTTAAAAAAAAAGGAATTGTTATGCCATTTTTATTTTCTTAGAAATTGTTTGATGGTTCCTGCATGCATAAAAATTAACAGCATCAACCTCTTAAATGCTTCTTTCTCACTTATATTTTTTTATTTTTGTATATGAAAATCTTAGAATAAAAAAATTGAACAATATCTTGAGCTCTTTGGAGGAAAAAATAACAGATAGTAAGTAAATTTAAGATAGATTTTTAAGATATAAAACAAAAGAAAGTAATTTTTAACCACTTGAAATCATAAAGCATCTTTTCCTAAAGGGATGTGAATGGCAATGTCCTGGTATGTGCCTATTTAATGTCTGGAGGAAGCACTAACTAGATTCTCAACAGACTGTTTCCTGATTCTATTCTAGCATTTTGTTTACTTGATTTTGCTGATTTTGTTAAAAAGTATAAACTGTGGTCCTTTGAGAATATATATTTGCTCAGTTTAGTAAGACAGAACTAATTTGTTTTTTCTAAAAGTAAGTTGTTAATATGAAATCAGTGACCAAGAATGTATATTTTGAACTCAAAACTATGCTACTTGTATGATTAACTTTCAGACTTGGGTTCCTTGTTTCAAGGAAAAAAATAGACTTTATGTGTTGTACATTGGCTATCACCAAATAGATATTAAAATTCCAAAAAATTGGATAGCATTTTATTTAATGAAAATGTCTTCATCCTTGACATAGAATCATGACACTCCTGTTGGAGAACCTTTAATGACTTGCTTTCTAAATAAATTCGAAAGCCCTCTGCAATCTTGGTTCTTAACCTTTTTCCAGTGTTTTCTCACATAAATTGAGCTACTTCCTTTTTTAAAAAGTAACTTTAAAATATGAACATTTCGGTGTACAAAGAACAGAAGAGGTGATTGTATATGAAAGTGAACTTCTGTTATGTAATTTTAAAGTATATATTAAATATAACACAATAGTAGCAACTGCTCTGATTGTGTCCCCTTCTGAACTTCTGTTCTCGAGTGTATTTTTAAATTTTTCATTGATACTCTCTGTCTCATCATTACTTTTGCCGCCTGCCCAAAAATGTGCCCTACTTTGTAACTTAAGACTCAATCTTATCAAATCAACCTATCCTACTCAGACTTGTCCATTTTATCTTCCATGATCATCTCTTCTTTAGTTAAGAACTCTTTCTTCATTGATAGTTGTAAAAAGAATCTCCTCTTGGTTTACATTTAGGTTATAGCCATTTGTAAATTCTTGTTTGGGTGTGAAAATATTTTCTGAACTTATTGCTACTTGCTTTCTTTTGTGCTTTTGCTATAATTCTTCACCCATGTTCCCTTCTGCTGAAATCCTGTCATTAAAGGCCAAGTTCAGGTATTATTTCTATGAAGCCTTTGACCCTGGTAGCCTGATCCCATCTGCAAGTGACTTTTCCCTCTTGGGCTCTCACATAGCACTTCTATGCACATATATATTCAAGTTTGTATGTCATTAGCCTATAAGATAGACACTTAATTGAACTTATGTAAAAAATTCATGGTATCAAATGGAAAATTTTTCACTATTTAAGTCATTTAATGTGATTGGATGAAAATTTTTATTTTGGATTTCTTATTTCAATGATTTTGAGTGCCTAGTATATATAGGGTAGTGTAGAAGATACAACAATAAACATTCCTTCTAAGAGTTTAGTGCTTAGTTGAATTTATAGAATACCACCTTTCTATTTTGTAGATCATTTGCCCCCATGACTTTTTTGTGGGGAGATTTGAGGAGTGTAGAGAGAGGCTATAGGAGCCTTCTACCTACTGTGGGGTTAGGGAAGGAATTGAGGGATAGGAAAAGAATCATGAGGCATGGAGGGAGGCTTGTGGGTGGGTACTAAAGAGAAAGCTTACTTACAGGTTTCACCTAGGTTGAAATTAGTTATGACTGCTTCCTTATTTCCATTTAGAGATTTTAATTTGTTTTTGGTGTCCATGAGATACCCTAGTTTAAAGTTTAGACTACAGATTATCCTCAATTAACTGATGTAATAACTGTTTTACTTTCTGTAGCACTTTAAGGTTTACAAAGCATTATTACAAAGCCCAGTTGAGGTGGTTAGGGCAGGAATTATTCTCATTTCACAGAAGGGGAAATCAAAGCACAGAGGTTTTAGTCACACAACTAGTAATGTAAAGAGTTGAAACTTGAATCTAAGTTTCCTGAGCAATCAAGTCTAGCATTCTTTTTAATGTACTTACTTGTGGAAATTGGCTCAGATCACTGGGTTATACGATCTTACCGAAGGAAGGTTAATATACATTGGTCAAACTATAATGGGTCGGGTGAGTTGAAGTTCAATCAAGTTGTATTATGGGTAGGGAAGGTAAACAACTGAACAACTGACCTGGAGAAATTTAGAAATTTTAGAGTCCCTTGAGGCAGGTTTCTCAGAACCTTGTTGCCTAAGCATGTGCCCACATGGTGCAGCACACCCTTTTGTGTGAATGGCTCAAATCGAGATGAGATAATGCCACACCATCAAGTTGGAATAAATTTATAAATATGCCACAGGAGAAGCTTGGCTCTTCACTCTCTTTTAGTGGAAGTGGTTCAGCATAGAAAAGCATGGACTTCTATAGAAGGCTTCTTGGTTATTTGATTATCTTGTATCTATATAATAGTATTTTCTAAAATGCTTGAAAATTTTGAATCCCATTTTTTTTCCTTAAGTATTTTAGTACGTAAACGTTCAACGTATAATGAACCATATAAACTAGTAGAGATGTGTGACACAAATAACTATTAAAAACAACAACAACAACCCTACCTAAATGCAAAGAAGCAAGTCGAAATTTCATGTTAGGACAAAGTTTCTAACGATTTTTGTTGTTTTCAGTTGTGTCCACCCCTTCATGACCCCATTTGGGGTTTTCTTGGCAAAGATACTGGAGTGATTTGCCATTTCCTTCCCCAGCTCATTTTACATGAGGAAACTAAAAGTGCACTAAGTGACTTGTCCAGGGTCACACAGCTAGTGTAAAACCATATTTGAACTGGGAGAACAAGTCTTTGTGACTCCAGGCCCAACTACCTACCTGCCCCAATAAAATATTGTTGAGTTTTTCAGTCCTGCCCAATTTTTCATGACCCCATTTGTGTCTTTTTTGGGCAAAGATACTGGAATGGTTTGCCATTTCCTTCTCCAGCTTGTTTTACAGATGAGGAAACTGAGTCAGAGTTAAGTGAACTGCCCAGTAAGTGTCTGAGGCTGGATTTGAACTCGAGGAGTCTTCCTGATTCCAAGTCCTCCACTCTACCTTGCCACCTAGCTTCCTTCTAACAATGAGAACTCCCCAAAAGCCAACCAGCTGCCTCAACAGGCATTAGGTTCCCTTTTCCTAGAAGTCTTCAAGCACATGGTAAATGACCACCTAAGTCTGTTATAGCATGGACTCCTTTTGGGTACAGGTTAGATTAAATGCCTCCTGAGATCCCTTACAACACCTCAGTTTAGCAATCCTTGTGCCCGAGAAGTTCAGTGCTATGTGAAATCTAAAGCTGGGGATAATAGGGCAGGATATTAATAGACAACCAAATGAGGAATAAAGTTATAAAGCTATATACATGTATTTTTTTTCTTTTAAATGACTTGTTTATTTACTTTTAATTTACAAGATTCAGTTCCACATTCACTTGAGTTTCAGATTTTCTCCCCTCCCTTCCCCACCCCCCCATGGTGGCATGCAATCATGTATAGGATCTGCAAATACTTTCACATTGTACAATAGTTTGGTTATATAGAAGGGCTGTAACCAATGAGTGATCACTGGGAAAAGAAAAAAAAAAGCAAAACCAGACATGAAAGAGAACGATAGTGTATATATACATATATTTGCATAGATGTATACACATTCTATGCCTCCAAATCAGCATAAAAAGATATGAAGATTGGGGCGGCTAGGTGGTTCAGTGAATAGAGCACCGGCCATGGAGTCAGGAGGACCTGAATTCAAATCTGGCCTCAGACACTTAACACAAAACTAGCCTTGTGACCTTGGGCAAGTCACTTAACCCCAATTGCCCTACCTTTCCCCCTCCAAAAAAAAAAAAAGGATAAAAGGAAAAGATATGAAGATGGCACTATGGGCTTTTAAAAAAATGTGACTTTCTTTATAAAAAAAAAATTACATTTCTATAGTAGCTACTGTGTGCCAGGCATTATGCTAAGCACTTTACAACATTCACTGCAAACCTGGGAGGAAGGTGCTATAATCCCCATTTCACAGATGAGGAAACTGAGACAAACTAGCTAGCTTCCCCAGTTTCACAGAACTCAGATCTGAGTCCAGGCCCAGTGCTATGCAGTAACCCGTGTCATCTAACTGCCCTGACTGCCCCTATGATTAAGCATTTATTAACTCTCCCTACCACCGCCCTTCCGGGGGAAAGCCTTGTAATAGATATGTATAGTTAAGCAAAACAATTCCGTGGTGGCCAAAAATGATCTGCACATTCTGTATTATCCATCAGCCCTCTGTCTGATGTGGTTAGTAGGCTTTACCATTGCATTGGTAAAGTCAAGAAGCATTTATTAATCCCCTACTGCGTGCTACCTAGCACCTACACAGTGCTGAAAGGCAAAAACAATCCTTGCTCTCCAAAGTGTTCTCAGCTTAATGGCTGGTCAGAGAGTTCTTAAGCCTTTCAAAATGGCTCATTTTTACAGTGTTTTATTGCCTCATCAGTTCATCTAAGTCTTCCCAGGTTTCTCTGAAACCCCCTTTCTTGATGACATAATAGTCAATAAACATGTAATAAGTGCCTGTTATGTTCTAAGTGCTGGAGATGGAAAAAAGTCTCTGTTCATAAGGAGCTCCCAAGGAGTCTGATGAGAAGACAAGATGCAAACTGTACAAACCATATAGTATAAATTGAGAATAGTCAACAGAGGGAAGACACTAGAATCAAAGGGTCTATGGGAAGGTTTCCTGTGGAAGGTGCAATTTTAGCTGAGACTTGAAGGAAGCCAGGGAAGCAGGTGGTGGAGAAGAGGAGGGCATAGGGGTTTGCCAGTGAAAATGCCTGGGGTCATCCAATGGAATTCCATTACATCCATGGGCCATCACTTGTTTAGCTGTTCCCTCAACTGATGGGCTGTCCATGATTTTTCAGTTCTTTGTCTCTCTGTGTGTCTGTGTCTGTGTATGTATGTATGTATGTATATACATATATATACACATATGTGTATATGTACATTACATATTGTTCATTTTTTCCCTCTTCATCTCTCTTTGATCTCTTTGAGGTATGGGCCTTGTAGTAGTATAGCTCTATCACACATTTTGCACAATTTAGTCATTTTGAGGGGCATAGTTCCACATTGCTTTCCAGAATGGCTCAACCAATTTACGGCTCCATCAACAGTGCATCAATGTCCCTGTTTTTCCCACAGCCTTTCCAATGTGTCATTTTCTTCTTTCATCAACTTTGTCATTCTGATGGGTATGAAGTACAAAGTCCATGGATTTTGAAAAGACAGCTTTAGGTTTGAAAAGATTTAAAGAAATCCAGAGTGGGAAAACAACTGGAGTGACTGAACAATGGTGTTGAGATAAGAAAACAGGATAGTATTTTTAGAGTTTTACAATTAATTTTTAATACATTTTTCAAATCAGGCTGAATCACAATGACTCACTGCCTTAAATGAAGCAATTAGGTAATCCTCAAGCCTTAGTTTGCTTTTCCTTAGTGATGTCAAGATAGAAACAGATGCCTTCTGCCTATTTAGACACAGCTGTTCATCTTTTTTTTTTTGCTTAGAAAAAATGCATTTAAAAAGCCATAAAAATGTTTTCTTTGTCTTTCACAGATGTTGCCTTGTCACCAAGTGCCTCCCCAGCAGACATAATCCATTCCTGAGTCATTATAGGCCCTTAGAAAAGTGATAATAAAATTATGAGCAATCCATTTATTTCCTAACCCAGTATATAATTTTGGGATGTAGTATGCAAGAGTGGTCAACCTTAAATCTCCATTTCCTAGTAGTAACTGAAGCTTCTGATTAGAAAATTAGCAGAAAAAAAATACCTAACTTTTATTCCTCATCACTTTCTTTGCTAGTGCTTGCTGATTCTACATCTCGATTCTGTGTTACAGGTAGATAATTATTAAGTCCAAAGAGGATGATCTAGAAGCATTTATTGAAGAGAAAATAAAATGAAACTTTCCATCTTTTAACTTTCAATGCTAGGGGTACTTATCAAGAAATAATTTCATTTGCCTCAAGGGCATGAAAGGTAATTTATGAATGCAAATTGAAAAATGCAATTTTCATTTTTAATATGAACTAGATAAATAAACTTAACTTCGGAAATTCTGTTTGGGTCATAAGGTTTTTTAAGAGGTAAAAAATTCAATCTATAAAATAAAACTGCCTTTTTAAAGTCTTATATTTCTAGCTCTTAGTGCATATCATCTGTCCCAAGACGTGTATTCTTTCTCTTTTCTAAAATTTTTCATTTATATCAGAAGTTGCTCAGGTAGTTTAGGAACATTTAAAAATACCCATATAGGGACTCAAAAAACTGTTGGGGATTTTCACCATATCCAAGCCAATGTGAAGTAGAATCAGAAGAATTAGAGACTTAAGTCAGGCATAATGTCATTGTTTTTTTCTTCTTAGTCTGATATTATACGCAGTGTTCCACATAGATAACTCCTCCCCTCCCCCATTTCTGCAAAGAAGAAGGGAAAGGTACCTTTTAATGATTCTACTTTGGGGCCAAGCTTGGTTATCATGCTTTCTCAGCATTCAGATTTGATTATTTTGTTCAATATTTACATTGCTGTAGTTTTGGTAAATGGTGCATATTGGTTTCCTAGTTATGTTTAATTCACTAGGACCACTGGACTTCACAGACCAACAGAAGTCACAGACCAACAGAATTTGAATGAAAAAGATTAGTCCAACATAAAAGGAATCCCTACAATAATATACCTGACAAATAGTCTTCCAACTTTTGTTTGAATATCTCTAAGGAAGAGGAAACCACCCTTTCCCAGGGCCATCCCACACTTTAGACAGCTTTAATTGTTGGGGAGTTTTTTGTTTTTGAACACCAAGCTTAAACTGGATTCTGTAATTTCTACCAATTGCTCCTCAGGCTACCTTTTCAGGTCAAACAGAATTTGAATCCCTATTCCATGATAACTCTTCAAATTCTTGAAGATAGCTTATAATTTCCCTTCAGTATTCCCACTTTGAGTCTTCCCTTCTCCAAATTAAACATTCAATAGGTCATTATAAGGCAAGGATTTAGGGCTCTTCACCAATATGATTGCCTGCCTTTGAACACTCTTTAGCTTCTTAGTATCCTTAAACTATGGTGCCCAGAAATTCTCAAAAAAAAAAATCCTTCTCAAAATTTTTACGATGAAAATAAAGGGACTGGATTAGATCTCTAAGACACTTTTCAGTTCCTTAATGATCCTATGAAAAAAACTATTCAAATGTTAACCCTAGTAGATTTGTCCTCCTTTAGTGGGTAACTCAAGTCCAAATATCAAGCGCAAAAATACTATCAAGTATATTTTAAAGATATATGTAATTATATAAGATGTTTACAATTAATAAGCCCAAAGCAATAATGCCATTGCCAGGCAGATTTCAGAAAAACCTGGAAAGACTTTTATGAACTGATGAAAAATGAAATGAACAGAACCAGGAAAACATTGTACCTAGTAATAGCAAACATTGTGTGATGATCAACTATTAATGTCTTAGCTCTTTGCAGCAACACATGTCCAAGACAATTACAAAGGACTCATGATGGAAAATACTATCTACATTCAGATAAAGAACTGATGGACTCTGAATGCAGATTGAAGCATGCTTTTTTCACTATTTTTTTTTGTGTTGTTTTTTTTTCCTTTTGGGGGAAGGGATTTTTCACAACTGTGACTAATATGGAAATATGTTTTACATTATTGCACATATATAACATATCAAATGCTTACCATTTTAGGAACAGAGGAGGGGAAGGAGAAAAATTTGGAACTCAAAATCTTGTAAAAATAAATGCTAAAAATTGTCTTTACATATAATTTGAAAAAATAAAATACTATTAAAAATGCCCCCAGGGACAGCTAGGTGGTGCAGTGAATAGAGCACTGGCCCTAGAGTCAGGAGGACCTGCATTCAAATTTGACCTCAGACACTGGACACTCACCAGCTCCCCCCTTCCAAAAAAGTCCCCAAAACAAAAACACACAAAAAATGCTGATGCCATACTGTTAAAAAGTATAGGCAAAAGTGCTGAGCAAAAATGAGGTTTTGTTACATCTGAATCAGAACACTCTAGGGTGGGGAGCTTAAATCAAGAGCAGGATGACCCAAGTAACCCCAGACAGTAGCCAATGTCACTGAACTAACAGTCACGTCCGACGTGTGCCCAGAGCCAGGAGGTAGCTTTGTCTTTTAAAAAAATGAGGTTTACCAGTATATAGAAGACATAAGGAACATGCCGGGTTAGTGCTTTGACTGATGCCTTACACTGTAGAGAAATTTTAAAAAACAGTCATGAGGAATTTAAGCTGTGGCATTGCTTTTGACGCATTTATTTCCATTTCTGGAAATAAATAAATTATCAAAAGTTGGACACCAAATTGTTCCAGCTACAAATTGTCTGAAAGTTAATTTTGGAATTAATGAGGGAAATAGACTGTTTACTAAAAGTAAACTTTGGCAAACAAATAGATAGTTATGCTTTAAGGACAGTAGAATCCTGATTCAATATGAGTCATAAATAATAAAATTAAAACTCCAATGGACTTTAAAGATTATCTAGTCCAGACCCCTAATTTTATAAATGACAAAACTGAGAAAGGTTACATAAACTCTAAGATGCAGTGATTTTGTTGCTTGGGATGCTCACATTTTGTACTGGATGATAGGATGCCCAGGATAGATCCCGGTGTTAATTTAGAAAAACATAAGTTATTAACTGGAGGCGGAGGAATTTCTATAACTTCAACTAACTACAGTGCTCTAAATGAGGTCTAACATGGGCCTATCAAAGGAACACAAAATATTTATCCACTTGTGAAATTATCCTTCTTCTGTTCTTGGAAGCTATTGCCCTCAATGAAACCCAAGCTCACATTAGTTTTTTTCAGCTCCCACATCACACTGCTGACTCACATTCAACTTGCAATGTACATATCCCCTACATAGTTTTTATGTCTTTCAAATCTTCTCATGGTCTATATTCATAATATTCATTATTTGTCACAGTGCAGTAATATTTCACTACATTTACCAGAATTTGTTTAGCCATTCCTCTGTCAATGGGAGAATCTTGCTGCATTAAAATTTTTTTTTCTATATCTCTTTCAGTACTTGGAGAACTTTCAGTTCTCTCTTTGGGCTTCAGTGGGCAGCTAGGTGGTACACTGGCCTTGGAATCAGGTAGACTCCTCTTTGTGGGTCAAATCCAGTCTACTAACTGTGTGACCCTGGGCAAGTCACTTCACCCTATTTGCCTCAGTTTCCTTATCTGTAAAATGAGTTGGAAAAGGAAATGGCAAACCACTCCAGTATCTTTGTCAAGAAAACCCCAAATGACGTCACAAAGAGTCAGGCATGACTGAAATGACTCAACAACAACACAGGCTACAGTGCCTTCCCATTGTCCTTCACAATACTGGCCATGGGGAACCCCAGAACAAGGGGATAAGTATTTTGCCACTTCCATTTTTGTTCTAACATATATGTGTGTGTGTATATGTGTATATATATATATATATATATATATATAATATATATATGTATACATACATATATATATAATATGTCTATATCTATCCATCTACCCATCCATCTGTCCATCCATCCATCCAGGGCAAAAAATAGAATTGCATTCTCTAGCTTCCTTCTGTCAAATCCAAAAGTTGTTTAAGGTCTTAAATTATGTTTCCTTGCTATAGGAAATGACATCAATTTAATGGCATAATTTCCATCATTAAATAGGATTGAGGTTTGAATAATTTTTGATGCTTAGGAAGGACCTACAGAGAGAATATTGGCAGAATGAACAAAATAATATTCAAAGAACAATAAATATAGTTACAACTATATAAATGAAGACAACTTTATAGAGCAACAAAAATTGGATAGAAAGGATTGAAAAACATTGGTAGTAAATTTTCGTAAAGTATGCACATTTCTTTTCTTCTAATGAAAAGGAAACCACCAAAGTGTTCTGTCACTTATTATTATTCTTTTATGTTGGGGTTTTTTTTTTGTTGTTTTGAGGGGTTGTGCTTGGAGGAAATTAAGGGTTTATATTAGAAGAAAATTTATCAACAAAAAATGTCTAAAACCCAATTAAGTATATGTTATATTCTAATTACTATTGCTATAATGGTTTAATAAGCATTTATTTATCAAGGACCTATTATGTGCTAGACTCTGTGCTAGGTACTAAGGATACGGAGGAGGGCCAACTCCAATCGACCTGATCTATATCTTGCCACTGGACCCAGATGGCTCCAGAGGAGAAAATGAGGCTGGTGACCTTGCATAGTCCTCTCTCACTTAAATCCAATTCACTTGTAAGTCATGGCATCATCTTCATGGCATCTGATATCATGGTCCTTTTCCAGAATGAAGGACAAACAACAATGACAAAGATACCAAGAAAGAACAAGAATGTTTTTTTGCCTTCAAGGAGCTTATATGTTAATGAGGGGAGACACACACACACACAGAGATATAGATAGATGGATAGATAGATAGTTGGATAGATAGATGGATGGATGGATAGATGGATAGATAAATAGATAAATGGGTGGATGGATGGATGTATGGATGGATGGATGGGTGGGTGGATGGGTGGATGGGTGGATGGATAGATATAGACATATGCATGAACAATAAACTTAGAGGGGAAAGCACTAACAATTGAGGGAACTAAGAAAGGTTTCCTGTAGGAAGCAATGGATTTTAAGGAGTGGAAGTGAGGAGGGAGAGCATTCCAGGTATCAGAAACAGCTAATACAAAAGCATAGTGAAGAAGAACATGTAAACCTGTATGGATGAACCATACATACAGTGTATGGAGGAGAGTCATGTGAAAGAAGACCAAAGAGATAGGAAGGGGACAGGTTGTGAAGAACTTTAAATGCCAAACAGATGAGATCATATTTGATCCCAAAAGTCATGAGGAGACACTGGCTCTTATTGAGTAGCAGGGTGAGATGGCTTGACCTGTATTTTAGGAAAATCATTGTATGGAAGGTGGATTAGAATTGAGAGAAACTTAAGTCAGGATGAGCAATTAGGAAGCTATCTCAATAGTCCAGGCAAGAGGTGACGAGAGGAATGGCGATGGTGACAATATATGAATAGGGAGAACAGGATGTGTGTGAGAGACATTATCACTAGAAAAATGACAAGATTTGTCAACTTATTGGATAGTTGCGGCGAGGGAGAGTGAGGACTTGAGGATGATACCAAGGGTGAGAATTTGGGCAATCTGAAGAATGGTACTACCCTTGACAATGACAGGAAAGCTCAGAAGAGGGGTGAATTTTGGGGAAAGATAATGAATTCAGTTTTGGACATATTGCGTTTGAGATGCTTATAGGACATCTTGTTTGAAATATTTAATGTTAGTTGGTGATATGGGATTAGAGGTCAGGAGATAGTAAATCAATATGCCTTTTTATTATTTATCATCTTTGTTATTACACACAATATCCAGAAAATCCTGTTTGAACATTAACAGTTCTCTTTCTAGTAGAACATAAACTTGAAAGCAAGGACTGTTTTACTTTGGTATTTGTGTCTCTAATGCTTTACAGAGCCTAGCACACAGTAGGAGGTGCTTAACAAATGTTTGTCGATTGATCATTTAGGTAGATGATTAGTAAGATTAAGAGGAAAACTGGGAGAAGAGGAGAAGTAACAGTCTTCCTTGGCAATATATTGACTGATCCATCTCACACATAGTAATTTACTCATTCATCCCAAATTTGAGAGACAGAGAGAGAGAAAGAGAAAGAGAGAGAGAGAGAGAGAGAGAGAGAGAAATTTTATTTGCTTTTCTGCCTGGATACAAGTCATCGTATGCTATTCTTCTTCTTCTTCTTCTTCTTCTTCTTCTTCTTCTTCTTCTTCTTCTTCTTCTTCTTCATTTTGCTTTTTGGAGGGGCAATTGGGATTAAGTGACTTGCCCAAGGTCACACAGCTAGTAAGTGTTAAGTGTCTGAGGCTGGAATTGAGCTCAGGTCCTCCTGACTCCAGGGTCATTGCTCTATTGACTGTACCACCTAGCCATCCCCCTATTATTATTCTTACTGGTTAAACCCTTAAGACCTGATATCTACCATCCATCAAAATTCAATGTATATCAGACAGTTTTTAATCAAGCTTTGTGGACTAACTATATTTGTGTATACCTACTTTTAAAATGTAGAATTTCTGCTCATAATTGTACTTATATATGTGTTCGTACATGCATTTAATTTTGGGATCACTCCTGTGATTTCACTGGTATAAAACGCTTAAAACTCCTACCAATGCAGATCCCAAACTGTTCTGCAATTCATAGTCTTACAGAATTGCCTAGTACACTGAGGGTCTAAGTGCCTTGCCCCTGGTCACACAGCCTATATGTGTCAGATGCAGGCTTTGAGCCCAACCATTCCTGACACCAAGACTATCTCTTTGTCCACTGCGTTATGCTGCTTACACTCTCTGTTTGTCCATCTTGGTCAGCACCTGTGTTCTCATGGGTTTGGGGAAATCTCAGTGAGAAAACACTTTACGGTAGACAATGCCAGCTGTCACTGTTCTATAGATTACAGCTTTAGAAAACTGCATGGGACACTGAAAGGTTAAGTGAGTTAGCCAGAATGGTCACATCCCTTCTTAACTGTGAAGTCTAGATTCCTCCCCTGAAATTACCAGTGATTTCTTAATTGCTAAATCTAACATTCTGCCCTCACTCTTCATTTCTCTTGATCTCTGTAACCTTTGACATTGTTGACCATGGTGTTTTTTCTTTGTAGTCTCTTCACTCTTTATTTTTACAACACTGATTTCTTCTAGTTTTCCTCCTACCAATTCGATCACTCCTCTGTCTCCTTTGCTAGCTAGCTATCCAGGCTACACATACCAGCCATGGACCTCCTCCAAAGCTCTGTCCTAGCCTCTTGTCCCCAATACTCAGTGATGTGATTGGCTTCTATGGATTCAATTATCATCTCTATGCTGATGATTCTCAGAATCTACTTCTCCAGACTACCTGTTTTCCTTCTTCAGTCTCGTATCTCCTGTTAGATATCTGAAACTTGATGTTCTGTAGACATCTCCAACTCAATATTTCTAAGACTTAACTCATTTTCTTCTACTCCAAACCCTGTGCTCTTCCTACCTTCCTTATTACTGCTGAGGGTACCACCATCCTCCCAGAAGCCCAGGCCCACAATCTAGGTGTCATTTTCTACCCCTTATTCTCTCTTACCCTCCATACTCAATCTGTTGGCAAGGCCCATCGATCCCCTGATAAAGACCATTGCAACAGACTATTGGTCTGTCTCCTTGCCTCAAGACCCACTCCAGTCCATTCTTTACTGAGCTTCCAAAGTGATCTTCCTAAAGAGCTGGTCTGACCATTTCACTCCCCTGTGCAATAAATTGCAGTGACTTCCTATTCCCCTACAGGATTAAATACAAAATCACCCCTTCGGCTCTTATAGCTCTTCATAACCCCTCTCTATCTTTCCAGTCTTTTTACATTTTACTCTCCTCCACACACTCTGCGAACCCAGGACACCGGCCTCCTTGTGACGCCATCTCCCGACTCCAGGCGTTTTCCTTGGCTGTCCCCCCCCATGCTTAGAACTCTCTCCTTCCCTATCTGTGCCTGTTGCTTTCACTGGCTTCCTTCAAATATCAGCTAATCTTGCCTTCTGCAAGAAGACTTTACTGGTCTTCAGTAATGCTGATGTACTTGGTTATCTCCAATGCATCCTGTATGTATATCTTGTTTGTATACAGTTGTGTGCATGTTGTCTCCCCCATTAGATTACAAGCCCCTTGAGGGCAGGGAACTTTTTTTTGCCTTTCTCTGCAAACCTGTTGCTTAACACAATGTCCCACACATAGTAGATGTTTAATGAAAGCTTATTGACCTGGTATGTTGAAATGGGACTTGAAGGCAAGACTTTGTAATTCTCTGAGATCAATTCTCTCTCTCTGTCTCTCTCTCTCTATCTCTCTCTGTCTCTCCTCTCTCTCTGTTTCTCTGTCTGTCTCTGTCTCTCCTCTCTCTCTGCCTCTCTGTCTCTGTCTCTCTATCTCTATCTCTCTCTGTCTCTCCTCTCTCTCTGTCTCTCTGTCTGTCTCTGTCTCTGTCCTCTCTCTCTGTCTCTCTCTATCTCCCTCTCTCTGTCTCTCTCTCTCCCTCAGTCTCTCTCTCTTTCTCTCTCTCTCCCTCAGTCTCTCTTCTCTCTCTCTCGGTTTCTCTCCCTCAGTTTTTCTCTCTCTCTCCCTCAGTCTTTCTCTCTCTCTTTCTCTCTCTCTGTCTCTGTCTTTCTCTGTCTCTGTCTCTCTGACTCTCTCTCTGACTCTCTCTCTCTCTCTCTCTCTCTCTCTCTCTCTGTCTCACCCTCTTCCTTTCTCCTTCCCTCCCTCTCTCCTCTCTATTTGTCTGTTTCTAGCACACATACACCTATGGATAACTATAGCACTATTCACGGTGGATTCATATAAAGGAGTTTGCTATAGCAAAAGGACCTCATAAGGTGATTTTGTGTTGCAGACAGCAGGGAGTTGAGATTTTAGTGCAGTTAATGCCTTGCAAGCCTAGGAAACAGGTGTAAGAAAGTTTATCTCCATCTGGTTGCTTTGAGATATACCTCTATTTAGTGGACTCTGACACTTCCCTCTTATACCACTGTGTGTCGCTATGCTGCTGCTGCTGTTAACCCCTGGTCTAGATTCTGTGAATTCTTTTAAGAGGCCAAAATTATATTTTCCACTTGAGAAACAATATTTTTTGGGGGGAAGGAGTTAGAGAGGAAAAGAATCAGGAATTGACTTTTCAAAAAAGTTTATGAGAGATGAAATGTCTGTAGTTTGCAATGGAGTTTTAAAAATACAGATTAGGTGGGTTATATTTTAAAAATAAGTAGAGATAAAACAGAACGTATATTTGGTATCCACATGAACAAGAACAGCTGAGGTGTGTTTATATATATGCAATGGGAGTTTGGCACAGGTCCATATCACCTCTGATGGAGTCACCCACAGAGGAGGCACTGGGGACCTGCTTCTGTGAGACAGAGCTGGTGTACATGTGGGTATCCTGCACTGGTCTACCAAGTCTTTGGGAGTAGCTTCTTTATTGGCGCCAGAGACAGAGCTGTATGAGTCTTAAGAGCCACCTTATTAAGAGTAATCTCTCTTTCTAGCACAAAGGGGAAGGGCCTGAGGGCCATCTTCTCTCTACCTTGGTCGTAAGGCCATATGAGAAATGGGCTTAGGGTTTTGGTCTTTTTTCCTTTATCTTTTTCAGTTCTAGTTGCAGGGAGTGGGGGTCCTTGACCTAGGAGCTCAAGTCATGAGGATCTTGCCGTTGAGGATTCTTGGTCAAATGTTGCAACCAGCCTAGCAGAGAAGACTTGAGAAGCATTGGTCTAAGTCACTAGCCCAGCAAGTCTTTGGATTTGAACTTAGAGGGACTAATACCACATAAGAACTGAATTAAGTTGCCAGCCTAATTTCCTTTCCTTCCCAGGGACTGAGGCAGTATGGAGAGATTATGCCTACAAGGCATTAGGGGAAATGTTTGTATATTTGCTCTTATTATGCCTTTGAAATAAATGTTCCTTTGTGAAAGCTAATCTGATGTCAAGTGGTTAGATGAGTGCTGGGGTGCTTGGGACTCCTAAAATTGGGGGAACAATCTGTGGAGCTCTGGCCAATAGCAGAGAAGAGAGACCCTTCCAACCCTTTCAGAGTATTAGAGAATGCTAGAGAAAGGGTGAAATATAACAGGCTAGCCCCTCAGATAGTGAGGTCAGAGCCACTCATGTTACACAATACATATTATATGCATGTGCATGGGTATGTATATAGTGTGATAATAAAATAATGAGACAATGTTCTCAGACCCATCTAAGCCAGGCTCAGTCTTTCCTCATATCTTATATATGTACAAGGGCAAAGTGGTTGCTTATATGCCATAAACACCGTTTTGTTTTAGATTTAAACTGTAATAAAAATTTTCTTATTTTATTACAATTGTAGAAATGAACCTCAAAGCTACCAGGAAATACATATGTCTAGTAATAAAAGAAGCTATTAAATAAAATTTTAAGTGGCTACAGGAAAATGAGTACAGAAACCCTTCCTGGATACCACTGTAAGAATTTTTAATTGAACTCTAAGACTAAAATGTTTAGCTTTGTACATAGATTTAAACATAGTAAAAATTAAGAAGTGTGAAAAATTCAATTGCATTTCATTACAAAGTATAGAGGATTTAAGGGGTACAGAAGAGATAGGGAAATCATTACTCAGCTAACTTTTTTTTAGGAACATAAGAGTTCCTTTTGGGAGTGAGAGTCGAGGAGAGAGAGCACTTAGAAAGCTATTGTCCAAATCCAGACATCACGTAGTTTCAACTACTGGCTATTTATAAAGACCTCCAAATCCATATCTCCAGTCTTGATCACTCACATTCTTTCCAGTTTTGTATCTTCCAGTATCTAATTGGATGTTCTATCAATATCGAAAACATTTTGAAAATGGAATTTATTCCTTTTTTTATGCCAAGTAGCTTTCCTTTCCCAGTTTCCCTATTATCACCCACAGTACTAACATTCTCCAGATAAACTTGGATTCACTTTCAATACCTCTCTCTCTCCTCTCCTCCTATCTTTACCAGTTCCACTGATTTTTTCTCTCTGCAGTGTTTCCCAGATTGCATAGCACCAGAATCGGACACCAGTCTGTCTGTAAATCATAAAGAGAGGAAGTCTGGTAGGCATTCTCCTGGCAGATAGCCAGTTAACCTCTGAAGGCAGCCCATTCCACTTTGGGGGAAGATGTGTCTGCTTCCTTTTGATTTCTAAAATAGAGAATCAGAAACTGTATCTAGCACACAATCTCTGGAAATTACTGAGGTAATAACTGTTGTGTGCAGAGCACTGTTAATACATGTTGTGGGAATTTGGAAAGTGGCACAATACCTGTCTTTATAAATTTATTGTTGTTCATTCATTTTATGAATCTTTATGACCCCTTTTGGGGTTTTCTTGGCAAGGATACTGGAATGGCTTGCCATTTTTTTCTCCAGCTCATTTTACATATGAGGAAACTGAGGCAAACAGGGTTAAGTGACTTGCCCAGGGTCACACAGCTAATATGTGTCTAAGGACAGATTTGAATTCAGGAAAATGCGTCTTCCTGATTCTAGCCCTGGCACTCTATCCTCTGCACTACCTAGCTGCCCTGTCTTTATAAATTACAGAACTTCAAAGTTGGAAGAGACTTTAGTGGTCAACTAGGCCAACTCTAAAAAAGGATAGATCTTCTTTCTAATGCAAGGACCTTATAATACTGCTATGGGAATCTGAAGATCTTCCCTGCCCCTAGGCCCTTTGATAGGCTTAAGTGACTCTGAAAATATTCCCTGATTTGAAAGTGTACTCTGCCCCCTAATAGGCTGAATGTGGTTGCATGGAGCCAGTGGCAGGAGGCTTGCTCTTCAGGAATGCCCATGCCTTATTGCTTTGTGATTGGGCAGTGGGTCAAGAGGGCTGTGACATTCTCTGAACCAGGAGAAGGCTATATATACACACCCTGATGTGAGGTTTTGCTTTGGGGCTCACTTTGAGAAGAGTTGTGTGACTTGGCCAGACGAGACTCTGGAAAGCCATTGAGCCCCCCAGCTTTGAAAACCCAGATGTTGGTACTTCCCTCTCTGGTAACTGACTAGGTATGGATGTAATGGTCAGATGGTTGGGAGCCCATCTGCTGATCTGTTTCTTTGTCTGCTTGTAACTTCTGCTCGTAACTTGTGTTTGTATTCTCTGAAGTTCAGGGTGCTGACTTTTTATCCTGAACTAGGTAAATGATATTTGTTTGATTGATTAAAGCAAAATTGTTAACCCATTTTGATTTGCTTTCCTTTAGAAAAGCAGATCTAAGAACCTGTGCTAGCAGTCACCCTGGGTATGCTAGGGTGCTTACTGATACAAATACAGATGCAGATTTAAGATATATACTGAAAGAAAGAAATGATGTTTTGATAAATTACAATTATCATATTAATTAAGTACTGAAGAATTGCAGAATAGGATAATAAACAAAGTTGGGTAAAGTTTATCAGAAAAAACTTCTTAGAGGGGATCAATCCACCCACCAACAAACATTTATTAAACAGTTACTATAAGTCAGGATTTTGTTAGTTGCAGAAGATGCAGAAACAAGAGGAAATTGTTCCTGGGGGAACATTCCAGTGGGAGAAATTACACACACACACACACACACACACACACACACACACACACGCATGCACGCATGCACGCAAGCACGCACGCACATGTATAAATGCATATATATGTTTCAATATTTACACATTATATAGAAAATAAATAATATATAAAACAATATATTTTTATTTTATTTATATTTATTATGTATATAAATATATATCAATATATGAAAAAAGGTAATTTGGGGGAGGAAGAGTTGTTAGTACAACTGAGTTTGTGAGATCAGGAAAGCCTACATGTGGAAGGGGGAGCTTGAACTGAACCCTAAACCAGGAATGAAAAGAGGTGAAAGTATAGAGGGAGAACATTCCAGCCATGGGGGAAATCCAGTGTAAAGGCAATGAGAAGGGTTAAACTCCTGTGTGTGAAGTAGGATAGTCTGACTGGAACATTGAGAGGACAGAGAGAAGTAATGTGAAGACTGGAAAGATCAGAAGAGGTTGGGTGATGAAGAGCTTTGAATGCCAAACAAAGCAGTTTATATATAATACCAAAAGGATTAAATATATAGTCTTATATAAATGGTATAATATATAAAGTATTATAGTGAACCACTGAAATTTATTGAGTTGGGGAGGGGGAGCATGACATGGTCAGACATATGCTTTGGGAAAATTACTTTGACAGCTGCATAGAGGATGGCTTGAAGTCAAACAACCAAATGAAATAAAATACAAACCATTTTCAAAACAAAAAGACCTATTAAAGTACTAACTATTATTTATTATTGTTAATATTATTATTATAGCGGGGAAAGATGAACCAGGGAGACCAATTAAGAGGATTTTCAATGAACAGAAAGAATCACATATGAGAGATGCTATAAAGATGGAAATGGCAACATTTGGCAAAGGGTTGGATCTGGGGGGGTGAGGGAGAGTGACAAGTTCAGAATGACACTGAGGCTGTGACTAGAAGAATCACAGTACCTCAACAATAATAGGGAATTTCAGAAGAAGGATGATTGGTGGAGAAAAAGGATGATGAATTCTGTTTTGGACATATTGAATTTGAATTGCCTGTTCAGGACTTCAAGTTCCAAATATCCGGAGACAGTTATTGAAGCAATTCTGGAGTTTAGGAGAGAGATGAGGGTTGAATGTAAAATTTGGGAGCCATCTGCTTGGAGAATATAACTGAATTCCTGAGTGGCGATGAGGATATTATGGTAAAGAGTGGAGGGAGAAAAGAAAAGAAGACTTAGGATGGAACCTTGTAGTAGAATTATCAGTCATGCAAAAGGAGAATCAGGAGAAAGCAGTATTGTGAGTTTTGAAGTAAGGTCTAGATTGAGAGAGAATGGAAGGCAATTAAAATGCAGGGAATATTTGCAAAGGCATGGAATTAGAAAAAAAATGTTTATAGTGGACAGTAGGCAACATGACTTGGACAAAGCGATAACAGGAAATGAGGTTGAGAAGGGGAGTGGCAATTGGTTTGGCATGCTGAGGGCTAGACTTAGAAATTCACATTTGATTGTATTAGTGATTCACTCTAGATTCTTTCCTAAGAACTGATGCAATGAAATAATTTTTGAGGATGTTTGTCTGGCCAAAACAGAAACAATTGCTATTTACATTCACTCTAAGCCGGTCAGGGTCCAAACAATAACCAAGTGGAGCTTGGCCTACTCAAAATGATCCTCCATTCTGCTGAAGACTTCCTGGGTGAGTAAGCTCAACACCTCTCAAGACAACCTCTTTCACTTTGGACAGCTTTGTTCCATTCGTTAATTTTGATTGCTAAAATCTAGATGCTGAAACTTATCTAGCACACAGTCATTGGAAAGAACTGAGGTAGGGAAACACATCCTTTAGAATGCAGCAGTTTTTTCTAGTGGCCACAGTAAACCTGTTAGCAGAGGCATGTGGTTAATCGAGGAACATGTCATTTTTGTTAGTAGGTGCCTGCCATAAACTTTGGTTACTTTTTTGTGAAAAAAAAATTTATGCTGACTTTAAACATTGCCCCTTCCTCAAAAAAGCATTTGTATATGACAGAATATAGAAAGAAAATTCTGTATGGAGCCATGAATTTCCATTTTATATCACTTGCTTTATTTATAAAGTATATGATAAATTCTATATGTTACTTGGATTCCCCATGGCTTTTACCTCTTAATATATTTTTAAGTTAAATTTTATTTTTTTCAATTAGCAATAATCTATTTTCTCTTTCTTCTTACTTCCTTCTCACACTACGGAAAAAGAAAACCAAAATCCTTATAACAATTATACATATTCAAGCAAAAAAATTAATTTTCCATTGGCATGTCCCCAAAATTTGTCTCATTCTGCACTCAATGCTTCTCTCTCAGGAGTCTTACTGCCTCTTCACACTTGATTAAGCACAAACATCAACCGTTCAAGACTCGTGAACTCATCAAAGTGGTTTTTCCCTACACCTATTAAGATCACAACCCTTCCATATCTTAGGAAATATTTCTGTAACCAAAAAAATTCATCACTTGTTGGCCAATCTGTTTGAGGATATGCTTCTCTGGATTTAGATAGGGAGTTAGGCCTTCAGACCATAGATATTTAGTCTGGATGACCAGTCCACTTATATAGAACCTGTTGAAGCTTTTGTTCTCCAGGAATAATCTTGGAGAAACCAAAGTTACCCCAGCACTAGGAAGAGACAAGGAAGTTGAACTTTAATGGGTTTCAGTACAAACATCAATAATTTAAAAAAGCTTTTCACACTAAGAAGCATTTGCTTAAGTTCATTTCAAAGCTAGAGGTAACATTTTTTTTAGTGAATATTGTTGTAGAATACGTGTGGTTTCTTTTTTCCTTTCAGTGGTTCTTAACCTTCCTAATGCCAGGACCCTTTAATACTCGTAACTGCATGTGGGTGGACCCACCTGGAGACGGATAGAGGAGTGGTGTCTCGGTTCCTAAGATGATCAGAAATATGTATTTTCTGATGGTCTTAGGCAACCCCTGTGACCCCTGTGAAAGAGTGGTTTGACCCCCAAAGGGGTTGCGACCCACAGGTTGAGAACCACTGTTAAATGAACAAGTTCCTGTGAAGAAATGAGATTAAAAGGTTTACCACAGGAATTGCCTTTTAAACTCAGCAGCAGAGCATTAAGCGAGAGTTGACTTTAACAGAATGGATGTTCCATTATTTCTTCAGTGTGTCTTTGCCTTTTACTTTCTAATGATTTGTGCTCCCTGATATACTTTATCTCATGCTTGACTGATTGTGAGTGTGAAAAGAGGCTAAAAATATTTCCTGTTAGCAATTTAGCATTATTTGTAATACACTGTAATCCAAATTACCATCTGTCATCCCCAGTCAAATTGTGAGGTCCTATAATTATGTTTCTAGACTTCTATTGCCATTGATTATAGCTACCTCATTTGTGTTTTAATATACCATGAAGAATTTCTCAGTGGAAATACAATCTTGTAACAAGCTAGAGAACAAGTATTGTTCTTCCTATTATAACTCCAAGATAATTATTTCCGAGTAAATGAAAAGAGAAAAGGTAAGAAGGTAACATGTATATAACATTTAAGGATGAAACATGGTCACACGTGCAAAATTTCAATTTTCTAGCAAGTGCTTAAAAGTAAAGGAGCCATGACCTTTACAAGAGGAAGTGCATTTGGGTAATTTAACCAGGTGGGAGGGTGAAGAATTCTGTTTGAAAATAAGGAAGCTTTTCATTCTTGAACAATGAAATCCAGCCCCAGAAATAGAATCCAATGCCATATCTATCTTTGTACAAATAATATATGGGTATTAATGGGCATAAATTAATAGACATAAATCAGTCCTCACAACCTGCAGCCAGCAGGCCTCTTATGGTTGTCAGGTTGCTTGTGGTATGCCAAAAGATTTCCAGCAGCTAGGGAAAAATGTAGAGTAAAACATCCTATGTATGTAAAGGAAACCTTTTGCCACACAGGCTGTAAGCTGCAGCTGGCCATAGGTTGTGCAGGCCCGGCATAAATGAATCCTTCCACCTCCCGTACTCCATTGTAAGAGGGCCAACCAGAAAGAAACAGTGCTCTAAAGGATTTCTCTTTGTTGTTGTTGTTTTTTTTTGCTTTTTGGAGGGCAATTGGGGTTAAGTGACTTGCCCGAAGTCACATGGCTAGTATGTGTTAAGTGTCTGAAGTCGGATTTGAACTCACATCTTCCTGACTCCAGGGCCAGTGCTCTAATCACTGCACCACCTAGCTGCCTCTAAAGTAAAGAACCTCCCACAAGGTAATTCTTTTTTTTTTCCTTTGTTTTTTTAAGGAATTCTTATATTTTCCTTTCGAATAGGTCCATTCCTCTCATTGTAATCCTTCACAGAAACTTGTAGGTAAAAATATTTTTGACAAAGTTTTTCAATCAGCAAAAAGTAATTTATTAGCTACCAAATAACGTGTGTGTGTGTCTGTGCACACTCGTACGTGTGACCTTCTCTCTCTCTCTCTCTGTCTCTCTCTCTCTCTGTCTCTGTCTCTCACCCCACTAACTTAAACTTGAAGGACAAAATATGACAGAGAGAATAAATCTCTGCTCAAAATCTGGCTTGCTTAGATGTGTTCTGCTCCCTGTTTTAGTACCTTTGCATGATCTGACCTGCTTAACACCTGACCACTTCCTGCTTTCAGCTCTGGGATCTGGTAACAGTTCCCCATCCTTCTGACTTCTTGGCTCCTAGATCTTTACTTGCTCATGGCCATAACATCACAACTTCTTAATCTCTGACTTGATCTCTGACTCTTAGGCTTTGAGGTTGGATAGGACTCTGACAGCCTCATGCCTGACCATCTCAGTGTATTGCTACCTCTTTCCCCATGGAGACAGTTGCTATAGACAGTTTAAGCTACTAGGTCAAGTTGATTTAAAAATGTATCTTACCTGTCAGAGCAGTGGTATAGGGCCTTAGGAGGCGAGTAGTTAACTTGACCCAATAGAAGATAAGCTCCTTGAGATAAAGGAGTGTTTAGTTTTTGTTTTTATTGTTATCCCTTTCACATTGTGACTTTTCCAATCATAGTTTCGCTATTTCATGGGTCAGCATAAGAAATTTAAAAAAATTTTGTTTTGGCATAAGAAATTAAATGGGAATTTTTGAGGAGTTTTGAGGAAGCCACAGATGACATGAGAAGGCTAACAGATGACACAGAAAAAGTTTAGAAACTCAGAAATGCATAAAATGTATGTGTGGTATTGGTTAATATCAACATAGTTTAACTTTTAATACTCTAAACACTCCATAAAAAGAAAAAATTTGGAATTCTTCTTTGGTAGAAAGGGAAAGTCAAAACATTTTACATAGATTTTCTAGGGGGAAAGGGGGAAGAATCCCCTGTCCTTAACCCCTGTGATGTGGAAGGGATAACTGTATTTCCTAAGCTTTTCTAGGACCTTGTAGGTCCTAAAAAAGTTTTTGATGAATGAATTGATGTGATTACTGAAAATGTACTCAAGGGATTCACTATGAGTTAATAGAGTAGAGGAAGAGAATGACAAATTTATGAAGAAGTTAGGTTTATGGGTGCATGAGTTGGGGGAGTAGACAACACAGCACGGGGAATATAAGGGGAAATTTATGATGTAGTCAAGAAATACAACCAGATCAAGGTTCTAGTCAATGCGTAACCACAAACCTGAGAAGAGGCAGCCAAAGTAAGCCAGGAGATAAGCTAAAGGAGGCATGCTGCATTATTCATATTCTGAAGTTGTTACTGGTCCCTACTTGGATCAGAATTCTGAAATCTAGAAAATTCATTTTCCTTGACATTATTGTGGGCATTGCATACATTATTCTCCTGCTTCTCCTTTTTTCATTCTGTTTCAATTCATGCAAGTCTCCCTAAGTTTTTCTTAATTCTTCATAGTTATTGTTCTTGGCAGTGCAGAAATAGTCTATTATGTTTATAGATCACAGTCTATCCGCACTGCCACTCCCCAAATGATGAGCACTCACTTGGTTTGCATTTCTTTAATAACAATGAAAGTGTTCCTATAAATACCTTTGTACAGGTGAGTCCCTTAGAGCCCTTCCCTCTGCATTTGACCTCTTGGAGGTGGGGGTGGGGAGGTAATACTTAGTAGCAATAAACCCATATCACTGGGAGACAGCGTGGCCCAGTGACAAGAGCATGGCTCTGGAATCAGAGGACTTCGGTTCAAGACCCTCCTATGATGTTTATTTTGTGTGTTATCTCAGTCACTCAAGCAAATCATTTAATATCTGTGGGTCTCAGTTTCTTCATCTATAAAACAATAACGTTGTCTTTGTGGAACCTTTTACTTCTAATTCTATCATCCAAAAAAGGAGAGAGAGAGACAGGGGGAGAGAGAGAGAGAGAGAGAAAAGGGCAGGAAACTAGAAACTGAAGGTAGTCTGGTTCAAAACTGTGACAAAGCCATGTGAATAGTGAAAAGATGAGGTACTACCAAGAAAGCTTTTGGGTGGTCCCAATACCTTTAAGGATCCATCCTATTTAAGCTAGAATCTTGTCATTTCCTTCTTTCTTTTCATGAATATCCTCAGGATTCAGGGGCAATACCACTGAATCAAACACAGGGTCAATACTTCCCACACACTTTATCACAGTGACAGTTGACTCTCACTTGACTTGACGAGGCTAACATAGCCAATCTGCTCTAGGGTCAGGACCCAAACCCAGAGGCCAGTTTCCCATCCACTACTCCACTCTGACTCTTCTGCATTTAAGGACCATTAAATCATTAAGTGATATAAAATGAATAGCAAATAACTTCTTTTGAGCAAACTGGAAAAACTGGAAAATCTAATTGGGCTCTTTCTCTTATTAAACGGACAAAGCAAGGTAGAAAGAATTTCACATTGCTGGTCCTTTATAATCATACTATGGCGCTTCTGTGGTTGTTTCAACAAATCTTTGTTATTTAGCTTATCAAGCTGTATCCCTGGGAAAGAATTCTACCCTTAGAAAGCAAAAACAATGTTACCAAGGTAGCAGGAATGAGTGAAAAGGATGTAATACTTCAAATGACTGTCAGCTCAGGCAGCTGTGATGGGGTTTAGAGAGGGATTACCTTCAGGAGCCAACTGGAAAAGAAAGAAAATTGGGCCAGGTTGGTTGCATTCACATAGAGTACATCACAGAGGGCTCAATACCCATATACACATATATGTATACACAAATACGTATTTATTAAGTACCTATTCTGTGCCAGGCATTTTTTGTTGCACACATACACACATTCAAACATACATATACACGTGTATATAGGATGTCTCAAAAGTCTTAGTGCAGTTTTAAAGTTTTTAAATTTCAAGGATTTTTTGTACATTAAACACACACCTGAGTATGAATAGAACATATGTGTGTGACTACTACCCAGCATTCAAGTTATTATGGGTCTAAGCTCCTAAAACTATAGTTTGTGAGTCTCCATGGGTACACTTACCTTTAATTCTGGATTGAATCATTACAGAGATGGTTGGCAATTACCAGTAAACCTGATTACAAGAATTCTGACTCATAGTCCAATGTTATTTCATGAAGGCCTAAATGAGAAGAATTAGAGAAGATGTATGGGGAGGGTGGAAAACAAGAAAAACCTCCTAATAATGGATCATTTTGGAAGAAAATAAAGCAACAGGAAGTGAAATTATGCTTTGGGCCGTTGAACTTTGTCAATGCCAGGAAGTAAAAGCAGTAACTGAGTTCAATTGTGCAAACTGCCACCCCCTCAGAGAAAACCAATCATAAGCACAGTGTTTATAATGGAAGCTAATGGGTAAACCTTGCGTTACCTAAGGTAGATATTGTTGAGAAACAATTACAACAGCTAGCATGGACATGTAGCAAACAGACTTGGTCTTATTCAAATAGAACAAAAATTTTAAGTTGATCGTTAATGAAAAAGTCAGTACCACCAATACCAAGAGGCTTAGCAAACCCTGACTCCAAAGTGATTTTGGTGTATATTTTATGACATAATGTTATATCACATAATAATGCTAGTATTCCCAAGGGAAAGATTTGAGCTTTTAGCAAATAAAAATTTTCTTTTGATTTTTTTAGTTTATTTTTTTTAATTAACTTTCATTTATTTTTAGTTTACATCATTTATTTCCACAAGATTTTGAGTTACAAATTTTCTCCCCATCCTTCCCCTACCCACCACCCCAAAACAGTGATCCCACCATATACCCCCTCCCCCAATCTTTCTTTTTATTTTTGAGGAATGTATTTTACATTAAACTATTCTTTGCTTTAAAGATAAAACCCAAGAACTGCCATATTGAGGAGGTCCAGAAAAAGAAGATATACATGATCCCCAAAACAAAGTTTGTCATTGTTCAATCATATCCAACTCTCCATGACCCGATTTGGGATTTTCTTGGCAAAGATACTAGAGTGGTTTGTCATTTCCTTGTCTCATTTTACAGGCAAGGAAACTGAGGCAAACAGGGTTGAGTGACTTGCCCAAGATTACCAACTAGTAAGTGACTGAGGTCAAATTTGAACTCAGGAATAGGAGTTTTCCTGACTCCAGGCTAGACATTCTATCCACTGCACCATCTAACTGCCCTAAAATAGCCCTTACAAGCAAGCAATTACAAGTTTATTTGTAAGATCTCACACACACACACACACACACACACACACACACACACACCCATCTTGTGGAGAATCTCAGGCTGTTATACTCCAATACTTTGGGATGGACATCCAAGTAGCTTCCAACATGTGGTTAAAGCATACAATATAGCAATCATTTTCTATTTTCCTTCTTGTCTCCTTGTCTCCTTCTTTCTTTCTTGTCTCAAACCTTTAACTTGTTTTCTCACTTCTCTGAGAATGTATTGTGGCTTTGTGGACAATATTCCAGCCCAACAGAAAGAATATATGAGCTCCTAGGGGCAGATACTGAGCAAGGAAAGATCCAGAGATTAGATGGCAGAACCAATAAGAAGAAGAATGATCTTGGAGAAAGTAGATGGAAGAATTTGCATTGATTTGGGACCTTGGATAATTTCTAATGCATCTAGCTGCTTCCATCCAACATTAGTTCTCTAACTAATTGTTACTAAGAGTTAGGCAAAGTAGAAAAAAGAGACACTGGAGAAAGATCTATAAACAATGGAAATTAGTTAGAAAAATCAAACCTGTTTCTTCAGAAATTTTAATTTCATAAAAAATATAGAAAAATCAATGGATTAAAAAAAGTATATGTAGATCGCAAATCTGAGACAAAAACTTTGGAATTAACTGGGAAGGAAAAAAAGTAATTGAAGAGAGCAAAGCAAAGAAAAACTTCTTTGAAAAAGGTGCAGAAAAAGAGAAAAACATAAATTTGAGGGGAAGAGAAGAGAGGAGATTTTTAGACTAATCTTTTAACTGAGAAGGGAGAAAAAGGGAAGAAGTTGATGACTAAGCAAGTAAAAGGAAGGAAAAAAATAAATTATTGAAGTAAAACTCCAAAAACATTTCTATACACCAACAACATAATCCAGGAAGCAGCAATACAGAGGAAAGTCCCATTTTTAAAAATTGATTGGTTTGATTGAACTTCCCCTCTCCCACACTTAAAAAAATTATTCATCATAAAGGGAAAGAGGAGTGGTAAGAGATACATCAGGAAATATTGGTGATACAAACATAATATATCAACATTTTATGTAAAACAAACTAAATTAGTATGGTCTCTATAGTTATTGCTTATGATTTCATATGAGGTTTTTTCTAATCAGAAGTTTTACTAAAATTTATTCAATTGTTCAGTATTTTCATTTGGATGTCACACAAAATTGAAATGCTGCATGACTGAACTTGAAAAATTGTCTATTGCTTATCATAGCACATTTTGTTCACAAAGTTTAATAAGGATTTTATGATTCCTTTACCTTCTGTAATTACATGTTCTAACTGAGTGGCTACACATTTTCATGCTAAAATATAGTTAGATAATTAAGTAGGGGAGAAATTACCTTCCAAACTCAAGGTGATGATATCCCTTCTTTTTTGTCTTCCTCTCCACTCCCACTTCTATACAGAATATATAACAGGATGTTAGCTGAATGCAAAAGAGGCAAGAAAACAGTAACAAAATGAATCAATTATTACCTTGACTTCAGGCAATTCTTTGGATGCTAGGACATGAATGTTAAAGGGTATCATGGATTTCATTTTTGTCTGTAGACTTCTTGATATGTTCAATTGTTCCTTGATAATGGGGCATATTTGTGCTTCATTAGATCTAGGATCTCATTGGTGTGAATAGTCTCAGTGTAGGCAAGTCATTCCACATCTTCTGTACAATTCTTGTCTACATTATCCCAGAGATCCTTCACAGAACATCTCTCCTATGTGCTGGAAACATTATTCTAAATATTTTTTGCATTCTGTCAGTCAAAATACATATGGGGGTTGTCTTTTTGGAGTAGAATTTGTAACCAAAGAATTTTACTTTCTTTGTTGTTATTTCTTATATTTGGCTACTTCTAACTGCATACACTGTATATCTTCATCAGTTCATGCAAATATTTCCATCCTTCTCTGTTTTAATCATATTTGTCATTTCTTACAGTACAGTAATATTCCATTACATTTATATTTTAACCCATTTTCCAATCAATAAACAGACATTTTGTTTCCAGTTCTTTGTTATCACAGAAAGTGCTCTTGTAAATATTTTATTGTGTATGGGAACTTTCTTCTTATCGATAGCCACCTGGTAGTGGATTCTCTCAGTCAAAGGGTATGGGCATTTTAGTCACTTTATTTGTATAATTCCAAATTGCTTTCCCAAGTGGTTGTACTGATGTACAACTCTACCAACAATGCCCTACTGTGCCTATTTTCCCACAACTCTTCCAACATTGAATATCCTTGTCTTTTGTCATCTTTTCTAGTTTTCTGGGCATAGAGTAAAATCTCATGGTTTTTAAAATTTTCATTTCCTTTATTATTAGTTCTTTGGAATATACACACATGTTAGCTGTAAATGGTGTCCCAAAAATCTTAGTGCAGTTTAAACCTTTAATAGCTTAAACTATTGTGCTTTTTTTGGGCCACATTGTATATCTTGGATAACAAACCCTTATCTGAGAAACTTAACAAAGATACCCCCCACATTCAACCACTTCACTTCTTATCCTTAATGTATTAATTTTACTTGTGCAGAAGCTTTTCAATTTCATGTAATTTTTGTTGTTTAGTCATTTTCAGTCATGCCCAAGTCTTCATGTCCTTTCTTGGGGTTTTCTTGGCAAAAATACTGGAGTGGTGTGCCATTTCCTTCTCCAACTTGTTTTATAGATGAGGAAATTAAGGCAAACACAGTTAAGAGATTTGCCCAGGGTCACATAACTATTAAGTATATGAGGCCAGATTTGAACTAAAGAAGATGAGTCTTCCTGACTCCAGGCCAGGCACTCTATCCACTGTGCCACCTAAATGCCCTTTTATATAATTAAATGATTCTATTTTATCATTTGTAATTGAGCTGTTCCTTTTTTTCTCAACTCTACATCTCCTGCCTATAGCTGTGAAACATATATAACCTGGTCGTCTTCTAATTTTTTTGTATTATGAAGCTCAATATTTAGGTCATGTATCTTTTTTTGAATGCATTGAGGAATTTGGTATGAGATGTAGGTCTAAGCCTAATTTCTTTCTGACTGCTTTCCAATTTTTAGGGGAAATTTTCATGTTTTACTTTTACCACTAAGAATGATGTTGGAAAAAAAAATGATGATGAAAAGTTCAGTGACTGAAAAAGACTTAAAAATCTACTTATCTTTGAAGTTTTATAAAAAAAAGAAAGAATACATGGAAAAGGAAAGGGTTTTACAGTGCCTATTTAGGAATAAAGGAAACCAGGGAAGAAATCAGAAGTTACCAATCTAAATTTTACCTGAAGAGGAATTTTCTCTCCTACCTTTCTGTTCAGTGATCATTGAGTCTACGTTTGAAAATCATGAGTCAGCCCGTTCTATTTCTGGACAGCTCTAATTTCTTAGACATTTTCTTTTATGTTAACCTGAAATCTATTTTCTTTGCAAATTACATGCATTGCTCCCAGTTCTTCCCACTGGGCCAAGCAAAACAAGTCTAAGTCTTCTTTCATAGGATAGCCTTTCAGATTTAGAGACAGCTATCATGTTCCCTTTAAATCTTCTCATTTCCATTTTCTTTCATAAGTGATGTATATAAGTGTGCACGTGCGCATACACACACACACACACACACACACACACACTCCTTGTTGCCCTCCTCTAGTGATACTTCAGTTTCTCAATGTCCTTTCTAAGATGAGATGCCTCCAAAAGAACAATGACAAATATTGGAGAGGTTGAGAGAAAAATAGACATATTAATGCACTGTTGGTGGAGCTGTGAATTGATCTAGTCATTCTGGAAAGCAATTTGCAAAATGTCTCTAAAATTACTAAAATGTACATATCTTTTGACCCATAAATACTGCTACTCGGTCTATACCCCCAAAGCAATAGCAGAAAGAGGAAAACACACACACATACACATATTTAAAAGCCCTTTTTGTGGTGACAAAGAACTGGAATCTAAGGGAATGCCCATCAATTGGAGAATGAAATTAATGGAATACTATTATGTGGTAAGAAATGACAAAAGGGACAGTTTTAGAGAAACCTAGGAAGATACTGGTGCAGAGCGAAATGAACAGAATCAAGAAAACAATCTGTAACAAATAGCATTGTAAAAATAAACAGTTTTGAAAGACTCAAAATATAAAACACTCTGATCAGCACAATAAATAAGCACAATCTCAGAGGGCTACTGATGAATTATGTTACCTGCTTCCTACCAGACAAGAAATGGACTCAATATGCAGAATGAGAACTATGGTTTTTGGACATGCCAATATGGAAATTTATTTTGTTTGACTTTACATACTTGTTATAAGGTTTTTGTTTTTGTTTTCCTTTTCAATTTGGGGAGAGGGTAGAAAATGGGGGAGAGAAAACAAGCATTTATTAACTGAAAAATATTATAATTAAAAATATCCACATACAAAGGAAAAGAAGATAAAATGCCAGAATTCTATATAGTATTGCCTGTGTTCTGACCTGGGCACAGTACTGAAGGATTGGCACTTACCTAATTCTGGACCTAGAGATTGTGTTAAGTTGTGTTAAGCTTTCCAAGTTGCCATGTCATGTTGTCAATTCACTCACTAAAGATCTTTGAGTAAAAGATCTTTTTCACATGAATTGCTGTCTTGTCACTCACTCACACTCACACACACACACACACACACACACCAATCTTATAAAGTTGTTTGGTATTTTTTTTAACATAGTATAGGACGTTAGTACATTTCATTTCATGAAATGCCTCATCTTTCAAGTCTATAGAAATATTTTTGTCTCCTGACTCTGACATCCAATGTATCAGCTACCTTTTCCTTCTTTGTGCTGTTTACAAATTTACAAAAAAGCACAACTTTTATATCATTACCCAGTTTGTTAGAAAAAAATGTTGAATGTTGCAGCACCAAGGACAGATCCTGATCCCTCTGCTAGGAACTTCTCTCCCAGATTCGTTAATTACCATTCTATAGTTCTGAGCCTTTCACCAGTTCAGAATCTACTTTACTATAAGCTTATGTCTCTATACCATCCTTCTACCTGTTCTATTGCTTTTGAGTAAGGTATATTTCTCCATATCCCTAGTACTCCCTAGGAATCCCATCACACCAAGTCTTAGCAACACCTCTGATATTCACTTTAACTTCTTCCACTAAAGTCTCTAATTCACCTTATCGATTATCCATCCTTTGTGCAGTTGTATATAGCCATCTTAGGTCATTGGTTTTATTGTTATCCTTCTTTGTGGTCATTGTTTCCTGCAAATAACCTCCTTATCAGTAAAATGGGGATAATACCTATATTACCTGCTTCAAAGAACCTAACCTCACAGTTGTGGATAAAGTGAGATACTGTTTATAGAGTACTTTGTAAATCCTAAGGCAGAGGTTCTTAACCTGGGGCCTAATATTTGGATGTCTATATTTCAATATAATTGGTTTCCTTTGTAATCCTATTTATTTTATTTAAAAACATTGTTCAGGGAAGAGTTCCATAGGTTTCACTAGATTGCTAAAAGGGATTCATGACATAATAAAATGTTAAGAAATTCTGCCTTTAAACTATTAAAGCTTAAAACTGCACTAAGACTTTTGGGATACTCTGTATAAGCATCAGTTGTAATAATCATTATTATCCTCTATTGATATTCTTTATATGTTTACCTTCTATTCTCTGCCATTTCAGGCTTGGAATATATATTTGGCCATCTTTTCACTTTCTACATACTTTTAGTGTAAAGCTATTTTCATCAGATCTGTAAGTCTCCAAACATGTATGTGTGTGTATGTGTTTTAATGGCCTCTCATTAGATGTGCTCCATCCCTAGCCAATAACTCATCTTTCTGTATTAAGCAAGCCAGGAATCCAAATCCCATTCTCAGACATCAATTTCTTAACTACTGACTTCCCCATGTGAAGAACAATATTGAGCAGTGTTAACAAGTCTTAGCAATTTCTGTCATAAGCCAAATATACACCCTGAGAAATAGTATGCCTAGCAATTATTCACGTAAGTTCTTCTGTCAAAGCTGAGACAGCAAAATCCCCTATCACTACTGTATCATATATCACATCATTCCTGGAAAACTGCAGTTGCTTTCAATTGGTTTCCTTGCCTCCAATCTAAACTTGTTTCAATCCATCTTGCTATGTGCTGAATGATTGATCTTCCTAAAACACCATCTTGATAATGGTATTCCAACTAAACTCTGAATCCTTCAGTAACCCTGGATTACCTAAAGGATTCATTCATTCATTCGACTTTTAGTAAATACTTATTGAGCATTTCCATACAAGTCTTTTCCAATATCTCATCATAGGATGGAAGCAAAACTGTGCCAATATAGCACAAGTTCTTGAAGATTCGACCAAGCAATACAGGCTTTGAGAATGAGTGTGATAATATAGGATGCACTTGCTGTTCAAGGAATAGTCTAGATTAGAAGAGACAGGCATACTGCCAGGTAGCTGCAAGAGAGCTAGGGATAATAAGTCTGCTCCAATTCTATGTAATTTCTTTCCACTTTTGCATTTTCAGTGACAGAAAAGGGGGCAGAGTTTACTAAAAATTATATAGTTGTTAGACTTTTCACAAATAATTTAAGTGGTGGTACTCAATGTGTGGTCTCTGTACAATAATCGACACTTCTGGAATTGAACCCCTTTGATATTGACACTGTTTATATAAATGAAATTAGACAAGAGGAAGAAACCATAGTTACATGGAAAGTCAGCTTACAGGGTCTCATTAAGGAAAACCGTTTAAAAAAATCACAAATGTAGAAGTCAAAAGAGGCTGAGCAGTTATCTAGTCTAACCTACTTATTTTACAGATGAAGATAATAAGACCAAGAGGAATAAGCAGTTTTGGGCTTCTCCTATGTGCCAGGCATTATGCTAAGCATTTTACAGATATTATCTCTTTTGATCCTAGGAGGTAGGTCCTATTATTATTTCCATTTTACAGATGAAGAAACTGAGGCAAACAGAGCAACTTGTTCAAGGTCACACAGCTAGTAAGCAAGAGTCTGAGGCTGGAATTGAACTCAGATCTTCCTGACCCATTCCTAGCTCTCTGTCCACTTTGTCACCTGCCTGCTTCAGAGGGGCATGAGAGTTTAAGAGACTTAGCCATGACTACAAAGGTAGCAGGGCCAGGATTCAAACTCAGGTCCTTTGACTTCAAGTTTAGTATTCTTTCCCACTTTACCACACTGTCTCTTTAAATCTGTACAGTTGGTTTTGTTGTGCACTCTATGGCAACAAGAAACATTCCATGGAGCATTTGGTCATCCAGTGCTTTGGTGCTCACATTAATCATAAGGAATCATACTACCATGCATATGTACAACACTCTTTGGGATAGTTTGGTCTATCCAGAGCTGGTTGTTAAATTTTCAATGTTGGGCATTTACATCTTGGAAATCAGCAAAAGCTACAAATCAGAGCTTGACTGATTATTTTGTTGATTGCTTAGATTTAAGAAAGTAGTGGTGGAAATGTTGATAATGCAGATTAAACTTAAAAGTATATATATCACGTGTACTTTTTTTGGAGAGCCAGTTGTTAAACATTTATAAGCACACCCCTGATTGGGTTCCCAAGGAGGTCACTACTCCCAAGTTCAAGGTAGTCTGTAGGTCCAAATTCCAAATGTGAGCTGTCACTGATGCATCTCTTGTAATAGTTGGTCAGCAGACAAAATTGACCCAAAACAAAGGCATATACTAAGATGGCATTGTAACGACAATTGTAACAAAACTTTTCTTCCATGAGCCTGGGGCAAATGCTTCCACAAATACATATAGCATCAATGGGAAGAGAGGTCACACAGAGTATAGCAGGGCTTATTGAATTGTGTCTGACTATTTGTGGATAATATATTATCCAGGGGGTTTTCTTGGCAAAGATACTGGGGTGGTCTGCTATTTCCTTCTCCAGTGGCTTAAAGCAGAGGTTAAGTGACTAGCCCAGGGTCACACAGCTAGTAAGTGTTTGAGGCCAAATTTGAACTCAGGTCTCTGCTCATTCCAGACTCAGTACTATCCATGGAGCCACCTAGCTACCTCCTAGTAGAGAAGCTCACAAATAGGGAATACAATGGTCAGGGAACTCACACTGCTGGTATTTTTCAGGGTCCCTATGTTGCTTCCCTTCTTAATGTATCCTCATGCTGCTCCCCTAGATACTGCCCTTCTATTGGGGAGGCCATTCAGCTGAATTCCCTGGACCTATTCCTTTCCACTGCTCAACTCCCGATGGCGAGGGCTGGCTTTCTTCTCAGCTCATAGGGTCCCCACTTTCCTGAGCTAGCTCCTGCTTCTACTACTCCTTAGAATATGGCTTTCTTTTTTAAAGGTGCTATCAGGGGCTCACCGCCCTCTAATTCCATGAAGATTAATTGAAGCATTTCTTCAAGCCTCAAAAGTGGGTAAAACAGTGTAGATGTTCTTTGTACTTTAAGACTTTTATATTTCATTGTCTCTGATATATTCCCCTTACATTCCGTCCCTCTAGCAGTGGTTCTCAACCTACCTAATGCCTCAACCCTTTAATACTTGTATGTGGGCGTATCTGCATGTGGGTGGACCTGCCTGGAGACAGATAGAGGAGCGGTATCTTGCTTCCTAAGACCATCGGAAATATGTGTTTTCCGATGGTCTTAGGCGACCCCTGTGAAAGGGTCGTTAGACACCCAAAGGGGGCGTGACCCATAGGTTAAGAACTGCTGCAGAATGGAGACAGGGGGAAGGAAGTGGTCAATGGTCTCCTGATCAGCTCCCTCTGCCTACTCAGATAATTGCAATTTCTTTGTCAACATCTGCTTCAGATAACGAAAAAGAGAAATTTTGATAAGAACTCAATAAGATTCTTCATCCTAAATCAACACATGCCTTGATACTTGGTGAATTCAATGCAAAAATGGCTCACTATATCAGATTGCATGCTATCTTGAGGAAGGGGCTAGAGAAAGAAGGAGAAAAATGTGGAACTCAAAATCTTACAAAAGTGAATGTTGAAAACTAAAAATAAATTTTTAAAAAGCGGATTCAATGAAGGTGAAGGGAAAAACATATCAGCAAACAGGGATAAAAAAATTTAAAGCAGTCTAAAAGACTTAGAGGACTCAGAATCCTCACCTTTGAAATTTTTTCCAGAAGAGAGCTTTTGTGTGTGTTCAGTCATATCCAACTCTCCATGACCCCATTTTGGAGTTTTCTTGGCAGAGATACTGGAGTGGGTTGTCATTTTCTTCTCCAGCTATTTTACAGATGAGGAACTGAGGCAAATAGGATTAAATATCTGAGACCAGACTCAAACTCAGAAAGATGAATCTTCCTGACTCCAGGCTGGATGCTCTATCCATTAGCAGCCACTTAGCTGCCCATAGGAACACTTCAAATTTAGTGAGCAAAGATTAGTATATTTAAAAAAAAAAAAAGAAACTGGGGAGGGAGAGAGGGGAGAGATGGGGAGAAAAAGTGGAACTCAAAATCTTGTGGAAATGAATGTAGAAAACTAAAAATAAACAAATAAATTCTGGGGAGAAAAATGAAATTGACTTTACCTTACCTGATCAGTAGTACCTGGTGATAGCTGGTTATAGCTGCCTATGAAACAAACTGAAACCAGTATCTTGGGGATGAGCAGAATTTTTGATGGGTTACAGTGGGCATGGAACATTGTGTGTAGAATCAAACTTCGCTATGTGTTGGTTAGTATTGTTGAACTGTTTTTTTTCCTCTTTCATTCTTACAAGGGATGGCTCACAGGAGGAGAAATACTTGGAAACTGAGGTGATGTAAAAAGAAAAAGATAAGGTTTGGGATTAGACCTATGATTTCATTGGAATGGGGAGCTTCCAGATGAGTAAACTTTCTCTACTAATCCAGGTCAGTTCCTAGTCTGCAATGTACAGCCTTAAAGAATTGCCTAGTACAGTCTGTTGAAATTCAGAGAGAAACCGGGGTCACTAAACTTAGTGACTTAAGGATCTTTGCTAGCTGCATACTGACTTAGAAAACCATATATTA
>CM053585.1:345006725-345021982 GCA_028646515.1 Pseudochirops corinnae | reverse complement strand
AGCGTGGGGGAGGGGGGACACACTGGGTTGGCTGTTTTGGGGCGGTGGGTAGGGGGAAGAGGGGGAGAAAATATGTAACTCAAAATCTTGTGGAAATGAATGATGCAAACTATAATAAAATTAAAAAAAAAAAAAAAAAAAAGAAAGTGAACATACAGAGGGCGGCTAGGGGGCGGCTAGGTGGTGCAGTGAATAGAGCACCGGCCACAGAGTCAGGAGGACCTGAGTTCAAATCCGAACTCAGACACTTAACACAAAAAAACCAGCCGTGTGACCTTGGTCAAGTCACTTAACCCCAACTGCCCTCCAAAAAAAAGACAGTGAACATACTATAATAATGTAAGTTTTGCACTCAGTAAGAGATATCAATGAGAACACACTTCCCCTCCCTTCTTTGCAGTCATGGGGACACTATGAGTGTGGAACAGTGCAAATATTGTTTTAGTTCTCCTGGACTATTTTTTTCCTCTTTTTTTTTTTTTTAACTTCTTATTATAAAGGATGGCTCCCTGTCATAAAAGAAAGGAATGGATACATCAAGAAGTGAGAGGATATGAAAACAAAGATATAAATAAAAATGTTTATGTGTCTACTGAGTCCAGGGGTATTATACTTCTGAATCAAGAAGTACCTACACTGATGAAATTACTGGTCAAATGTATCAGTAAGTAGACTGAAGAAAGTTGATGGAAGAAAGAAGTTAGTATGAAAGAGTTTTAAGAGCCCCTGAAGGACCACAATAAAAACTTGAGAACCATTTCAAGATCCTCTAATTTAGCCAAGATGTTAAGGCAAGCACCCAGTTCAATATAAATGGAAGGTATTTTCAAAAAACATATATCTATAAAGAAATTTCTTGCTTTACAATCAACTGTAAAAAGTGCAAAAGTCCCTTAAGTTTCTCTGTACTCTGCATCTGAAAGCATACTCTCCCAGTGTCAAATGGACAGGCCATTAGCACAACTGCAGTGCCAAAAACAAATCTTGCTAAGAGGTTTGAATCAACTGAATGCCACAGGTGGTTTTCTGAGGTTTCTGCCATGACACATTTTCACCTCCTCCAAATTCTAGATTGTACTTTGCTAATCCTTTTTCTCCATTCCCCCATCCAACTTCAAGAATTACAACGGCACTCGAAGTTTTTGATCTTTTATTTTTCTGGTCATCTCTCCCTGGAAGGGCGGGAACTTACTCTCCAAAAGAAGAGGAAAGAGAAACCCCACAATCAAAATGCCCCTATCATGAAATGTAGCTGCTTCTTCCTCTCACTAAGGACAAGAGGACAGGGGGAGAGTGTGCGAAGATGGTTCCTTCAATGTGCCTTTTTTTCCTCCACTCCGAAACAGTGCTCCTCAGTCTAATGCTTTTACATGCCACAGAATTCAGCGTGCGCCCCTCCCCCCCATTCTAAGTCTACTACAATCTCAGGTCAACTTTTACAGTATGAATTTTGGCCACTCCAGAAAATGTCTCTCATTTATAACATTCTTCCCTAAGAAACTAACTTCCCTCTTCACCTGAATTAATAATACTACAATTATAGTGTTATTATATATAGAATATATAGAATCAATTAATGTTAAGCAGATGAAAAATGTCTATACTTTAAAGTACAAAATACAGAGCAAAAAAATCATGCTGTCTCACTAAACAATAAATTTTTGTAAATGCTTGTTCTCTTGAAAACATAAAGCTACATTTTACATAGTAGTAGAGACTCCTCTAAAATGTTCCCACAATTAATGTATCTATATTTTTTTCATTAAAAGTATGCATTAGGTTTTCAAAAACTAGGAATGAAGTGAAAACACTAAAATATGAAACAAGCCTAAAATATTAAACAAGTTTAAATCACTGGCTCAAATCTCTCTGCAAACATTGACACACAAGAATCTGCATACCTGAATTTTAAAAGTCAATCAGAACCAAGTAGTAATACATAATTTGATACTAAAAAAGTGTTTCAGTATCTAAAAAGAATAATTAGATAAGGAAAAGAGTATCAAAAAAATCCCCCTTTTTTTTTTTTAAAGAAATGGCCATTGGTTAAAATAAGATCTCAGGTAACTAGTAACTAGACTTTTGGAACAGTTCCAAACCCAAGAGCAATACTGACAAAGCCTCCAGGTTGTACAGCCACAAGGAACATAAAAGAAAAATGTAGAGAACTAATGATGTGCTATGATTAAGTTAGTGATGCAAAATTGTCAACCTATTTCCCCCAAAATGAGTACTAGAGAAGTAATAGTAGAGACAATTAAGTGGAAAAATCAAATAAACTGTGGTACATGGCATACAGAGAAAAATTAAACTTACATGAACTGAGGCAGGAAAAAATATACACAATGTCTACAATAACGTAAAAATGAAAACAACAACACACCAAAGAAAACCACATGCTGTATCATTATAATGATTAAGCTTGGTCCTTAATAAGAAAGGAAAAAATTCACCTCCCTTCCTTTTAGGGTAGCTAACGCCATAGAACACTGCATATGTTGTCGGGCCCAGTGAATGTACTTGTTGATTTGCTGCACTGCTTTTTATCTTTTTTATTCTTTGTTACAATAAATGGGGGTAGAAGGGAGATAGAGAACAATACATTCATAAGTAAAGGTGATATAGAAAAAGATAGTAAAATTTGTTTAAAAAAAAAGCACAGAGAAGAGCAAAGAGAACTGTGGATCAAAAAAGAGGCAGATTAAAAGTAAAAGTGAATGTCTACTTGCTTCAAACAGAGTAGCAAAGTAGAGACGCTGAATGAAAAGAACGCCAAGCAAAAAGTTACCTTTGCATAGAAAAGGAAAATTCAATTATCTGTAACGGTCAATACACTATCTATTCCCTAAGGACAGTTTGGTGGCAAGTATATGATGAACTAACCAGTACAGTTACTAGCCTGGGAAGACAGTCACTGTAAAAGTTGAGTTGTAGAATCATAGACTCCTAGAGTAAGAAGGAAGCCTCAGAGATCATCAATACTACAGCAAACCTACATCATCACCACCAGGTTTCACCTCAAGACAAAGAATTTTACTTTCAAAACACAGCCCATACATTTTAAGAACTCTCAATGTAAGTGAATTTTCCAAATTTTTTCCAAAATTCCAAATATTCCAAATTTTTCAGAATTTTTCAAGTAATGGTAAATGGCACTGTACCAATGTCAATGGAACACCACAAATCTATCTCAGTGAGATCCATAATTATTTGGAAGAGACCAATATAACCATCCACACTGGCAAAACAAATTGGATGAAAAATATCTTCTCCCCTCTCCCAATTATTACAATCCAACTGGAAAAAGTCGATTTTGCCCACCACTGGGGAAAAGTAGAAAGGAACCAAGGGGGTAGAGTCAATCAGTCATAATAGATAGAAAGTCGAACTCACAGTGACAAAAGATTTGTTTTAAGGCCCTCCAAGACTAAGTTACCAAATAACTGCCGGTCTACAGGCATAAACAGAAATTTCTTCGCTAGGAATTCTATACACCAATAAAATCACAGACCCACATAGATGAACAAGTAGCTGAACCCAAATTTAACTAAGATATAAAGCCATATCACATAAAGATAAAATATTTGATGTTTTAAATGATCCTAAGCTACTTGTTGCTTCAAAAGGCTGGTCTTTAACACCAACATTCTCCCATTTGACTCAAGAAAAAGCACTACCTTCAGAAGGTTAGGAGGATCAATCAAGTTAATATATGTAAATCACTTTGTAAACCTTAAAACACTATGTAGATATTGAACTACTACTTATTATTAGAACAACAGAAATTGCAGGTAACCCTGGAGAGGCTTATAAAACTGATGCTAAGTGAGAAGAGCAGAACCAGGATAAATTTGTACACAATCACAGACACATTGTATGTGTGACGACCAACCTTGATAAACTGGACTATTCTCAGCAATGCACAGTTATAAGACAACTCTACAGTCTCAGGATGGAAGGAGATAGCTATACTCAGAGAAAGATCTAGAAAGAACAGAGTTTAAACAGAGACTGAAGCAATCTACATGCTATCGTTCTTTTCCATGTTTGGATTTGTTTCTTTTTTTCATTGTTCACTCCATCGGATACAACCCTTCCATACAATCAGACTAATGTCCAATGTGAAAGTATTTAAAGATCCCATATTTGATTGCATGCCACCATGGGGGGAGGGGGGAGGAGGGGAGAAAATTTGAAACTCAAGGGATTCTGGAACTGAATCTTGTAAACTAAAAGTAAACAAACAAATCGATCTTTACAAAAATTTTAAAAAATTAATAAATAAAATAATTTTTAAAAAAATTGCAGGTAACTCAATAGGCAAAAACAAATATCCATGTCTAATCACCAAGGTAGAAAAAACAATAACTGGATTACCACAGCAGCAACGTTCCACAAGGCTGCATTAAGAGAGAGAAAATTACCCAGTATGATGGGAGGATATCAAAGAGAGAATTTAGAATCCAAGAATCAATCTCAGCGCCAAAAGTGAACTCAGAGAACATCTAGTTCAAATCATACCTAAATATTAATGACATTCACAAAGGACTAAAATGTTTGAAGGCACTGGTCTCTGCAGCAATGGAAGGAGTTCTCACACTAAATGAGATCACAGAGCTAATCATAAGAATCATAGTACTAGAAGGCACTTTAGAAATTATAATGTCCAGTGGTTTCCAACCTTTTCAAGTAGTCTCTTTATAAATCAAAATATTCCTCAAACTCCAATAATACAATAGTACTTGCACTATTCATAACTACTAAGAAAATAAATTATGATAAAAGGCAGTTACTAATATTTAAAATGATTTCTACTGTGAATACAGAAATGTTAAGTGAATTTGTACCTTAATTTCTTTATCTAATATCTATATGCATTTTAAAAATACAAATATAAGCAAAACACTTCTTCAATCTACTGAAAGCATGTTTGTTTATTATATAAGAAGGCTAAAGCATATATGAAAGTATTAACTACTTGCAATAAGGTATCACCCCAATCCTTAGGGTAGGAAGATCCTTCTTAGAGAGATCAATAACAAAATTTGCACTAATTCAAAGGCAAATTATTTGGATGAAAAGTTGTAAAGAGAACATGTTACTAACTAGATGTAGTAAAAATGCATAGTATCACTTGTTGATGAGTTTAGAAATATGAAACATTTCTGCACTGTGTACTGTCATTATTTCTTGATAGGAATTAAAATCTATCGGCTGGATATTACCTGAAGTTTGTAATAGGCAGCTATGCCCAATAAGTCATCCCTTGTAACATGGAAGGGGTAAAAAATAAATAAATAAATAAAAGGGAGGGGAGTTCAGCCAATACTAAAATCCGTAATACCTGACTCCTATTCTGAGGTACTATCTTACGACTCCTACTACTTCACCTCTTAACAATGTAAACTGTTTAACTATATCAAAAGCTATAATGCTTTACTTTATTTACAGACTGCTGCAATGAGCTGAAATTCAATGCAATAAACTAAGGAAGAGGCTTGGCATAGAAAGGGAACTAAAAATATGTAACTTCTTGAGCATGTGGAGCTACCTAGATGCATTCTAAGTGTCTGTTTTATGTAACGAACTCATGGTCATGTTATACACCTGTTAGTATGACTATAAGTGGAAAAATTTGGTCAAATTCTTATCACAAACTCTATTAAAATCAAATCTCCATATAAGAAAAAGTACCAGCATATGATCTAAATATTCAATATATGAAAACTGAAGTATAACAAAATAATGTGGACAGTGGTTTGGAGTTTATTATAACGGGAATTAACTGCAGCTGATCCCCTTCAATAACTCAGACCTACCAAAATCACAGGGTTTCTGTGAGGAAAATGTTTTTGTAAAAAAAGAAAGTACTATGGAAATGTGAATATGGCTACTGTTCCCTCTCAGCAGGCTGTCATATTAAACTTTTCAACTCATTAAAGAATCTACTAATGCAGAGAGTGGTTGGATTCCTTTTTGGATCTCATGTTAACAGGATCAAAGATCTGGAACTGAAAGAGAGTAGTGGCCATCTGATCTAATCTCCCTTCATTTTACAAATAAAATGATGGATAAATGAAATATCCAAGTGCTAGTCTCTAAGAATTAAGAGCCTTAAGGAACCTCGAGGTCCAACCCTTACATAACCAAAAATCCCTTGTACAACATACCAAACAAGTGGTCATCAGACTTCCAAAAAGTGAAAACCTACTTCTGCTCCAAGGCAGTCCACTCCATTTTGGGGCAGTTCTCATAATAAAGATTTTTTTCCTTACACTGTACCTAAATATGCCTTTCTAAAAATAACCTTCTCTTTTCTCTTCACTAAGACACATTCCACCATACTTTTGTACGTTAACAGCAATTTAAAATTATGTATGCTTTTCTTTGTTTTTGACATGCTCAGTTCTTCAGAATGCAAACTCCATGAACCATGGTACTCACTAGCCTACAAAAAAAATAAGAAACAGAGCTCAAAGAAATTTCAAGTAAGCCATCACCATCAAGTGCACTAGGTAAATGGCTAGCTCTTATCTACTACTCCCTTTTCTACTCCACTTTAAATTCATACAAGCTTCCATTAAAAAAAAAAATCTCATTCCATTAACACAATGTTTCCAAACCAACACTGACCTTCAACATTATTACCAGGCAAAACAAGCTTATTTATTTAAACTTCTGTAGTGATTGTTTTTAGTCACTAAAATATTCTCCTAGGCTCTCTCAGTAACAAGGGTACACAATATACAACCAATTCCCTGCTTGCTCAGGAACCAAATGTACATCTTTGGGTTGTGGATGAAGCTTTTCCTGATCCCAATTGCTAGTGTTCTCCCTTCCAAACAACCCTGTATTTAACTAACTTCATCCAATCATTTTATTCATTCATATTATTTTTTTGCTGTATGTATTTATTTATACATGCATTTCTCATCTCTCCCATTAGAATGTAAATTCCTTGAGAGTTGTTTCCCCCATTAAACTGTAAGATAATTGAAAGCAGGGACTGGTTTTTCCCTATCTTTGCATCCTCAAGCTTGGCAGTATTTGGCAAACAACAGTACGGGTTAAATAGACTGGGAGTTTGGACTGTTTCATTCTTTGTACTTGTATCTCCAGATCCTAAGAAACAGGAGTCCAAGAATGATACTGACTGGATAAGATTAGTTCTCTCCTAACTACTCAGGAGAAAGTGAACTGATATCTGGACAGCCTTCTCCTTTTCTCCAGGGGTTTAGGAAGACTCTGTATCAGGCCTGTACAATCTGAGGCCAGGGAGGCTGGCCAAATGATTTTGGGGCAGCCCCAAAATCCTTTGGTGAGCCACAGGTTGTACAGGCCTGCTCTATATCATTAAATATTCCCTAGTCATAAAAGTGATGAAAACTTCTTCAGAAGTTCAGATTCAATTTCCCACTCCCTTCCAAAGCCAATGAAGACCTGGAATGGGTAGACTTCTGAAAATTCTGATTCAAGCCAAAAGAGTGGTGACCCAAAGTATGCAAATCAAGAGGCAGTCGTGAAAAATCTTTTATAAAACAAAATGACAGAAATGGTATAGTGGAAGAAGTTAGCAAGGAGAAAGGAAAATTCATAAAATGAAGCTTCAATGTATAAATACTTAAAAGTAGGAATCTGTACTTTGCATTGTACTTCCAGAAATGTTCCTTTTTTCAAAGTGCTTTACTTACTATCTCTTAAAGGATTTATACAGCACTTCACAGACTGCAAAAAGCTTTCTTCCCAGCAACAAGGAAAGCAGCCAGTGGAAGTAATTATTAGCCCCATTTTACAGATTAGGAAACAGATTTGGGAGCTTAATTGAGGCCATACGTAAACTATCTGAGAGAAAATTCAAACCCAGTGTCCTCTTTACTATCCCCTTTAAAAAATGATAAAAATGGCAGAGAATGGAGGTAACTCAGTTCCCAATTTCTAGATTCCTAAACATATAGTATACTGTCTTTACACTAAATCAAAAAAAGTCCTCAAAGTGACTGAGTGTATTACTATAAGGACAAACAACTTTAAATCCCTTATATTCCTTTGTTCTCTAAGATGATCAATAACATCATAGTTAGTGACTTGTTCACCAACTGGATTTAAGTGAGGCAGAGCTTAGCAAAGTTGTCATCCTTACTCTCTCCTCCAGTTGTTGAGGTGGGAGCTCTGCCCACCCAAAAACTGTTGAGACCACCTCTAATCCAAGTATAGGCATTTACTGAGATTGACGCCTGTGATGAGGGGGGCTAAATTCCAAGAGGAACCAGCAACTTCAGAGCCAGCAAAATTTATGGATTTTTATAGAGCAAAGATGCTGATTACACAATCATAATTTACACAGAATATAGGAATATGACTAATATTTAAAAAGGCAGGAGTAGTTTGTTAAGGTATTAGGTAACGGAGGAGGGGTCTCATCTATGATTAGGTAGTTAAACATTCTGGTCATGCTGCCCTCCAACTGGCTAGCTATTGTCGTCCTATCTGGTCAAGATAAGATAGATATTGTGGTCCTCGTCTTGGGTTAGCTGCATGATGTGATTGTGGTTGAGTACTAGAACACACCTGTTTCTGTGGGAATGGGTCTGGGGGCAGTGACTAGATACAGGCAGCAGCTGGGTTCCCATCACGTGGACACATCTGCTGTTTCTGTGGGAACTAAGAGTTCAGGGACACACCTGTTATTGCATATATGAAGACGTTAGGACATGGGGGGTGGGTGGGGGGGAGGGTTGGTAGGTACAGTGGGGCTAATACTGAAGTTAGAATATCAGGGCTGAGGGCAGCTTTATCAAAAGTCAAGACAACTTGTGACAGCCCAAGATGCAGTGAGTGACCTTGGCCTAATTTAAGTCTTTCCCAGGTCTCAGTTTGTCTGAGTCAACTCTCATTCCATGACTAATGGCTAGGTAAGAATCGAGAAAAAAAGATGGCCTAGTGTGCCATCACACAAGGTATCGATCTGAGAGGGAAAGACCCCTAAACAATGAACAACAGAGGCTGGGGCTAGTGCCTGTTATTGGCCACTTGAAAGCCAGAGTGATTTGGGTTTAAAAGTTTAGTCAACTAGCTCCATTTGAATAGCAATTAATCACTGCTAAAGCCTCTTTTTCCAGAGCTACATTTGAAGATATCATAAATGAAAAGGACAAAAAACTGTCCTCACCTTCTGAAAACAAAAAATTATAAATTGTGGTTTTTTTTTTAATCTGGCTACCAAATCTCAAAATAGCTTACAAAACATAAAACGCCAAAAGCTATATTCCTATGGACAGAACATCCACACCTAAGTGCATGGCACTCCAAGTGGAGAGAGGAACCACAATGATAAAGCATACTCCTCCAGACATGTCAACAAGCATTTATTTATCAAGCAGAGGTAATCAGACACTTATTACCCAAGAAGTTAAATTGAGACACACGTCTTTGGACTTGGCCTATGTGGGGATTAACAGCATATCTGTTACCAGGGCTGGGGACCTAAAATGATAACTGAAAGACAATTCTAGGTTAACAACAACAACAAAACACTATTCCGGAGGCGGGGGCCGCCTTATGGGGCACAGAACCAAGCTGAGAAGAGTACACAGGCCCTCGGTGTCCAATGCTTCACCCTCTCCCAGGGATGTTCACCAAACATGGAAAGTTGGAAGATGCTGACACCACTCCTTAGGCATCCGACGGCACGCAGTGACCGCCCCGCACACGCCAGGCATGCCCCGGGGCGGGGACCTCAGCCGCACTAGCTTAGCCCCCCCAAAGCTGACCCCGAACCCCAGGCCCACAGCGAGAGGGTGCCCGGATGAGGGGCGAGAACTCCAGCCGGAGCGGAGCATCGGGAGGCGGAGAGAGGGGCTCCAGAAGAGCGGACTCCCCGGCTCCCAGGAAAGAAGGGGCTTGACGCGGCCCCATCGTCCCCATCGCCAGACACACCCCCTGGGCAAGGACGGGGGGGGGGGGGGGGGGGGGGCCGGCTGGCTCGGCCGCGGAGGCTCACGGGAAGAGAAGGGACCCAACGGTCGGCCCGCAAAAGGGAGGGGGGGGGGGGGTCAGCCGGGCCGCGGAGGCTGACGGGAAGGGAAGGGGCTTGAAGCTCTACCAGTTAAGGGGAAGAAGGGGCGCCCCAGGCGCGCAGGTTCACGGGAAGCGAAGAGGCTCGAAGCTCTGCACGCTAAAAGGAGGAGGGGGTGAGGGGAAACAGGTCGGCCGCGGAGGCCCACGGGAAGGGAAGAGGTTGGGGCGGACGCAGGTACGGAGGCGGGGGGAGGGGGCAGCTGTCACCGCCACGTCCTCTTTCTCCAAGTCCCGCCACCGGCTGGCCGGGCCAGGATTCGGAAGGGGGGAGGGGAGGACGGAAGAGCCTCCCGCCTCAGTCCAGCGAGGGGGGAGGGGAGGGTGTCTCCTCCCGCCTTACCCCAGAGAAAATCAAAGGCGCCTCGGAGCCCCAGGGCCGTTATTTACCTTCCCGCTCCCGACACCCGCCGCCGCGGCCGCCATGATGTCCGCGCGTGCCTGTGATGACGTAGCAGCCCCTCACGTGCTTTGCCCCGACACACCACAACATCCGCCGAAACTAAGAGCGGGGGGAGGGGCACGGAGAAGAGAGGGATCTGCGCGTGCGTACTGGAGCGTAGGCGGGAGGCGGAACTATTCTCTCTTGGGATGCAGTTCATTGGTCCTGGCTGATTGGGAACCAGACGGAGGGAACCAGCATTAGGGACAGTGTCAGTTTCTACCTATCTGTCGCTTCAAATCCTTGTTCTCCAGTCACCCGACTGTCATCCTACTTCTAAAATCAATCAGTCCAACAAAATTTTAAGAGAACATTAAAACTAAACAATCTTTAGATATTTATTAAGCACCTAGCCCGTGCAAAGCACCATGCTATGTCCTAGGAACATCACTACAAAATAGGAAACCATCCAGGGCTTAGCTTATTAGCAGAATGCCTTGCATATACTAGGCGTTTAATAAATGCTTGTTGACTGACAGTTCCATTCGAGTGAGGGAGAATGAAAGGTGAAGCATTTATGGAGCCCTTATATTCAAAGTTGTGTAATAAGCGCAGAGGATACAAAGAGAAAAGACAGTTCCTGCTCTAGGAACCTATATTCTAATGGGGGAGATAACATATATGAGAGGTTTCAGTTTAAGTCAGCTGCTAGGTCCAGCAAAATTTATCACCATGTCTGGTCCCCAGAAATAACTTTTAATTCCACCGACATTAGAACCCCCAACTCCTAAAGAGGTTACCTGCTAATATGGGAAAATAACATTTATAAGGGATTTCAGCAGCAAGTGAGATGGAAATTTCCCATGGTCATTAGGTGGTAGGGGTAATGCCTCTAATTTAATTTCCACTGATTTTTATTAATGGAATCCTATTTGGTTCTGATGTTGAGCCATTGCTATTTCAAAGACTAGTTCAGATGGGGGTCCTGGGCTGTCTCCATCAGAGTTCTCAGAGGGATGGTGGACTTGCAACTCCTGAATGAAGAAACTTTCTAACAATGCACATTAGTTCCTTTATAGCAGTGGTTCTCAACCTTTCTAATGCCATGACCTTTTAATACAGTTCCTCATGTTGTGGTGACCCCCAACCATAAAATTATTTTCGTTGCTACTTCCTAACTGTAATTTTGCTACTGTTATGAATCATAATGTAAATATCTGATATGCAGGATGTATTTTCATTGTTACAAATTGAACATAACCCACAGGTTAAGAACCACTGCTTTACAGCAACTGGTGCGATGGGAATAAGGTGGGATAAGGGAATTAGAAGGGTTCAAATCTGTCTCAGCTATTTGTTACCTGTGTGATGATCTGAGGCAATAATTCATTTAAACTTTGTTGCATCTCAGCTTCCTCAACTATAAAATGATGGGGGCTGGACTAGATGGCCTCTAGGACCCTTCAGGCTCTAAAACTTTATCCTAAATTTGTAGTATTTGAAAGTTGCCTAAAACACATTGAGAGGTTAAGTGATTGCCCAAGGTCATACAGCCATCATGTAACAGAGATGGGATGTGAAGCCAGGTTTTTCTGACTTAGAGGCCAGCTGTTATACCATGCTACCTCTCAAATAAATTTTTGAGGTAGAAGAAGCCTTAGAAAGTCCAAACCTGTAATCTTACAAACTCAGGCCCTGAGAAGTTAAGTTCAGACTCTTATCACCTTTTTTCAGGATAAATACAATAGCATCCTAATAGGTTTCCCTGACTATCCTCTTTCCCTACCTCAACCTATCCTCCACGTCATTGCTAAAGTGGTTTTCTTTAATGCAAAGGTCACACCATGTCACTCTCCTCCTCAAGAAACTGGGGTACCCCCTTTTGCCTCTTGTTTTGTCAGATACAAACTTCTGTTTGAAATGTAATCCACATTCACGATATGGATCCAGCCTACCTTTCTAGGTCTCTTCTATATGATTTCCATGATCTGTCTTCATGATCTACTCACACACCGTACCACGTCGAATAAGCTCTTCCCTCTAGTTGGAATGTTGTCCCTTCTCTGCTCCTTAGAACTCCTAACGGCTTTCAAAGCTCAGTTCATGGTGCCTTCTCTGGCACTGAGGCCTTCCCTGATGCCATCCCACCTTCAATTTCCAGTTACTCCCCCTAAAATTAACTTGTATTTTTGAGCATATATCCCACAAATATGTATATATCTATATAAACTTTGTATATATTTGCATAGTCCATATGTGTATATATAATTATACAAATATATAAATATGTACATATAGATAGGTAGAGATAGAGATATTACACTAGGTGTCCTGAAATATACAAAAATAAACAAGAAGAGGTGGTCTCTGCCTTCAGGGACCTTATAATTTAATAGGAGATCTGAGTATAAAAATAAATATAACATAATATGTCATAAGTACTATTTGAGTAATAGAAACTAAACGTTGTAAGAGTGTAGACAGTAGCAACATTTCTGACTGGGTAGCTATGAAATAGGAGATCTTTTAGTTGAGCCTAGAAAGACTGGTAGGATTTCCAAAAACAAAGACTAGCCAGAACACATTCCAGACTGAGAAAATATACTTCCTCTCTCATTCCTCAGAGTAGTAGTCACAAACTTTTTCCTTACTCCACCCATCACACTTAAAGCACATGACTTGGCCTGTGGCTTGAGTAGGAAGATTAAGGTCATCTGTGCCAGTCTGATAAGACCACTGAGTGCTGTGTTATTCCTGTCAAGCCTGATAAGACTTTTTCTCAAGTCTTCAGCTTTGGGCCAAGGAAGGAATTCACACTCATTATTTGGTCAATCAAGCTTGTCTTTTGGCAAGGATACTCAATAGGAATATGGGCATTTTGAAGCCCATAGTCACCTGTGGCCCTTAGATTCCCCCCAAACCCTGGCCTTCAGAAGAAAACCAGCCAGCTTCCATGAAGTGGCACAACATTGAATTCAGAGTTAATAACTAGGCAGGGCTTTTATCACCAGAAATATTAGTGTCACAAGGCTAGGAATTACCAAGACTACTAGGATTCTTCCTTGGACTTGGTCCAGTTCAAGGTAAAATGGTGAGCTAATACAGATCTGACCACATCACTTTCCTGCTAAATAAGTTTCAGGGATTCTCTGTTGCCTCTGGGATAAAATACAAATGCCTTTGTTTGTCATTTAAAACCTTCACTGTCTATCTCCTATCTCTCTTTTCCACATTTAATTCCTGTTATTCCTGCTCACCCACTCTCCACATTTCAGTAAACCTGGACTATGTGTTCTTCACATATAAGATATTATTTAATTTTGCAAGGAATGTGTACTTCATACCTAGACTGTTCTTTATCCGAAGAAGAATCTCTTTCCAGAATCCTGAAGTCCATCCAAGGCTCAGTTAAAGGTCATATCTTCTAAGAGATCTCTCTTAGTCCCCTACCCCCTTTGTTAGTGCTACTCTTCTCCCATACTACCAATGACTCCATAGTTACTGTTTTTGTTGTTGTTTGTTTGAGGCAATCCAGGATTAAGTGACTTGCCCAGGATCGCACAGCTAGTAAATGTCTGAGGCTGCATTTGAACTCAGGTCCTCCTAACTCCAGGGCTGGCACTCTATCCACTGCACCACCTAGATGCACCCATAGTCACTTTGTACTTATGTTCTATGTGCTTTTCTTCCAACAAGGAGCTTTCCCCAACAGAAAGCAAAATCCTTCAGGGCAAGAACTATTTTGTCTGGCTTTATCTCCAGCACCAAACCTATGTTTGGACATAGGAAGTTTTTGATCAGCACTTGGTGAATTGAATTGCATTGCATATCTTTTCTAGAACTAGGAGTCATCATAAATGGTTAGTCAGGGTCCCATAAGTCCTAGTGCAGTGTTAGTACAATTAAACTTTAGCACAGTTTAAGCTTTAATTGCTTAAAAATACAATAAGATTTCTGGGATGTCCCATTGATCCCTGAACCAGTGCACACTTCATATTATATCTTATTCCTAAGTAAAGCATTTTAGAAAGTTTCAAAAAAGGGACACACATCATATAATTCTCCAATGATGTCACCCATATAAGGTCATGCCCACACAAATCAACTAGGGAACAAAGCACACATGGGGAGAAAGATAAGCATTACATTAGGCATTGTATGCCTCAGAGTGAGGGTCTTATCTGGAACAGATGAGGGAAGCAAACACAAGAGAGGAGCAATTCCAGGAAATGGCTGGGTTGGTGCCTACATGTGGGGGCATGACCAAGCAGTCAGGAAACAAAAGTATTCCATCAAATGTATGTTACAAAGGTTTATAAGAAGTTAGGTGGCACAGTCGATAAAGCAATAAGCCTGGAATCAGGAAACCAACCTTAGATGTTGGGGGCCAGTGGACAACACCTGGTCAATGTTTTACAATATCTTATCAGAACATTTTGTGGCTGGTCAACTTCCTTGCATACCATTCTCTGGAATGCTTTATCTCACTGGAACATCCTGTGGCTTATTTACCTGTGGAAATCCTCTACTTCCTTATATACTCATGCCCTTGCATTCAATAAACGAGACTTGATCAGAAAGCCTGTCTTGTCTCCATTCTTCGTGTTTCTTGTCCCCCGTCCCTCTTTCTCTTCTAGGGTCCACGTTGTGCCCCGCAGGCCGGGGCATTTTGGTGCCCAACGTCGGGCTCGAGAAATTTGAAAGTAGGCAACGGGTCCCACCAACTCATGGAACAGAAAAGCTGCAGCTCCCCGAAAAAGAGTGAGAATAGGTCGCCGCGGGCCCACCTGTCACGAGGAAA
>CM053585.1:344967843-345006225 GCA_028646515.1 Pseudochirops corinnae | reverse complement strand
AGCTGACTTTAGTGGGAAGTATCTGTGTGCGTTTTTGAAGTTCTAGGTTGGTCCAGAGTCCTATTCCATGGGTATTTGGGGGTGGCTATGTGAGAGCTGCGATATATTGCTGCTGCTACGCCGCCATCTTGGCTCCGCCCCCCCCTGTATGTTCACTTTCAATTAAAAACAAATTACCTTTGTTGTAGTCATTGTATATAGTGTTTTCCTGTTAATTCACATTATGCTAGTTTGTATGTCTTCTCATGCTTCCTTGTATTTACATTCATTTATTTCTTATGTTACAATAATAATGCCATTAAATTAGTATACTGTAACATCTTTAGCCTTCCTGCCACCCAGTGGATATTAGTTTGCTTCCATGTCTTTGTACTATAAAAAAGTGCTGCTATAAATATTTTGGTGTATATTGGACCTCTTTCTGTCAACAGTTATTCTTGTGAATTGCTTTGTCTCAAAGAACTTATATCATGATTACCTATCTAGTGATGAACCTATGAGAATTTAGACTGGACATATACTTTGTTACTGAGCCAGTGGTTATAAAAAAATTTAAATTGCAGGTGATCCAGAGGGCAAAAGACTTATTGTAGCTATATGTGTATGTTGTATCTTATTACTGGTGATGACTTGCATGTTTGAAAAAAATGTTATCAAGGATGTGTATGACCCAAAAAGAAGATGGGGCAGTTATGACAGGAAAAAAAGAGTTATTAATAGCCTTGAGTGTTGTTTTGGAAGAATAGGCCAGAGTCAGTAATCTCAGGTTGAGACTGGAAAGAAATGAGACACTTGTCTGTCCAGCAGTTAACAAAAAGATTTACTTATCTAGGCCAGGCAAAGAATATTTAGTTTAGGATAGGAGGTTGCCTTAGCTGAGTGCGGCATCTCTGTAGGGGGAATGTTGCCCATAGTGGTTCTCCTGTCAGGCCTGAGGGCCTTCCTGGAGCTCCTCCATATTTGTGATATTTAGGTGACCAGAAAGTCCAGTCTGTGGCCTGAACCATAGTTCCCTGAGCCAATCAAATCTCAAGGACAGTTTTAATGTCTTTTAAGCCAAAGAACTGGCTCATATCTCAGGGGATGATGGTAGATATTTAATATTTGTGAACCACAAAATATTAAAAGATGTCAAGCAGGGTCGCTGGTGAGTTGGGTAGATTATCTTTGGAAGATTTGTGCAAGTATGGGACAAAAAAACACAGAATGAGAAAGCATGGGTGGGTTGTGATATTTACAGTTAAAAGGAATCACATTAGTTTAATCTTAAACGAAGTATTGAAATGAGAGTGAATGAATTTTTGAATACTTCTAATTGCAGGGATCTCACTTCTACCTTATGAGGTAGTCCCACCCATTTTGGGACAATTTCTAATTGTTAGTTTTCCTTATTTAGAGCTCAGATCTTTCACCTTATAAATTGTTGATCTAAAATTACTGATAGTAGTGGTTGTTACCACCTCAGTTATTTGTTTCTTCTACTTCATTTTGGAGGGCGGGGTAGGAACTATGAATTTATGAGTGCTAATTGTCTTTCTTATCATTGGGTCATCTTTCAGAGCTCTAAATATCCGTTTTAGTTTTTAGCAGATTAACTTAATCTCACTGGGATTAAGTAACTAGATATATGCAAAATGTGTACAGAGTTGTAAAGCCAGGTACGAGCAACTTTCCAGAGGACTGCTGCTGTGAACAGCTTTCAAGGTTCTGATTACACAGTATAGTGAACTCTCTATTTATTCAGTAACAAACTAAGACAAAACATTCACAGAAAACAAAAGTACAGCATTCACAATGACATAATAGCTTATCACTAAAGTGGCCACATAGTTTTCACCAAAGTGGTCACATAGTTTTAAACAAAGTACATTCATTTAGTAAGTCCTTCATTTAGTAAATCCTTAATTCAGTCATCCTTAAGCAGGCAAGCCTTCTTAATTGACAGTACAAAGATCAAAGTCCTCCACCCATGGGGTGCAATTAAGTTATAATGTCATCAGTCACTACTAAATACCCTCTTAAGGGGAAGTGGAAAGTACAAAGGCCATCCACCCCTAGGTCACAAGTAAGTTACATTCTCATCAGTCAGCATTAAATACCCAAGGAAAGGTCTTTTCATCTTGATTCGAGGCAGGCTCTCAGCTTCCATGGTTCCTCTTCCGTGGTCCCAGACCCTGCCTAAATCTAACCAACTGCCACCAGAGTTCAAAGGCAGACAGCCCCCAGTTCCTTGTCCACCTCTCTGTGCAGTTCCTGTTCCATATTGAAGCTCACAGTGTCTAGTCCACCTCAAGTCCTTCATAGTTTCTGTTCCTGGGAAGGCAAAGCTTAACAAAGCCACAGTAAGATTCATGCACATTGCTGGCATTCTCATCAGTTCATTTTCTGCCTGTGAAACCAACATAGACCCAAAACAGACAAAGTACTGGCACCACAGTCATGCTTCCTTAGTTCTCAGCAGCTCTGGCTGGCCCTCGGAAGTCTTAATTAGCTAAGGCTTGCCCTCATAAGTTCTTGGCAGCTCTCAGAAGAAATTGGTAGTTCCTCAGCCTGGTTCTTGGAAGCTCTCAGAAGAGGTTCCCAGAAGAAAAGTCTCAGCAGAAGCTCTAGCTGGCTCTCAGAAGAAATTACACCACCGTAAGCTCCGTTGTCAAAATCAAAATCACTTTCTGCAGCCTAGGCCTCTCCTCTTCAGCCTCCATGCTGCTTGCTTCAAGAAGTTCTGACTGTCCAGCTTGTGCTTTTCCTTATATAAGGTATTAGCTCCTCCCTGTTCCAGCCCCTTCCTGTTACATCAGGAAATCCATCCCACTGTGGGATTCACAAGTTCTGGGTCTTAATACTTGACACAGTCGTGAGCTTGGAACTAGGTGCTAAGTACCTGTTAGCTTGCCAATACAAGGGGATCTTCAGATTCCATTACTATTATAAGAGTAGATAATAGGTAACCTGACATTAGTAGCTGGGGGTTACCAGAAAAGACCTGGTCCTCCAGAAAGTGAAATTTGAGCTAAATCTTTAAGGAAGCCAAGTAAACAAAGAGGACAGTGTTCCAGGCATGAGTGAGAGAGCCTAGGAGACCTATGGAGACAGGGATGGAATGTGGTATTTGAGGAATGAGTAGACTAGTATAGATGACTGGAAAAATAGGAAAGGGCTAGGTTATGAAGTGCTTTAAATATCTGACAGAGGACTTTGAATTTGATCCTTGGAGGTAAGAGGGAGCTACTCAATTTACTGAAGAGGGTAGCAATATGTATAATGTAACTGGAGCTATATTTTAGAAAAATCGGTTTGGCAGTTGAGTAGTAGAAGATGGATTAGACTAGAGTAGTAGGGAGATATTTCTTCATAAGATTGTAGATCTGTTTCAACCTTTTACTTTTCTGCCGCATTTGTCACTGTTGTCATACTTAGTATAGTACATCAAATGAATAAAGAATAATTTGTTAATCACTTTATTTATTTAAATTATTTAGTGCTTAGGAAACTAGGGAACGATATTGAAGCCTTTGGAAACCTGAGGCAAGCAAGTCTTGAGAATGGATTCTGTACCTTCTATTGACAAGTTAAGATGACTTGCAGTCAGGTTGGGGGCATTATGGTTTTGCTCCTACAGGGACAGATGTGAAATTTTGTGAAGGTAGAATTGACAGGATTTAGCAATGATTAGATATATAATATGAAAGTAAGGAATTCAGGATGACATAAGGTTTTGAGAGTGAAAATTACAGGCATGTGAGAGAGCCAGTGAAATTCGTCTGAATATGGAGATGGGGTATCTTAGAGGAATAAGAAAGAGTCCAGAGTCACTGAATTGTAGACCATGTAGAAGGTGTGTAGAAGGTGTGAAAAAGGTGTAAAAAAGATTGGGAAGCTAATGAGCCAGGTAGTGAAGAGTTTTATTAAAATCAGAGCTTTTTATATGTCATGCTAGAGGTAATGGGAACCACTGGAGTTTATTGAAGAGGGGTATGAACTGCTTTGTTACAAAGATCACTTTGCTAAGTAGATGGATGATATACTGGAGTGGTAGAGACTTGAGGTAACTTGGAAGCCAGGAGGCCAACTTGTAGGCTGTTGTAGTAGTCTTGGTGTAAGGTGAGAAGGGCACCAAGGTGGTGGCAGTGTCAGATGAGGGAGTATAGTAGAAATATTGAAAAGGTAGAATAGACAGGACTTGGCAACAGATTAGATGGAGGTGGTGGTGAGAAGAGAATTTGGAGCTGAAGATGACACTGAGGTTGTAAGACAATGACTGGGGAGAATGTTGGTGCTCTTGTCCGTAATAGGGAAGTTAAGAAAAGAGGAAGTTTTTTTTTGGAAAGCTGATAAGTTCAGTTTGGATATAATGAATGTTAAGATGTCTATGGGACATCTAGTTTGAGATGTCCACTAGGCAGTTGGAGATGCAAGTTGAGGTCAGTAGAAAATAATATGTCTGAGAATCAGCTGCAGAATGTATTTGAATGAACAGGAGCTATTGATATCACCAAGTGAGATAGTATAGAGCAGACCTGCACAACATACAACCCACAAGCTGATTGCAGCTGCCAAAGGATTTCCATTGCCACTGTGCACTCTCCTGTTTGTCACTGTATTTAGACCCCCAGCAACCAACCATCATCAGGCATCTCTAGTCTAATGAATCTGTGGCCTGAAGAAGTTTACGTGTCTGGTATAGAGTGAAAAGAGAAGAGGTGTCAGGGCAGCTCTTTGAGGCATGACCTGGGTAAAGAGTTAATAGATGAGATTAAGGACATAGGAAGAGATCCAGGAGAGATCATGTTCTTGAAACCAAGAGAAGAGAGTATTCAGGAGGAGAAAGTAATCAATAGGATCAAATGTGAAGGGTCCAGTAGACTTGAGAAAGGGTCATTAGATTTGGCAATTAAGCGATCATTGGTAAATTTAGGGAGGGCAACTTCAGTTAAATAATGAGATTGGAAGCTAGATTATAGAGAGTTTAGAAAATAGTGAGAGGAGAGGAAGTTGAGACCAGGTTGACCAAGGAGTTTATCAGGAAGACGTGGAGAAATACAGAAAACTAGCTGCATATGTAGGATCAAATGATTTTTTGAGGAAGGCATCTAGGTGGATAGAGTGCTGAATCTGGAGTCAGGAAGACCTGAGCTCTAATCTAGTCCCAGGCACTTTGTGACCTTGGATAAGTCATTTAAGCTTTGTCTGCCTCAGTTTTTTCATCTGTGGAATAAGGATAATAGCACCTACTCCCCAGGTTTGTTGAGGATAAAGTGAGGTCATATTTATTGGTAAAAAAGAACTTTGAAGCCATAAAGCACTATATAATTGTGCTTATATCATATCATCCTCCTCATTGTAATCATTGTTTTCATTGTCATCATCATGATTATTGTTATTGTTATTAACTTTAGCCCATGTAAACACCAGGAATCCTTATCCTAACTCACAGAGGAGTCAAGTCCCAAGAGCTTGGCTACATCTTTGCCTTATAGTTTTAGCAGTACCCTAGAGCAATGGTTCACAACCTTCCTAATGCGCGACCCTTTAATAGTTGTATGTGGGCGTGTCTGCATGTGGGTGGACCACCTGGAGATGGCTAGAGGAGGTTCCTAAGACCATCAGAAAAGGTTGAGAACTGTTGCCCTACAGGTTAAGAGGGGTTAAGTGATTCATTCCACTGACTTGAGCTGCTGCTGGTGTGCTCTGAGATAATTAAGGATTATTTAGTTATTGAGTCTGGAGTAACTTTTAGAATGATATCTGTTAAGGTGTACAGTAAGAATATTTGGTGTAAAACATCCCCTCAGTGTCTATTTCATACTCTTCCGTGAGTACAGACAGAATCCAGAGAATAGTGGGCTCAAGCTTAGAGAACATTTGTGGGTTAGGGGTAACTCATAACCAGTTTCTGGTTGCTTGAAGTCCTTTTCTTACATTTATAGAGTCCTCAAGAAGTTCATCTTAGACCTTTTGTATAGTTTTGTTGCTAGGTTCTTTGTAGAGCTTTTGAGTATAGTCTCTCCATACCTCCCAATACAAACAGTGCTGCCAGTTCATTTGGGAACACCATCCAGGACAAGGACAGCAGTGGGAAGAAGGGAAGTGTAACATTCCCTGGACCATTTAGAGCTGGAGGGTCTTCATCTGCTCAAGGGAAAGGAGAATTGACCAAGGCTGAAACTGACACCCCCCACCTCCCATTCCCGCCTCCACCCCACCAGTGTAGTTCTTCAGGGATCTGATAAAAATCCACTTTCTAGAAAAAGTCTCCCATTCCATCTAACTCTTTGCTTTTACATAAGACCCAGAGGGTATAATGAAATCCCACAGCCAGTTGGAACAGACCTGTCTGGTATCATTTCATTTCATCAGATGGTTTTAAAAGACTTTTTGCACTTTGTGTAAGTTGAAGATTCTTAATCTTTTTTTGTTTCACGGACCCCTTTGGAAGTCTGTTGAAGACTATGTACTCTTTCCCAAAATAATGTTTTAAAATGCTTAGAATAAAACACATAGGATTACAAACAAACCAATTTTATTGAAATGCAGGTACCAAAATGTTAGAGTTATGGATCCCAGATTAAGAACCCCAGGTGTAATTAAGGTCTTTTGATTGATTAATTTGAGATGTGCTCTCACCTAGCTAAGGTATCAGGCTGAAGTGGAGTGGGGTAGGGTGGTTTTGACTACATCTTTATATAAGGATGGAGGAGACATTGGCATGTTTGTAGGCAGCAAGGAAGGAACCAAGAGATAGGGAGAGATTGCAGATAAGAGGGAGGGTGATAGTGGAAGAAATTTCTCCAGTCTGGAGGGGGTTGGATCAAGTGTGCTCATAGGAGAATTGGCCTTGGCCAAGAGAAGTGCCACCTTTTTATCTGTGACCAAAGTGAAGAAGGTAGAAGAGCTCCCCTCGAGTGGCTTTACAGTATCTTCTAAAGCCTAGGTCTGACCATGTACCATGTAAACTTCCCCCTTCCCCTTAATAAACTCCAGTTTATTAACAACTCCCTGTTGTCTTCTGGGTATATACTCCTCTGTTTAGAATTTTAATCTCTTCGTAACTTCCCTTCTCTTCCACACATAGTACAATTCAGTTACACTGTCCTACTTGGAGAACCTCAAACAGGATACTCCATTTCCTGATTTCATGTCTTTGTACTGGCTATATCCCATAGTTTGTACCATCACCTCTGTTTGGTTTTCCTGTCTTTTTTCAAGATAGCTCATGTCCTTCCTTCTGCAGAAGGCCTTTCTTTGAAGTCCCCCTAGCCGCTGATGCTTTCCTTCCACACTAACACTGCTTTTTGTCTACCCTCTTTATATATTATATGTACCTAGTTATTTATATGTTGTCTTTAGACATTAGAATGTCAGCTCCATGAAGTCAAGAACTGTTTTTGCTTTTGTCTCCCCGGTGCTTGTCACGCTATCTAATACCTAGCTCATTGATTAGTGACTCATGAATACTTTGAAAGTCCTTTTTTAAATTCTACCCCTGTAGGATTATACTCAAGTTTTTCAGGGCAAGTTATTCTTAGTCGTAAGCTTATTCCTTGCCTTTTGTAACATATTCCAATGTCTCCCGTTTGTTGTTGACACTTCCAGATCTTTTGTGATCCTGACTATGGTTATTTGGTTCTTGAATTACTTCTTTCTGGATGCTTGGCTATCATATTCCAGGGATTTTTCCTATTTTGGTTTCTTTCAGGAGTGGTTGGTGGATTCTTGCTATATTTCCTTTGCCTTCTGGTTTTTAATAGTTGTGGGCAGTTCTAATTTATGACTTTTTGAAATAAAGTATCTTGGGTTTTTTGGGGGGGGCTTCATTCAGCTGGTCTGATGATTCTAGAATTATTCTTCTTGACCTTTTTTCGAGGTCACTTGTCTTTGATAGTAGATGTTTTATATTTTCTTCAAATTTTTAACCTTCTGATTTTGTTACATACTTCTTGTTCTTTCTTGGAGGAATTATTTTCTTTTTGGTTTATTCGAATTTTTTGAGGGAGTCTGGTTTACCACTTTCTGATTTTAAGCTATTTCATCTTGTATTTCTTTCCTTCAGATCTTTTATTTAACTTTTTATCTTTTGCTTTATTCTTCTAGGTATTCATGTAGTCCTTATAGAAAATCCCTTTTTTCCCTTTGAGTCTTTGCTTGCAGTTGTTGTAAAAGTAATGTTTTAAAGTTGTTCAGTGTCTTCTATTTACTCTTTATCTTCAACCATAGTTTCTGAATTTGTGACAGGGCTAGGCTTGGCTCCCTTTTGTGCCTTTGGGTTAGATGGTTGGCCTTGTTTGATCTTTATCAGGGTCTTTTAGATTCTTGCATGGGCCTCCTGAAGGTGTACATAACAGTTTTAGGCCCTACTGGTTTTTTGAAGTTCAAAGCACAGAATCTTCTTAGAATATCATGCTTAAGACCTCTGGACCTTGGGATTTATGTCAAACCCCTTCCCCTGCCTCTGCTGTGACTTCAAGGGTTCACATTATAGGTTTCCAAATACCATCGGGCTTTCTTATGGGAACTCTCAGCTTTTGCTACTACCCATGACTATAAGTCCTGCTGGTTGCATATGTTTCTGGTCCTTCTCAGGTTATCCTAAATGACTTTCATCTTGTTTGCCTGAGCTGGCATTGTTTTTTGGTGGTAAACCCTCCTTTTTTATTGCCCATGGGCTTTTAGTATTTTTGTGAAGTTCTGTCATGGATGAAATAAATTTTTTGTAGTTTCTCATAGATTTTTAAAAATCATTATTCAGCCTAGTGCTTTTTTAAGGTTTTTGTTGGAGTAAGTATATGAGTAAGTATATGGAGTAAGCTGTTTGCCTCCATTTAACAGCCATCTTGACTGAAAATCCATAATTTTTATTTTGATATTATAACAGATTTATGGTCCCTTAGGTGTAGATACTTATTTTACCAGTGCAAGTCACAGCCTAGCCGTATCCTCAAATGCCTTGATGTTTGCAAATTTTATCATGTGTCCTCTATTTTATATCTTGAAATTTGTTGCTCATGCCAGTTTTAGTAAAAACCTTGTAACATAAGCACTGGTGGGTGCTCTATTCAGCGTTTATCAGAATTTTGTTATTGTTACTCTGTTAACATTCAAGCTTTAAGATGCTCTTTAAATATTAAACTTTGTAATGAGCATAATCTTCCATCTACCCAGGTAATATAAGAACACTTCTTATATGTTTATGTTTGAAATATTGTGATTGATATAAATAAAAATAAATATTTTCTTTTTTTTTTAATTACAGATTATATATGAACAGGAGGGTGTATTTATTCATTCATCTTGTGGAAAAATCAATGATCAAGACAGTTTGATTTCAGGAATATTGCGTGTCCTAGAAAAGGTATAAACCTTGTCTTGTAAAAAAGTATTTTGCAAAAATTTTTTATGGTTAGCATCCATAAAAATATTGGGAAATTTTTGCCAAATGTCACAGATGGGACTGACAAGTGAAGTTAACTGATGTATATAATCGAAGTCCCAAAGCCCATTGGGGTGGGACTGTCTCCTTACTGGTAGAGCTCAGTGCCATATATCTGCTTAAGAATAAATTATCCTTAGTAATCTTAGGCACCATAGTCTCCCTGCAAATCTTGTATTTGGACAGTCTTGGATTTAAAATGAATGTGGTCTTTGAAGTCACTTTGATAAGCTAGTAGAATCTTAGACAATGAAAAGACTAACTTCTAAAGGTTTGATTAGTGGCTTGTGTTTATATTTTAAAATTGGGAGAGTGTATCCTATTAAATTTGTTTTCAAACTAGCAGATTTCATTTTACTTTTTCAATGAAAAAGGCAAAATTTCTTCTAACAGCTATTATTTAACATAAAACCAAAATTTTTTTCATAATTAAAGGTAGGCAATTTCAAAGATTTTGTTTAAAGCATTTCTTAAACATAAGAATTTTTCTTTAGTCCTACTAAATGTCAGAATATTTGACTAAAGCTGTTAATAAGTTATAATTTTATAGAGTATGAATTATGTAACAAATTTTAATGGTATATAACTTATGTTTTATAGGATGCTGATGTAATAGTGGACTGGAGGCCATTGGATGATACGTTAGATTCTTCTAGTATTCTTTATGCTGGAAAGGTATTTAAGAAAAATTGCATAAACATTTCCAATTTTATAAGAGAGAAAATGAATCCTTATTTTCTTATTGTCTAGTTTGTTACATATTTGCTTCTTATTTTCAGTTTCTTTTTAGATCTTTTATATTCAGCCTATAGTATATTTGCCATTTCTTCCCATTCTTATTCATTAATTGTGTACATTTTTATAATGTTTGTTAATTCTTTGCTTCTTTCCTTCAGTTTTTCTGTTCCACTGTGCCTTATTTATATTTAACACTTTCCATTTCCTTGTTACTTTTATTGTCTTTTTCTCCCTTCTTTCCTTTTCCCTCATGTCCTTGTTTCTCACTTATTCTTAACCTCCCCTTTTCATTTTTTTTTAAATTACTGCTTTCATTGTCATCAAAAATCATTAAATTTCCATGGGAGGACTCTAATGGGTTTGAATCAGAACCTAGCACAGTGCTTTGCACATAGAAAGGACTCAAATATTTCTGTAAGTTAAAATTTTGCTTCTTTTCTGCATGCTATATTTCTGTAGTATCTCTGAATACTATTTGGTATTATGCTAAGGGCTGTTCAGGTAGAGGGTTCATAGGCCTTATAGGGAACTTACAGTTGAAGTCAAATGAATGAATGAATAACAAAACATGAGCACATGCTGTATACCAGTGTGCCAAACATCATATTGAACACTGAGAATACACATAGGAAAAGCAAGTCATTCCCTGCCCTCAAAGAATTCACACTCTAATTGAGGGAAACAACACAAAAAAGAAAGTTTAGCGTCAGGGCAGATCTAGCAGTTTAATTTAATTTAATTTTTTTTTGCTTTTTGGAGGGGGGAAGGCAGGGCAATTGGGGTTAAGTGACTTGCCCAAGGTCACACGGCTATTTTTTTTTATATTACATTTCCGAGGCTGGATTTGAGCTCAGGTCCTCCTGACTCCAGGGCCAGTGCTCTGTTTGCTGCACCACCTAGCCGCCCCCGTGATCCAGCAGTTTTAAGAGTGCAGCAGTGGGGTGAAAACAAGTCCCAACAATTCTTAATTCGTATATATGGATGCATTCCATACATGATACAGGAAAAACAGAATAAAAAACTTGAGCAGATCTGTTTGAGATAAGTTGAAATGGTAAACTAGGAGACAAGGAACAGAGAAAGGATACCCACGTGCAGAGTTTTTGGAGCACAGTGTGAGTGGCAGACTATAGGATGTTATTAATCTGCCATTGAGCATTAAAAGGAGACAGAAACAGAAATAACAATTTTGAGAATAATGTGAAAGTAGTTTGAAAGTGGTTGAGGCAAGAGATAGATATTCCCCTGAAAACTTAAAAATAGTTCAGTTAAGATTTGAATGTGAGTGTGATGATACAGCATTGAAGAGGATCTGGCAGCTTATTTGATGTACCTCGTAAGGACAAGGAAAAGCACTGAAGAACAATAAGAGATCTGGGTTTGGCTTAGGACAAACGATGATCACATTTTACTGCAGTAGAAACATTGGGAAAATAAGTATTTCTTTACAGTAATTTGAATTGGAGTGTTGAATTTGAGACATATTCTAGGAGTGGATCTGTAAGTTCAGGTTAATATTAATAGCTCATATGTGTAGTGACTGAACAATTTTCAAGGCATTTTATTTACATCAGGTAAGTAGTACATATATTTCTTATCACTCTTTACACATGAGGAAACTGAGGCATAGGTTAAGTCACTTAACCTGAGTCATGTGCCTAATAAGTGTCAGAGTTGAGAACTCAGAGGCAGGTCTTCTGATTCCAAATCCAGTGCTTCATGGCCTTGATTGAACTTGGACTATTTTATATAGTAAGAAAATCAAGAAACAAAGAATGGAGAGTTAGACAGCTCTTGCTGTTAGAGGCCTGAGATTGTAAAAGAACCACTGAAGAATAAGCTATAGGAATGGCCAGATTTGTGAGAGAAATTGGGGGAAGATTCTGTTCTGAAATGCAGGTTATGATGGAGGATTATAGTATTTAGAGCTGGAAGGAATTGGATCAGCTATTCCACTCTTCATTTTGCAGTTCAGGAAACTTAGAACCATAAAGTTCCATTTGAATTTTAATAATAATAATTACTACTAGTATTTCTTCTGTGTTAATAGGTTTTATGGATTGAAATTCAACTCTGGCATAAATATTTACAAATTATTTTAGGATTCCAGTTCAGTTGTGGAGTGGACTCAGACCCCTAAAGAGAGAGTTCGTCGGGGATCGGAACATCTGACTAGTTATGAAGCGGAGTGGGACATGGTCAGCACAGTTTCATTTAAAAAGAAACCACATACTAATGGAGGTATTAATGTATTCTTTCAAAACTTATTTCCACAAGTATATACTTTAATATTCTTTATTTAGAAATTTAAAGAATGAATATGTTCCTTAGGCAGAAAGGGTTAGGTGTTTTTATTAGTCCCCCAGCCAGGACTACAGTGACAGAAATTTATCTGTATCAGGTTTTAGAAGTGTATAATAATTACAAAAAATTTCATTTTTTAGGGTCTCACTTGTTTAAAAATCCATTAGAATAAAACTATAATCATAATTATCCAGTAGCTGTGCATTAATTAACATACTGGGAGAGATGGAAGGTACTATTGCAGGAGAAGAGAGAATTCTAAGTTTAGAGGTACATAATATCTACATAGTCTATTGTACTCTCACTGATTTTTTTACTGTACCTCTGTGTGAAGTAAGTTTTCTTATATCCTAAAGAAAAGCAAAACAAAACTAGTAAACTAGTGATCTAACATTTTTGTCTTAGAATAAATTGTGTAATGTCTATTTAATGATCTGGCAAAGCACAATTTAAAATTTGCTGAACCACAGAGTCTGAGAGTCAGAAGGCACCTTACTGGTTGTCTAGGTTATTATATCTGAACCTCTCCCCTCCCCCCATTTATTAATAAATTAAAAAAAATTATTATTATTATTTTTTGCCCTTTTTTTTTTTTTGGAAGGGCAATTGGGGTTAAGTGACTTGCCCAAAGTCACACGGCTAGTAAGTGTGTCAAGTGTCTGAGGCCAGATTTGAACTCAGGTCCTCTTGACTCCAGGGCCGGTGCTCTATTCACTGTGCCACCTAGCCGCCCCTGTAAATTTTTTTAATAACATTTTGAGGTAGGATGGCATAGAATGCTGGACTGAGAATCAGTAAGAATTGGATTCAACTTGATTTAACTTAGCTCTGTGACCCTGGGAAAGTCATTTAACCTTTCTTTGGCCTTAGTTTGTTTAGCTGTAAAATCTAGGACATTGGCCTAGATGGCCTCTGATAGCTCTTTTAGCTTTAAATTTGATAATATATCTTTTAAATTTTTAAAAAATTCAACGTTTTACCTTCATTTTTTAAACGTAATCTTCCTTTGTAGCAATAAGAAATCAGGAGGGGAGGGGGTTGTGGAGAACAATTCAGCAAAATTAACCAATAGTCAGTAGTTTATATTATGAAGACCCTTAGTTTCAAAAGAATGACTTAAGTGTTGTGTTAATTTTTTTTTTTTAACTTAAGTTGTTGTTCAGTCATATCAGTTGTGTCTGACTCTTTGTGAACCTGTTTGGGGTTTTCTTGACAAAGATAATGGAGTAGTTTGTCCTTTGTTTCTCAAATTTATTTTACAGATTAGGAAACTTAGACAAACAAGGTTAAGTGACTTGCCTAGGCTCGCATAACTAGTAAACATCTGAGGCTAGATTTGAATTCCAAGCTCCAGGCTCTGTCTGGCATTTTAAAATGTACAGTGCTTTTTTCTTGTTTATATTATTTTTAAGGCAGCAGTAAAGATTTTATGAGGTTTTTTTGACCTCTTTCATGAATAAGCTGACTAGATCCTAGCAGAGACAGTTTTACTATATTTGTGCATATACATTTAGTAAATATTAAGAAATTAGTAGGATTTTTTTACATGGATCGTGGAATCGAATTTGTTAGTAATAGTGCAGACAATTATTTCTGATGAAAATGTTTTTTGTAATTAAGAATTTAAAACTCTTGGGTGATAGTCTCTTGTTTAGAGAAATTAGGAATATTATCTGTGATTTTGAAGCTCATATATGTAGTCTTTTGCAGCATTCTACCTCAAATGCAGGAGGAAACTATCCAACTAGAACTTTGGAATTCAGAGAAAAGACAGCAGAGTAGGATTTTGGTGTGTGATCCATGAGGTAATAAAGGCCCCTCTGGACCATATCATAGGAATGAGTTATATGTATGAAATTAAGTAGTGTTTTAAAATGTTGATTATTTTTGATAGACCTTGTGGGAAAATAAAAACAAAGACTGAGAGACTGTTTAAAATAAGGCAGACATTATTATCATTATTCATTATTTCTCAACTAAGGAAAAGAAGGGAACAGTTTGAAATAGATTTGACATTAATACAGTTAGGCTACAGTTTTTTATTAGATGTATAATTTAGGAAAATACCATTTAAGTATTGCAGTGGTACATACAGTCGGAGTGGCCTTTTTTCTGCTATTAATTAAGGTTGAGACCCTGTATAAAAATAGCTAAATGGTAGGTTGGGTCCAGGGTTGATAACACTAAACATATTCTTTTTCACATTAAAAAAATATCATTGCACACTTTCATTTACAAAGAGATAGTGATATTAGCTTATTGGGAGAGGGTAGGTGGATTTCTTTTGTTATGCCCTGTGTTCTGTCATAAGTACTTTTTCAACCAAATTATGTAAAGATATGGGTTTTTTTCTGTTCACCTTAATTTTCTTTGGAGATACACAGAAACCTATTTTTTTCCCATGTCAGTTCTTCAGAATGTCACATAGAGTTGTTGACGTATTAAGTACATTACATATAATTACTGATGTTTCTCTATTTCCACAGTAGCAGCAAAGGGAAAAGAAAAATAATCACTTTTTTTCAGGTTCTCTTTATAGGAAAAGCAAGAAAAATTGTGATCTTGAGAGGACTGTCAGTTTTCTTTTTTGTCCTTGTAGCTGTTAACCTAGTACGCCAGGTTACAGATTGATTTTTCTGTTGACTTGTGCTTTGCTAATACTTAACTGTTTCTCCTGTTCTCCTTTCCCTCCTAATTTAATGTAATGAAATGTAACAAGAAGCCTTTTTTTTTCCTATATTACATCATCTGCCTTTTTTCCATTAACTAGGGAAATAAACCAACTTGTAATTATATTGCTCTAACATGAAGTAAATTCTTCACATTATCTGGTTATAAAACAATATATTTCTAATTTAGCCTTGTTTCCTTAGTTTGAATGAATATCCTTTTGGAGATTTATGCATTTAAAAGCATTATCCATTACTTTAGCTTCTTTTTGTTATCTTGACATCACTGATTATCTTTGAAAAGTGAATCTTAATAATTTAGATTTTCAATTTTTCCTTCACACTTTCATTTAACAAAGAGATAGTGATATTAGCTTATTGGAATAGGGTAGGTGGATTTCTTTTATTATGCCCTGTGTTCTGTCATAAGTACTTTTTCAACCAAATTATGTGAAATTGTTACCTATGTATCTACAACTTAGACTATGGACTTGGAAATTAGGCTAGATAAGTCAGTGTGAGGAAATCATAATTTGGTGACATATTGGTCTTTCTGGAGGTTAGCATTGGCTGAACTCTCTCCAGGTTGATGGAAGTTATGGGAATTTTACAGTGTGTCTGCATTTGTACATAAGAATATTTATAGATTTCATCTTGACTCTCCAGGAGTTTTCTTATGTTAACTATAGAATCCATGGCACTTAGTATTTCTGATTTTCTTAGGATTAGTACCCATTGGTTCATTCAGTTTAGCTAGCAGATTCAAGAAACATTTATTGAAGTTCCCACTGTGTTAGATATTGGGGAAGTTTCAGAGTTTAGGTAATTGTATTTTCTCATCTCCTGGTGTATACAGTTTAGTAGGGGGTTGTCTCATATGCAGATAACTAAAATGGAAGCAGTGTGATACAGTGAGAAGAGTAATAGCTCAAGAAGCAAAGGACCTGTGTTGAAATTATACCTCTGAAATTTAACCTCTCTGACTCTGGGCAAGTAACCTAAACTACCCGCACCTGAGTTTTCTCCTATGCAAAACAAGAGAGTTAGACTAGATGTCTTTAACATCTACGCATATCATTAGTGCAAAGTAATGTGCTATATGAAGCCTAAGTAGGAGAAAGCAAAGAAGGCTTCATGGAAGATCTGTCATTTAAGTTAAGATTAAAGGATACAGAAGTGGGAGTCATTATATTAGGGCATCACATGAACAAAGGCACAGAAATAAGTTGAGTGAAGGGCGTATTTGGGAAATAGACTAGTCCCAGTTTGGTTGGTGCTTAATGATTGCTTGTGGATTGATTGGAGGACAGTAGTATTGAATGAGCCTGCAAAAGTAGGTTTTACCAGTTTGTGAAGAGTTGTGAAAGCCAGACAAAGGAGTTAAACCTTGGTAGGTACTAAGGAGCTTTCTTAAGAGGATTTTTGAGCTTAAAAATGATATGACCAGATATATTCCTATAAAGGCTCTATAAGAGTAGAGAATAAGTAAAAGCCATCGCTGTAGGCCCATGGTAATGGGGCCCCATATTAGAGTGATTGTGTGAATAGAGAGGTATGGATAAATAGAAAAGTGCTGCTAAGGTGCAGTTGATAGAATTTGGCATCTAGTTAGATTTGAGAGGCTAAAATATAACGTCTAAGTTTTGAGCATGAATGATTGTCACTGATAGAAATACAACAATGAATTTAAACAGAAAATGCTTGGTTTTGGACTTTTCAAATTGGAGGTGCTGATGGCACAACTAGGTAGAAAACACCTGTAGGGAGTTGGAATATATGTCTGGAGATAAGAAGAGGAATCAGGACTGCAAATATGAATTTGGGAGTCATTTATATGGAACTTAGCAGTTGAAGCAATGAGAATGAATTGGATTGCACAGGGAAAGTGGTTAGAGAGAAAAGAGAAAAGGGGGTCAAGGACAGAAATTTGAACCACACTCCAACTAAGGAACTGGGAATAAAATGAGAATCTCAAAGGAGATGGAGTAGTTAGAGAGGTAAGAGAAGCTGGAGAATGTGATCTTTGAAGCCAAGTAAAGGATCTGGAAACAAAGAATGGTCAACAGTGTCAAGATATTGGGGAGCAAGAAGACTGTAAAAAGGGCTGTTGGATTCTCTAATAAGGAGATTATTGAGTTTTTTTTTCAGGAGAGTAGTTCAGAGTGAAAGTCAGGTAACACATTGAAAAAAGTAAGTCATGAGAAAATATAGATATCAGGTTTAGGTGTGTTATTCAGAAAGTTTTATAGTAAAATGTAGTATAGTAAATATATGTAGTATAGTAAATATAGTAAAATGATTGATGGAAAAGCAGCTGGGTGGGTTGCTGGAACCAAAGGAAGGATTCTGTAGGATTGGAGGGACCTGAGTATATTGGTAGGCAGATGGGAACACAGCAGTAGAGAGGGAGTGTGAAGACTTGTGAGATGGAAGGAATGATTATTGGAACAAAGTTGTATATAGAGGATATGAAAAAGAATAATGTAAAGGGTGCAGAGGGATTAGATTTAGGATTAGGGGTAGTAGAGAAACACAGATACAAATTAAAATATGACAAGTACATAAACCTCTGCCAAAGGCTTCTTATGCTTCATTGTAAAGTGGAAGTGACCTAGAGCCCTGCAAAGCATTGTCAGAGGTAAGCAAATTCTGTCAGGTCTTTTTTACTTTTAACATGAATAATTAATAAAATTAAGACTTTTATTCAGATAAGATGTATATTACTTTTCAAGTCTAGATCAAGACAATAGCCTTAAAACAGGTAACATTTAGTTTTTTAAAATTTGAATAACATTTTTCTTTTTTAATCAATATTTTATTTCTTGAAATAATTTATTGAAATTGAGATATTGAAGTAATAAATAAATTTATATGAAATAATATGAAGTTATTTTTTGGTTGTATCATCTGTTAAGAGTAAAAACAAGACTTTCCTTCAGTCCTGGCAGTGTGTGTGTGCTTGCCAAAGGCTCAGTTGAGTGATTATTTTGTGTGTGTGTGTGTGTGTGTGTGTGTGTGTGTGTGTGTGTAGTATTTACAAACCAAACAACTATTAGAAAATTCTTCTGTCACGGTCACATTTATGCATCTGTTTCACATGTTTTGGATTGGGGTTTCAATATATTGTTTCACATATTAGTAGGAGATATTTTTAAATGTTAGATACTTTTTATGTTAGTTGCACATTTCTCATTTCCTAGATGGAACCAAGTATTACTTTGCAAGTAGGAAACTATCAGAAAATTCTTTAATTTATATCCTGTTGATAATTTTATTGTAAAAGGTAATAATTTGCTAACTTTTTTCATATCACTGTAATGTTATGAAAATTTTGAGAGGGAATGAATAAATAAATGAAAAAGCATATATTAAGCCCTTACTGTGTGTGAAGCTATAGGACTGACTGCTGTGTCTCCATGGCCTAGATGCCACAGAGCCTGAAAGAGTATTTGATACCAGGTACACTTTTCCCCCAACTTTCCCTTCATTCCCTTCCTTTTCTCCCTCTACACTGACACCCTTCTTCTACCTTTTAGTCATGGCTGCTCATACTACTTAGATGAGTAGGAAGCCACCAACTCACCTTGAAATTCTGTTATAAGAGAAGACTCATAAGCCTTACCATCTGCCCTGCCAGTTGCATCTTAAGACCTTCAGGTCTCCTTTCCACAAAAACATCCCTGGCATTACTGTCTGACCTTTGAGGCACTCTAAGGACATCTGGACCATTCCAGTCTCTTTGCTGCTGAACCGTTAGGATGTCAGAGCCTTTCCTTAGGCCCAACAGCTGAACTGTCTTATATTGCCATCAGCATATGTGAATACCAGTATGTGAGTTCCTTGAGAGCAGCGACTATCTTGCCTTTCTTTTTGTATCCCTAGCATTTAGCACAGTGCTTGACACATGCTAAGTACCTAATCAATGCTCTTTTCATCTATACTTCCTCAAAATTTTCATAAAATCACAGTGATCTAAAATAAGTTTAATATAGCAAGTTATCTTTCACAACAAAATCAAAATTAGAATGTAAATAAATATACTTCCTAGTACTTCTGTATTGATAAATGTTTAAAACTGTATATAATCATATATATACATATATGTGTTACAATTTTTGTCCTACTTAAATGTTTTTCAGATCTTTCTGTTTAGTAATATATGTGTGCATTTGAGGTGAGGGAGTAGTGTCATGTTTTATAATAGGATAATAGTTTTAGAGTTGTAACGGCTTTTATGATCAAACTGCTCCCTTTTCCACATAAAGGATACTGAGGCCAGAGAGGTTGTGATTTTCCCAAAGTCATATAGTTAATTAATGATAGAACATGTACTAGAACCCAGCCCAGGTTCAGTCATTTGCCTGCCTATACCCTTTATCACTCTTCTGTGTATGTGTATCTTCACATTGTGTGTGTGTGTGTGTGTGTGTGTATGTGTGTGTATGTATGTATGTATTTCATACTAATCATTATTATTCAGTGTGGTTACTCTCAAGGGATTAAGGAATCTTAATTCCAGTTTAGGACTTAATGATTTGCCAGTGTGCCAGCAACAGATGTGCCCATATTGCCCTAGCTTGTGGGCGATTTTGTAGAATGTGAAGAGGAGAGGAAATAATTTGAAACAAGCAAGAATAAATTTTGAATGTTTTAGTCCTGGAGCAATCATAAAAATTGACATGAGTGAATATCCTGTACTATTTACCACAGGTGGGAAAGCATAGATGTTCTTGTTATAATGCAAAAAGATGCAGAACATTTTTATTAGGCAGTCATAAGGTGGTTGATGAATACCTTTTTTAAAAAGGTGAACAAAATATTTTGGCATGATTTTTTGTTTTTAAGATGCTCCAAGTCATACGAATGGGAAAAGCAAATGGTCATTCCTGTTCAGTTTGACAGACCTGAAGTCAATCAAGCAAAACAAAGAGGGTATGGGCTGGTCTTATTTGGTATTCTGTCTAAAGGATGACGTCGTTCTCCCTGCTCTTCATTTTCATCATGGAGATAGCAAACTACTGATTGAATCTCTTGAAAAATATGTGGTATTGTGTGAGTAAGTATTACATTATTTTATATCTTTTCAAATTGGGCTCTTATAATAATTATAGGCTGAAGTATTCTCAGTTTTTATTATCTGAAGTCTGTGTTGCCTAAGCACTGCTGTATTCTTTTCCCCTGTGACCTTGATGTTAGTCATTAATCATATTTTCAATATGTCAAGTTTGTAGTTTTATGCTTATTAATGATGTTAAATTAAAACATCTTAAAAGAAAGCACCATGTTTATTGTGACTAAACTGCAGTGCTGTAGCTTATGGAATTTGCTATTATTTATTATACTTTTTTTATTAAACATGACATCTTAAACTCATTTTTATAAAGGGAATAGAATACCAGAGTTTTCAACGTGAGCTATAACCTATTAATCCTTAGAGTAGAACCTTGTCTAATAGGATTATATGGGTCTATAAATAATTTATATAATCTATTAATACCCTGGACTGTATATAGTACCTTTAACTCTTATCATAGCCTCTGACTCCCCAATATTGTTAGTGGAAGAGAAGTCAGATGTGGTCAATACCTTTGAGTTAGAATTTATGAATGAGGTGATGCTTGAGCTTGGAACTAGACAGGGCAGGGGAAGGAGGCTAGAGAGCTAAGAAGTACTGGTGTAATACAGGTCTATTCTAGAACCTGGGAATTAATAATTGATATTATAGTATTGTGATTTTCAAACATTATTTCATTTGATCCTTAAAATAATGCAATAGTGTGGTCACTCCAGTTATTATTTTCATTTTATAAACAAACAGACCAAGGTCTAGAAAGCTTTGATACCTCTCACAAAGCTGGCAGATTGTCGAGGTAGGATTCAAACCTGGGCTTTTTCCAACTCCAGGCCAGTATCTTTCTACTACACTCTTCTTTTCCTGGTCAGCAAGAACTCTTTATCATTATTCATTTAAGACATACAGTGTTTAGGGTGAACAGGAGATTTAATATTAGGTAGGCACTGAAATGTATGATTATGGGAGACCTTATGAGAGAAGATTTTATTTCTTAGTTCTCTTTATACTGAAAAAGGCAATGTTATTGACCCATTTATATCTTTAGTTTCTTCAATTTAGCAGAAGTAGATAAGGGATAGTAGAGAAAGAACCATCTTAGGAGCCAAGAAGACCTGAGTTAAGCTCAGTTTGATACCTCATAGCCATCTGACCCTGGACAAAGTCACTTAACATCTTAGTGCCCTTAGTAATTCTGATTTTAAGCAGGTGTTTTGTCATAGGTGTTTTTTATACTAGAAAATCCCTGTGCTTGTTCTCAAAAGCACTAGAGGCAATGTGTTTAAGGTGACTAGAGATCTGCCCTTGGAGACATGAAGGTTGGGACAAAGCTCTACCTTTGACACAAATAATGGTGGTATGACCATGAGGGGCCTGACTTCTGTTTAAGACAGAACACTGCAAGTGATTTGTAGATTTGGTTCAGAGGAGGGAACCTACATTAGAAATTTCTTGCGTGTATATAAAATCACAGATCTAAGTCCTTACCCACAGCACTGCCTTCCTTTTTACCCTCTTTCACCCCTCCCCCCCCAAATTACAGAATGCTTTCAGAGAAAGGCAGCATCTCATAATAGGTATGTTGTTAGACTTGAAATTAGGAGGACTTGCATTCAGTTCTTTCTCCAAAACTTATTAGCTGTTTGACTCCAGGCACATCATGTAACTTCTCTGGGTCTCAGTTTCTTAATTTATAATAACCTGGAATATAACTCTCAGGGTTGTTATTGGACTCAAATGACAATATGTAAAACATTTTGTAAACTAATTGCTGCTTAAATATCATTGCTGTTTAGCCATTTTCAGTCACGACTGACTCTTCATGGCTCCTTCTGGGCTTTTCTTGGCAAAGATACTGGAGTGGTTTGCAGTTTCCTTCTCCAGCTCATTTGACAGATGAGGAAACCAAGGCAAGCAAGGTTAAATGACTTGCTCAGAATCACAGAACTAGTGTCTGAGGCTACATTTGAACTCAGGTCTTCCTGACTCTGGGCCTGGCACTTTTATCCACTGTACCTCTTAGCTACCTTCATAAATACTAGCATAAATGATTACCATTGCTATTAATGGATAATGTTTATTTGTTACTCTCCCATTAGGTCATTTGTGGGAAAAAGGTGCCAAAATAACTAAAATTGCTTTCTAGTATTTAGAATCATACCTTAGGAGATGTAAGGATATTTAAGAGAAGTAGCAATTTTAATAATTCAGATTTAAAAAAATACTTCAGGGTCTTTGGTATAGAGATAAGAGATGCTGTTTTGGTTTTTAAATAACCCACTTTTACAAAGCATTTTAAGAGTTTACAAAGCACTTTTGCACTGTCCTTATTTGGTAAGTAATGAAATTATTATAATTACCATTTTATAGATGAGGAATGAAACTCTAACAGGGTAATTGACTTTCCTGTAGTTATGTAGAAGTGTGAGCTAGTAGGAAGAGCACAGATTTGGGAGTCGGAGATCTAGGATCAGATCCAGGCTCTGCGGCTTGCTCTGTGAAACGGGCAGATCTACTCCCCTCCCAGGGCCTGAGTTTTCTTGTCAGTAAAATGAATGGACTGATGATGTCTAAGATTTCTTCTACGGTTTTTAATCAAGGGCAAGATATTACATGAAATTTGAGAATGTAAATTCCTTCTAAGTAGAGATTGTTTAATTTTCTGCTTATATCAGCAGTGACTAACAGCATCTGGCACATAGTAATCGCTTAATAAATGCTTGTTGATTAATTGATTGTATACTACAGACAATAACTTAATGTACTGACTTGCAGAATTTACTTTGGTATTTGTCATTTGTTCGATATTTTTCCTTCAGACAGTTTGGAAATATAGCATTTAAATCTTAAGACTCATATGATAGTGAAACTGTAGTTTCTCTTGGAGAGTGAGTAACCTTTATTTTCCAGGTGTTTTGAATAGCTGGACATTATCTTTGAGTGTCATTATTTTCAATATTTTAATCATTTGTTTATTTGAAGTCTTATAAAATATAATAGAACATTTTCTGCCTTCTTAGAGAAAGTGTGTATATGTGTACATACACACAGCATATATATGATATACACACATATTATACATACACATATGATTTGATCTTTTCTTGATGATTAGTGGTACTATACTTTCTAAAAATTTTTTGTGTTTTATATAGATGGAAAGGGAATTGGTCCTTGAACTTGCATTTTTGAAAAGGCCGTTGGTGTTATCCTTCTTTTGGTCATGTGCTTTTATCTTATGAAGGTGGAGTGAAACGTGTGCCTGGGTTAACCTTGGGGAGGGTAACATGGCCTCTTTTCTGCAAACTTCAGTTAGTAGATCAGAGAAAGTCTGAAGTAGCCATCTCCCAATTATCTTTTTTACCCTCCAGAAAATAATATTCTTATTATTTTGTTAGTATGCATTTTGTTTTGTTAGTACCATTCAGAATATTATCTATAATTTACATCTGACTGAAAAAATTAACATAGACACTTCCTCAGCACCTTGTGCCAACCCTCACGTGCTACTTATCATAAATTTGTCCTTGGGGTGTGAGGGAGCAGTTTGATAATTTGTGCTAGGGTATTATGGGGGTAACTTGCTCTAAAACTTGTAGCTTCTTCATGGAAAGATAAACCTTCTGTAGAAATATCACTAGACCAGACTTTTCTCCAAATTCTCCTTTGTATTTTAGTTTGAACAGAATTCTTTTTTTTTTGAAGGGGGGAAGGCAAGGCAGTTGAGGTTAAGTGACTTGCCCAAGGTCACACAGCTAGTAATTGTCAAGTGTCTGAGGCTGAATTTGAACTGAGGCCCTCATGACTCCAGGGTCAGTGCTCAGAATTCTAAGTACAAGCAACATACTGTTATAATGGGCTTAAAAATTATGTATAGTATTTGTACCACATACTTTCTCTTGAAATTTTTCTGTAAAAAATATTTCCTCCTTAGAATAATTGACTGAATTAATACATAGCATTGATAGGTATGAAAAGAAAATAATAAATACTATAAGAAATCAACCTCTTCAGAATAAGCTCTGTAACTGTCCATCTATTATTTAATGTCTGTTGTATTTGAACATGATACATTGATACCTTCTGTGGGGCCACTGAAATCTAAATAGCTTTACCCTTTTCACGCAGAAGAGCAGTACAAGGATTTGATGTGTCTTTGACCTGACAATAGTATAGCCTCAGCTACTACTAAGATGTATCTTCTGTGACTGACTGACTTCCCAGACTGGTGTGATTTTTTTTTTAATTGTCAAGGGTGTCTATTGCTTACTACTGCAACTGATTGCTATCATTTTATTTCTTTTTAAATCACATTTAAATCACATTTTAAATCAACATTTCAGAGTTGAAGGAGACCTTGGTGGCCATTCAGTTAAAAAGCAACTGTGAAAACAAAAGGTCATCCTGCTGTTGCTTGAAGACCTCCAATGAGGAGAAACCCCTTCCCAAAGCAGCTCATTACTTTTGGATAGCTCTCACTTTAAGAAGTTTTTTTAAAATTTATTTTTTAAAAATTTGTTTATTTACTTTTAGTTTATAACATTCAGTTCCACAATCTATTGAGTTCCAGATTTTCTTCCCTTCTCTCTTCTTTCTCTTCCCCGCCATGGTGGCATACAATTCGATATAGGCTCTACAAATACCTTCACATTAAATATTAGTCAAGTTGTAAAGAAGAGTTAGAACCAGTGGAATGAATAACGAGGAAGAAGAAACAAAACAAAACAAAAAAGAGAGAGAGCAAGTAGTTTGCTTCAACCTGCATTCAGGCTCTGTAGTTATAAGAAGTTTTTATTTTCTTATGTCAGGCAGAAATTCACTTCTTTACAGTGTCTGCCTATTGCTCCTTGTTGTGCTCTCTAGGACCAGTCATGCCCCTCAAAGTTAAATACCCCCAGATCCTTGAAGTGATCATCTTGTGTCGTGAACTTGAAGCTCTTCACTGTCTTCTTGGCTCTCCTCTGTTCAGCTTATGGGTGTCCTTTCTAAAATCTAGTGTTTAGAATTGGAACACAGATGTGACATATGGCACATATGGCTGTATGGCAAAGTATAGGAGGCCTGTTATCTCCTTGTTTCTGGTGATTGTATTTCTGTTAATGTAACTCAAGATGATCCCGTTGCCTCAGATTGTGCTTGTAGGCCACTAAAACCTTCCAGTTTTCTTTTTCTTTTTTTCCCTTGAGAAAACTGCTGTCTAGCCATATTTCTTCCATCTGTGAAATTGACTTCTTTTTGAACTCATGTATAGGAGGATCTTTTCTGCTGCTTGATCACTGACTAAATCACAGTTAACTCAGTTGTAATTTTTGCGTTTTAGGCTTTTGTTGACTCTTTATTGCTGGATGCTCAGGGAATACCACTTTGCTACCAAAGAGGGTTTTTTTCTTTTCTTTTCTCTGGGTACAGTCAGTCATTCACCAAACATGCATTTAAGTGTTTACTCTGTGTCTGGCACTGTGTGAAGTGCTGGGGATAAAAAGAAAAGTCAAGTGTCTGGGTAGAGAAATGATCCTATATTTGTTGCTCCTCTATTCTAACATTTGAAGCCTCATGACTTTTTTTTAGTTTGAACTTTTGAGAAGTAATTTTAAGAATATTCTTGATGAAGATGGAATAAATATTAAATGTTTTTGTTACTGAAAATGCTGTAAGCTTGAATGTTATTGTGTTTTTTTTCTTTTGTTGCCTCTTAAAAGTTTACATTTTGAGTAACTGACCCGTAAAGTTCTGTCAATAAGTCCCAGCATTAAACATCAATCAAATAGGTATCCAAAGAATGTCACGATATCTTTAGGGTATTCTGTTTACGTGACTAAATGACTTAGCCTTTGTTCCTTCTTCTGCTTTTAGCAAAACCAAATGCTTTGAAACTGCTTTTACCTGGGAAGTATGAGAACTGTATATTCTCTGTCTCTGAGCAAGATCCCATTTTGGATTTCATATCCCTTAGCATTACTGTTGCATCCTGTCATGTTAGAATTGAAAAGAGATAACTGTTATTAAAGTTCTTATCTCAGACATTTATAACTAAGTAGATACTGTAGGTAGCAATGAAACAAATTAAATTTTTTTTTAATGTCTTAAAACTTGGGGCTTTATTTCAGTTACCTTCCCAAGTTAAATACTGTAGAGGTTGGAAAAAAATAGAATTTTTATTAATTTAGGCATTAAAAATGCTTGGTTAAAATTAGTCAACTGTTGATATTCTTAATGAACTTAGATTATGTGGTCTAGTTATAAGAGAAATTTGTACAAAGAATTGCCACCAGAACATGAGCAAGTATTAAAAACTGTATATTTAACATTTTATATGTATGTACATAAATTTTTTATTTGTGATTGGAAGTAAGAGAGTAGAATCACAGAATTTGAGAGTTAGAAAGTCCGTCTAGATTAACCCATAATTGTAATTAGAACCCTAACAGCATTGCTTTTTAGTATGATGAATATCCCCTTTTGTATTTAACTGATGTTTTTCCTTGTGCTTCTATGACAAGAATAGCCAGACAGTCATGCTGATGTTATTTATATATTATTTATAATAGCACAGGGTATAAACTTTTAAAAGATTAATTGAAAAAATTAGGAATAAGAATTAGCAATTAGACCTACAATTTTGTTGTTGTGTAGGCAACTTCCAGATTTCATTTCTTTTAAGTACATTAATAATTCTGTGTCTCTTGAAGTTCTAAAACTAGTTATAGTTGATTATTACATATTTGTTTTTAAGAATTTTATTTTTTAATCAACACACATTCGTTTTCTCTCCCTCTCACTTCCTTCTCCCTAATGAGGGGAAAAAGGAAAAAAAGGAGAACTCAATCCTCATAGCAAATATCACTGCATATTTCTTAGCATTAGATTAGAGAGGAAGCATGGTGAAATGGGAACAATGTTCGCTCTTTGAATCAGGAGCCCTGGGTTTGATTTCTGGCCCTGATACTCATTTTGTAGACTTGGTCCTGTAACCTCTTTGAATCCAATGTCTTCATCTGTAAAATAGGGATGCATAATTATAGCGCTGATCTCACAGGATGGTGGTGAGGAAATTGCTTTGTAACCTTAAGGTTGTTATTAGATTTAATGCTATTTAGTAGATTAGAAATTTTTCTTATACAAATGCTAATGTATAAATTATTAAAAAATTTAGTAGTTACTTCAGTTTGTCACTTTTTCTATAAATTAAAAATACAGTCTTCATTTTATTACAGATCTCCACAGGATAAAAGGATGCTTCTTGTGAACTGTCAGAATAAGGGTCTTTCACAGTCCTTTGAAAATCTCCTTGATGAACCAGCCTATGGCTTAATTCAAGTATGTTTTTTAGGTACCTGTAGGGCTAATCTTTCTGTCTTCAAAAATCCTCCAACCCTTTTACCCTCTTTTTCCCAAATACTATATAACTTGTGCCTATAATTTAAGGAAACTGACTTTGTATGTGAGTCATAGATTCAGTCATTTTATAATCATGAGTCATATGCTTTGAATTTTTAGAGTACAAAACTCTCAAGGTTGTTGGCAACTTGTTTTTTCTTGGTCTTTAGCAAATGTTAGGGCAGTGATATTTTTTCCTCATGACCATAATTATGACCATGCAAATTAAGTTTTCTGTTAGTATTGAATAGGTTTAGCATCATTCAGCTTTGTAGAACATATTGAGTTAGTTCATATGAGCTCATTTAAAAATTAGTTCAGATAAATACCTTGTTGAATTCATTTCTTTGTCATTGACTCATCAGTTATTTTGGAAACATGTAACCTTTGATAATGTTGGAATATCAAAGTATTTAATCGTATTTATCTGCTTAATTGTGTTCCACTAAAATATCCAAATACTTTCTGATGTGAAATTATTTTATGCTTTTTGTTGTACTTGCTGATTTCTACATAAGAATCTTTATTTCTTCGAAAACTTTTAATGAATTAGAACACATTCATTTAATGAATTATTTTCACTAATGATTAATTTTCAACTTAGAAATTATTGGATATTTTGGTTTTCAGTCCATAGTGTTTGTTGCCCCATAAATTAGTTTTGTCCTTTGTTGCTCTAGAATATCAAATAATTTAACTTATTTACAAGCAGAATTAATATTGCTTAAGCAATTTCAGTTTTCAGTTGTATGCTAAATAGATTTTTGTAAGATTGTAATAGGGTATGCTATACTTCAAGAAATATTTTTTCTGTGAAGGCAGGACTACTAGACAGAAGAAAGTTGTGGTGGGCCATTCACCATTGGAAAGTAAGGAGTATATACATTTTTGTTGTATATGGACTGAATGAGATCCACACATCATTTGTTCTTTTGCATTTTGAATCAGTAGTGACAAGTTCATACTTACGACAGAATCACTTTTCTTTGATTTTTACTCAATTAAAAGGTTAGCATAGAGAAATTCAATTTTTTCTTCCCAGGAAATAATAGAATCTTGTAGAGAAAATCTTAGAAAATCTTCTTTGTTTTAGTTTGATTTTCCTCTCTTTCTCTTCTTAATGTCCATTTAAAGTTTATATTTAGTACAGTACTACTAAAGTTATATTTGTCTTCCTGTTGTATAGAAAATCAAAAAGGACCCATATACAGCAACTCTTGTAGGATTTTCCAAAGTTACAAACTACATTTTTGATAGTTTGAGAGGAAATGATCCTTCGACTCATCAGCGACCACCTTCAGAAATGGCAGATTTTCTTAGCGATGCTATTCCAGGTTTAAAAATAAACCAGCAAGAAGAACCAGGATTTGAAGTCATCACTAGAGTGAGTGGAAATATGTGTTTATACAACTCGTATCTTACTGATTGAAAAGAAAAAAAATTATCTTGTGCTGAAAGTATGAAAGCTAGAAGGTTGATTTGACTATAGTGGCATATTACTGTCATCTGCTCCTTTCTCTTGAGCCTTCCATCCATCACTGTTCAGCATTCCTTCCTTATAATGCACTTTCTGTTATCAGATCTTTTTCATTTTATTTTGACCAGCTGTTTTTCTTTGAGTTCCTTCTATATATTGCCATGATACCTTGTACCTTTGGAGGAAGTAACCTCTGCCCAATAAACCCTTCATTCCATTTCTACTTATGGAACCTAGGCCTAAAAATAATAAATGTTTTCTTGTTAGTTAACTGATTGCAGACTTAATTTATTTTCATTTTGCTCCCCTCTTATCCCCAATAGAGCTTTTGTTTGTACTTGCTTTCACTCAAAACTGGCCTTACACCCTGCACTGTGACATATTCTTATACCTGCTCAGAGAGGTCCTTGGTTCTTGACAAATTCTGGGTTTGAATACATATAAAACATTTCAGACATTTAAATTATACTGCAAAAGTGAATTATTTTACAAATTTGATTAGTTACAAATTATCCGCATCTGTTAAACCAAGTACAGTATAAAATTATTAATGTTGCTTAAGGAGTCATGGATCAGTTACCTAAAAACGACATCTTTTAATGGTGAGTAAAATGTGTTCTAGGTGATAATTCATAGATTTAACTTTTAATATAGTACACTGTTTTGAACAGTTTGTTACATACTTTCTAAGTTGCTTCTGTGTGAGATTTTGACATAATGTGGTGCAGAGAGAGAGAGTTTAGTTTTGGAGTTAGAGCATCTAGCTCTTCTGTCTTGCATGCAGCCTGTGTGTGATTGCCCAGAAAAATCATTTCATCTCCCTCTGCCTTAGTTTTTTCAGTTATAAAAGGAGGAAGTTGGTCTAGATCATGGGGTTATAGCTGTGGGTCTGTGAACTTTTTGAAAAGATACTTTGAGAACAGTTTCAATACAGTTGATTGCCTTAGTTGTCTTACATAGCTTATTTTATTTGAAAATGTTATTCTGAGCATTCCATAGTCTTCACTAGACTGCCATGACAAAAAAAGGGTGGGGAGGATTAAGCAGTCCTGGTGTCTAAATGTTTCTTATATCCTTTATAGCTTTAAACTTAAGATTCTGTGATTTTTTTGTGCCTTAGTATCCAACATTACATGTTTGTTAGCAGGGGGAAATATGTTTGATGACAACTATATTAGGTAGCTTAGATGTTGCTTACTATATAAGTTTATGAAATGAGAAAATAAATGGAAGAACGTTTTCAAAAGTGAGGGTGCTTATGATGTCCAAAATATACTGTTATTTCATTTTTTTGTAATCAGAGGTTTTTCCTGTCAGTGCTTAATGGTGTAAAGTTTGTAACTTATCTTTCTATTTTAGATTGATTTAGGAGAACGACCTATTGTTCAGAGGAGAGATCCTGTATCCCTGGATGAGTGGTCTAAGAACATGGATTCAGAAGGAAGAATCTTAAATGTAGATAGCATGAAGCAAATGATATTCAGAGGGGTAATTTAATTAACTATTATATCATAGATTATTCAAGGGAAGAACTATTTTACTTCCCTGAAGCCCTAAACTTTCCTGATAAAATGGGGTATCGATGCTGAAATCTCTTGAACTTATTGGGAGTCAGACAGAGGAGTTACTTGGAAGTTAGGGGAAAAGGGTTTCTTTGCTCTATAAATGTCCATGACCTGTGGGTGTAGCAGAGTGACAGTATCTTGTATCATTATATCAACCAGATTGGTCTTTATAATCCATTTATTAGTCGTGGACCATGTGTTCATGCCATCTAACCTAAGAAATTTAACTGACATGTTTCGGTGCAATATAAGGAAAAAATAATATTCATTGGATTGATACCTTTTAATGAAAATTCCATATATATGTAACCTTACTACATCATAGGTTAGGAGCAAGTTCTGCAGTCATTCTTTCATTATTACTAATTTGTTTAATATGTACTTACCTCAGGGACTCAGTCATGTGTTGAGAAAACAAGCATGGAAATTCCTTCTGGGATATTTTCCTTGGGATAGTACTAAAGAAGAAAGAACTCATTTGCAAAAATTAAAAACGTAAGTATTAGCACAATGTTCCCTGCTTAGTAGACATTTAAGAAATGTTTGTTGAATTTAAGTAGCTTATTAAAAAAATAAATAACTCATTCATATAAATTAACATATATATGATGACCCAGGACATGGGATATTTCAGATATTGACGCATGAAAATTTTCATTAAAAAATGGAAATACAGTTAAGAGTTCTGTTAATATGTGATACATTGGGCTCAAGTGTTCATCGTCTTTGGATGCGCTATCATTATGACATTGTGAACTATAAGAAAGCTTTTGGCTTGCTTTGAGGATTGGAGAAAACAGTATTCTCATATCTGATATCATTTGGAAGGAGCATTGGACTGGGATCTTTGGTGATTTAGTTTCAAGTTTTGTCCTCTGTCTGCACTGTCAAGTTATATGACAGTAGATGATGCAATTAAGTTCAGTGTTCTTCAGTTTTCTCATCTGCAAAATGGAGGTGATAATTCTTATATTACCTATTTCATAGCTTTTTGAGAAGAAATTTTTGAAAACTGTTAAGAAGATATACATGTGGATTATTGATTCAAAATCCTTCAAAAATTTAGTAGTAGCCTTTTGGAATTGCCTTAAGGTGGTTAAAAGAGTCTATTCATCACTGTATTTGTTGTCTTAGGAGTCTCTTACAGATATCTTGAATTGGATTAGCATTCATTAAATACTAAAATTAGAAAAATGCAGTTCATTTGCTTTTTTTCCCTTTTTATAAGGAATTAAGAGTTTATTATTTTGCATTATATTTGTTGATAGAAAATAAGATGTAAATAGATATAATTCAGATTTTCTTCAGGTCAAATTTCCTTCTTAGTTTTTTAAAAATTCTTCTTTGTGACAGTGGTTTGTATGTATTTTCTACCAATGATATCACTATAATTATGTGGTTTCAGATTTCATTAATATTTTATGTATTTTGCCAGTGTCTAAAAGGTCATTGGAACTAGCTAGTTCAGCCTCCTCATTGTATAGCTGACGGAAGTGAAGCCACGGAAGTTAAATGTCTTGCCGAGGCCACAGAGTAGTAAACTGAAATTTGAACACCAGGGTCCTCACTTCAAATTCAGGGTTATCTTTGCTGTATCCTGCTGCCAAAATACCTGGTGTGCTGAAGGGTTCTAATGACTGGAAAATGCTATTCTTAAATACCTCTTTTTAATATAAATGTTTTTCTTTATAATTGCTTTAGAACATAAGCGATTAGTGTATTTTGTGATCACAATATTATTTGATAGTTCGGATTTCGGAACCGAACTAAATATTTTTTATCCTGAGTAGATTCTCATAGTCTACATGAGATTATTTTTGCAGGTGTTTACGCTAGCACTTAGCTTAGAGGCAATTAAAAAGTGTTCATTTAGTGATTAATTGATGTAATGGAAGAAGTAAGAGATTTGGAGTTGATAGACCTAGGTTCAAATCCTGCTTTAGACACTTTATTATTTGTGTATAACTGTGAGCAAGTAACTTTACCAATGAGCTTTAGGTTCCTCATCAGTATAATGGGGACACCAGTACTTCTACCATCTACCTCACAGAGTTGTGAGGAAATCACTTTGTAAACCATAAAATACTATGTAAATTGGAATTATTTTCAATCTGATGATCATAACTTAAATGATTTTACCGTGATGGTATTATTATGAAATTGTGGACCATAGGCATCTTAAATACTTTTGATAATTTCCTTTTTCTTTGATTTGTTTTTATAGAAAAATTAGAGTTCTCAGATAATAAAAATAGGCCACATTAAAAGCTTCCTTTGGTATAAAATTATTTTCTTCTTTAGTGATGAATACTTCCGGATGAAATTGCAGTGGAAATCTGTCAGCGAGGAGCAAGAGAAGAGAAACTCAAGGCTGAGGGATTATAGGAACCTTATAGGTAATTTTCCTTTATGAATTTGGACATGCTGCTGATGGCGAAGGAGGTGGTTGACTTAAAATATTTTTAAAAGGTTAGAGAAGTAACTTTTATGCTTCACATTTTAGGACTTGGAGACGTAGGTCAGAAAATAGAAATGAAAAACCAAAAAGATGGAGGAAGGATTACATTCAAATTTCATTACGTGGTTCCTCATTCTGTGGTTGATTAAGTGAACTTTCCACATAATTGAAACTCACACCTTTATGTACTTAAACTTTAAATATTTCACTGTTTGTGACAGGAAGGTTTCTAAAACATATTGCACATTTCTACTTTTAAAAATACAGTTTATTGCTGTTTTTTGGCTTTAAACCAGTCATTCTCAAACTCTGCCTTTCCCTGCTGAACCCTCCCTTGTGTTAGGAAAAACAAAACAAAACAAAACAAAAAAGTTAAGCAAAATTATCAGATATAGGGACTACATCTGATAGTGTATCTAATATTCTGCCTTCATAGTCTCTTGCCTCTGCCAGGAGAAAGTAGTTATGTTTAATTTTCTGCTCACTGAAACCTTCATTTATTTGTTCCATTACTTTGAGTTTGACTTCCTTTTAATATCCTTCAGAACTGTCTTACTTATCTGAGTCTCCCCCTGAACTTTGTCCCATTTTCTTATGTTTTTTTTTTTTTTTTTTTTTTAATGATTCACTGACTCTTTTCTTTCTTATGTTTTTTTTTTTTGGCAGGGCATCACTATCATTGGCTGTCTCTTGCTCTTCCCATTCCTAAATCTCACCATGTTAAACAACAGTAACAACAAAAATAAAAAGAAATTAACCCTCTCATCTCTGTAACATGTAAACATAGTCAAGCAAAGCAAATTAGTACCAGTGGAATTGTAATTAGGTATTATATTGGTTATTACACTGAAAGGAGTTCTTAATTTTGAAGTTGTTTTTTCTTCTACTGTTGTAGTCCTATATAAATTGTTCATGTTTGTTATTTCTTACTCTACGATAATATTCCTTTACATTTATATGCTATAGATTTTTCTTGGTCACTGATTTTGTTCCCATTTCTTTGTTCCTGCAAAGAATGCTGCTGTTAAGATAAACATTAGATTTTTTTTTCTATCTTTGACTTCCTTGGGGGGGATATATTTGTAGTGTTGGAATTTCTGGGTTAAAGGGTGTGAACAATTTGTCATTTTTATGGCATAATTCCAAATAGAAATCCAGAAGAGTTTGATCAAACCTTTCATTCCTCCAGATTCCCATGGCACCACCTTTCACTACCTCAGGTGAGGCCTTCTCCTTTGCCCCCAAATTTGAGGACATTTTACATTTTACCCTTTTCTTATTTCATATCATTCAAATATTTTCCTACATTATCTGCTCCACCCTTGTTTCATAGAAAGTTGTGGCCCGTCTCCTTGCCAAGGCAAACCCCTCTACATGCACACTTATTTCATTCCATCTTCTCTAGCAGATTGCCTCTTCTGTTGTCCTGATTCTATCATTAATCTTTAATTTCTTCCTTTTACTGTTTTTTTTCTCCCAACTGCCTGCAAATGCATTCATGCGTCTTCCATCCTTAAAAAGATACTCTCTTGATTTACCATGCTGACTTGCTATCATTCTATGTTTTCCTTCACTTTGTGATTAAACTTTAGAATGCCATCTATACTTGGTGCCTCTACTTCTCCTCCCTCTTCCAGCTCTAGTCTGGCTTCTAACCTTAACATTCGACTGAAATTGCTTCCTTCAGTAGTTACCAATGATCTCTCAGTTGCAAGTCTACTGACCTTGTCTCAGTCTGCATCTTTCTTCACTTCTTTAGCCTGTTACTGTTGAGGGCATCACCAATGTTCTCCCAGGCACTCAGGTTTGCAGACTCAGTGTCATATCACAGGATTGTCACTTCATGTATTTAATCTGTTGCCAAGTCTTGTTATTTCTGCCTTCCCAATGTCTCTTGTGTGCATCCCCTTTTCTCCATTCACACAGTTGCCAGGTTGGTGTAAGACTTGTTTCCTCATGCCTGAACTATTACAATAGCTTTCTAGCTGATCTCTCTCAGGTGCCAAAATGTGCAGGTCTGACCATGTTAGCCCCCTACTAGATAAATTCCAGTGGTACCGTATTAGCTCCAGGATCAGATATTTACTCCCCTTCACATACTGTATGATCTAGTGATGCTGGCCTTCTTGCTTTTTCTTGAACATGACACTCCACTCCATGTCCCAGCTCTGTCTCTTTTCACTGGTTGACATCCCCCCCGGTGTCTAGAATGCCTTCTTTCTTCCTCCTAGATCACCTGACTTCCTTTTAGACTCAGCTAAAATGTTACCTTCTATATTTTCTGGCTCCCCTATTAGAGCTAATTCTTTCCTCTGAGATAATCCTTCATTTACCCTGTATATATCTTGTATTTCTGTAGTTGTTTTTGCATGTTTTCTTTTCCATTAGAATGTGAGCTGCTTGAGGGCAGGCACGGTGTTTCTGTCTTTTTTGTATCATTAGTGCTTAATATAGTGTAATATAGTAGCATGAGTTGCCAAGAGTACTGAGAACTTGTGACTTTTTTAGGGTTACTCAGTCTATATCAGCCAGGTAGAGGACTTGAATCCAGATCTTCCTTACTTTGAAGCTAGTTCACTTATTTACTGAACCATGATGCTTTTAGACTGTTATATAGGAAAATAAATGAATAGATTCCTTTTACTAATAGGAAAAATAAAACACAGTAAAATCTATTTAATGTTTATTAGGGTAATGTTAAGCTGAATTATTTAGAAGTTTAATTAAGATACCTATTTTTTAAAAATACAGTTGCTTTTAAATATAGACAATACCCCAGACTGCAATGGAAACCCTGCTGGTTTTATTTTATGATTTCTCACTTAAAATTACCCACATTATTCCTTAGATAGATAGTGGATAGATAAAACATTGAAGCAAGCTTGTAACTCAAATCTTGGACATGTTGAATTAGAAGTGCTGATGTGATATTTAAATGGAGATGTCTTATAGGCAGTTGGACACAAATCAACAAGTCTCTAGATTTCAGAAGTTAAGTCAAGACAGGAAGTGGAGATCTGTGTATCATTTACGTAGAGGTGGTGTTTAAAGCCTTTGGAGAGATATAGCCAAAGGAGAGAATATATAGATTGAAGTGGGCTAAGGCACCAGACTCTTGAAAACACTCACATTAGAGTTGGGAAGAAAATGAGGACCTGGTCAGAGTAGACACCCTATGGAAGGAACAGTAAGAGAAGTAGGAAAATGTGGGGAAAAGGAGCAATTAGGAGAGGTAGGAGAATGAGAGGGTGTGATCTTTAAAGCCAAGGGAGGAGAGACAGTATCCAGAAATACAGATTGGCTGTCATCATTGTCAAGAGACCAAGCACATGATAGGAAAAATGCCATGCAGTTGATGTTTTTAGAACAGCCTTTAATATTTGGAGGCTGAAGCCATTTTGGAAGGGGTTGCAGAGACATTGGATTTTAAGGTGTTGAGCATAGATCGCTTTCATAAAGTTTAACTGTAAAGAGGTTTTATTTTTTTTATAAAACTTTTATAAGAAATCTGCTATCAGGAAAAAAAGGAACCAATTATAATTACAAATCCAAAAGATGGGTAGCCTTCTTGCCTCATTAGAATCCTTGAGATGTCAGGAGAGTGAGGAAGGCCCTCCAGCACATTCAGTAGGCCCTTCTGGGGGCAAATTTAAGGGAGTGTATGGACAGAAGTTGTACTGGATTGGTAGGCGTGCAGTTCCTTGCCTCTAATGGATAATATCCTTTATGATGATCCACTATCAGTCAGTCATTAAACATACATTAAGAGCTTACTGTGTGCCAGGCACTGTGCTAAAGTAAGCATTGGGTATGTAAAGAAAGACAAAAGACAATCGCTGCCCTTGAGGAGCTCACAGTCTAATAGGGGAGACAGCATGGAAACAACTATGTACAAATAAGATATGGAGAGAATAAATAGGAAACAGACAACAGAGAGAAGGTACTAGAATTGAGAGAGATTGTGAAAGGCTTCCTTTAGAGGATGGGATTTTTGCTAGGACCTGAAGGAAGCTAGGGAAGGGAGGTGGAGGTGGTAGAGACAAGAAGGGAGAGCATTTTTTTGAGTGACGGATAGCCAGTGAAAATGCCTGGAATCAGAATGATGTGTCTTGTTTAAGGAATAGCAAGGTGACTAATGTCACTGGATCAAAGAATATATTAAGGATTTAAGGGGTGTAAAGTGTAAGAAGATTGGAAAGGTATGGGTGGGAAAGTTATGAAGGACTTTTCCAAACAGGATTTTATATTTGATCCTAGTGGTGATAGGGAGCCACTGGAGTTTATTGAGTAGGGGGAGGTGATGTGGTTGGATTTTTGCCTTAGGGGAATAATTTTGATGGCTGAGTAGAGGATGGTCTGATGTTGCAGGAAGACCAATTAGCAGGCTTTTGCAGTAGTTCGGGCATGAAGAAATGGAGACCTGTACTAGGTTGGTGACAGTCTCAGAGGAGAGAAGGGGACATACGTAAGAGATATTGGGAAGGTAGAATCCATAGGCCTTGAAACAAATTTCATATGGCAAGTGAGAGAGAGTGGGTTTTTGAGGATAACATCTAGGTTGTAAGTCTAGGTATATACTAGGTAGCTAGGAAGAAGGTGGTACCTTTGACAGTGATAGAGAAGATTAGAAGTGGGGACAGTTTTTCGGGAAAAGATAACAAATTTGCTTTTGGACACATTTAGTTTAAGATGTCTACAGGACATCCAGTAGGTAGTTGGAGTATATATGAGACTAGAAGCCAGCAGAGTAGTTTCTGGCTACTGAAATTTTCACTGGATGTAGGATTATCAACTAATTATCAGTTGAAGATGGGCAGTTTCAACACATTTAGACCAAAAAATTGCTCTTAAGTTTATAACTCATTATTTTTGTTGGTCGGTTAAAATATACACATGCATATATAAATGAAAAGTTTTCTTACTGTTTTAGAGGTATAGATTTACTTCTTTGAGAATATTACTGTATTAGAAGCAAAATATTGAAGAGGGAGAATGTTTTTCAAAATAAAAACAAAACCAAACCCTAACAACCTTATCTACAATACATGTAAATAAGTGTTTTCTTATTGATAATTTATTTTGGTTAATTATTGATTGGTAAAAAGTCAACCTTCCCCCAGTCTAGCATAAATTTTTTTCAACTCACATATATATTTGAAGGGTTTAGTTAGAAAGATAGAGATATACCCAAACTGAGTTGATTACCAAGTAATAAGTTTATAATTTGGAAGTTCTACAAATTCCTTTTTATTGGTGATTTAGTATTTAATTAAAATAGGGAAATGGTTATATAACT
>CM053585.1:344885127-344967343 GCA_028646515.1 Pseudochirops corinnae | reverse complement strand
AATCAAAAATTTTCTACATATGTATATAGAAAATGGAAAAAAAAGGAAAATCTATTCTCAAGTAAATCATTTCATTTTAAAGAAGCTTCTTATATTTTACTTTCTGCAAAGCTCCTTCAAAGCATTTAAAATGACATTTGATGATTTCATTTGTCTAAACTTTAAAACCTGGAAACAACGTAAAATCAATAATAAGGAAAAATGTTGCATTTTTTAAGATTTGAGCTTAATAAAAATGGTTTTGGGAAGCATTTAAATTACTGTGACAGTTTTTTTTCTTTTCAGAAAAAGATGTTAAGAGAACAGACCGAACAAACAAGTTTTATGAAGGCAAAGATAATCCAGGATTGATTTTACTTCATGACATTTTGATGACCTATTGTATGTATGATTTTGATTTGGGTAAGTTCTCTTAAATCATCTTTTAAAAAGATTTTTTTTTACATTGTAGAATTTAAAGTTCTTGCTGATTGCTAATGCCTGTTGTTGTTACTAATCCTTTATATACGCGGTATTTTTAGAGCCTGGATGATTTTGGTTTTTTAACATTTAGTCCTGCCCTCCTGTTTTCTGTTATATGTTGTTTCCTAGAAAGTGGCAAAGTTAGGTTAGGTAACAGCTATATTTACATTTCTCTAGAATCTTTAGCATGGCTTTCTCCCTATTCCAGGCATTCCCAATCATAATTTGCCAAATAGTACATGTTCCTATGCCCCAACTAATTTAGAATTGCTTATGTGGAGACTTTTAGATCTTCTCTTTTCCATTCAAAAATCTCTTTCTGATAGTTTGACTCTCAAGGTCTTAAAGAGGGTCAACTAAAGTCTTCCTGGCTTGCCGTATAAGCAGTCAGTCACCACGTATTTATTAAATACCTTGTCTATGCTAAGTATTCTGCTAAGTCCTAGGCGTACAAGTACAAAAAGTGAAACAATTCCTACTGCCAGTGTTATACTATTGTGGCAAAGATAACCAGTATAGATAAAAATATATGCAGCATAAATGTAAGGTTAACAAATACAAATATATACCAAATAGTTAAGGGCAAGGTAGCTTGAAAGTACTAGCAGTTTATGGCCACCAGAAAGTCTTTAAGCAGAAGATGATACTTAAGTGACATCTTAGAGGAAAAGAGGGCCTCTGTGAGGTAGCAGTAAAGAGGGAGTCCATTCCAAGCGTGGGAGACAATCACCCAAGAAGCCCAGAGATGGGAAGTGGAGTGTGATAGGGGAGGAGCAGAGAAAAGGCGAGTTTAACTGAATCATAGAGTGCTAGATGGAGATAAATAATATTTAACCAGTTTACAAAAATAGTTTGGTGCTGGATTGTAAAGTGCTTATGAAGTTAAATGGAGGAGTTTATCTTTTTATCCTAAAGGCAGTAGGAAGCCAGTGGAGTTGGTTGAGGAGGGAAGTCACATGGTCAGATTACACTTAAGAAAAGTTACTTTGGTTGCATTGTATAGGTTGATTGGAGTGGTGAGTAACTTGAGGCAAGGAGACTGACTTGGAGGCTCTTGTAATAATTTAGACAAGAGGTGGCCAAAGGATAAATAAGGTGGGTAACCAGTGGGAGTGGAGAGGAGGAGTTAAGTAAGAGAGGTTGTGAAATTAGAATTGGTAAAATTTGTCAACTAAATATGTAGGGTGAAGGAGACTGCAGAGTTGGAGATAATGCTAGGAATACAACTCAGGGGCATTGGAAGGATGATATTGCTTTAAAGAGAAATAGGGAAGTTTTGGAGTGAGGAGTGTTTTAGAGGGAAGATAATGAGTAGAGTTCTAGACATGTTGAGTTTAACTCTGGGACATTTAGTTTGAAAAGTACAATAAAAAATTGTTGATCCAGCGTTGAATCTTGGGAGAGAGAATAGGGCTGGTTTTATAGAACTGGAAGTCATATACATAAGATAGTACTTAAATCCATGGAAATTGATGACAATATGGAGGATGAAGAAAAGAGAAACCCAGAGCAGAACCTTGGGTAATACTCACAGGAAGTGGGAAAGAGGTGGAATTTTTTTTTTTAAATAATGGGGGAAGTTTGGGCATGTTTGAAGGCAGTAGAGGAAAAAAACAGTTGAAAGGAAGAGATTGATGGTTTTAGAGTGGAGGGGGGGGAGAATAGTTGAGTATACAGTCTGCTAGAGAAGAGGCAAGGGAGTGGGATCAAGCACACATGTAGAAGCATTAGCCTTGGCAAAGAGGCTCTCTTTTTGTCAGAGACTTGAGGAAAGGAGGAGAGAATAGGTTATGATGTCAAGGGCTTTTGAAAGAGATAAAGAGAATGGGGAAAAGGGAGTTTATTTTGAATAGCCTTAATGTTTTCATTTCATTTATTTATTTATTTATTTAGAATCGCCTTAATTTTTTAAGTAAGCTAAATGGCAAGATTCTTAGCTGAGAGAGGGAGATTCATCTATGAAATGGTGAAGATAATGAATCAGATTCAGGCCTAGAAGCGTTAAATATATTAAATACACACACACACACACACAGACACACACACACACACACACAGACACACACACACACAGAGACACAGACACACACAGACAGGCAGGCACACACACACACCTACACACACACACCACACACACACACCCCAGTATGTATCAGATTAAAACATGGGTTGTTTCCCGTTGTCACTTAAAATTCTTGTTTCTCCTAGGTAGGCAGAACCTTTCAGTTACTCCTTGCCATATTCTAACTTCTTGAACGGAATGATCAGTTAAAATGTTCTGTCAGATCCCTCAGTTTATGATCCTTGCTTTCTCAAATACCTCTCTAGAAAATTTCTTCTGAGTTGTATGTAGCCCTTTTGGCTAGAAAGGCCAGTGAAATCCCCTCACAATATTTCCTTCAAGAAGATGGTACAATTTCCAAATCAAACAAGCCATAATCTTACATTCAGTGTATTGTTTCCTCCTTTTAAGAGGTAGGCTATAATTACACAGAAGTCTCCTTTCTTAAAGTTACGATTTATTCAGTTGAAGCAAAGCATCCATAACCATATCTCCTGACTACTATAGGGTCCCTTCCTTCCAGAATAATAAAATGGTGTGGGTTGGGCCTAGCCTCCTAGAAAAAACTATTAATTTGGCTTAGTAATTCTAATTCAGATATTCTCAGCTTCATTTTATTTCAGTAGTCTGAGTACCTTAACAGTTAATGAGAGGCACTATGGTATAATGGACAGAGAACTGGCCTTGAAGCCAGGAAGACCTGGGTTCAAGTCTTGCCTGTGACACACATTGACTGTATGACCTTTACTTAGTATCTCAGTACTCTAGGGAACTTTCTAAAACTAGAAGTTGAAGATCAAGTATGCATTGATAGCAGGAACTTCTTAGTAGGGAGTTTGCTATGTTAGTGAAATCACAGCTCCTGTCCCTTTCTTAGCGTTTGATATGAAAAGCATTTTCTTCTTTAGTAAGATATATCTTTGAAGAAATATTATCCCTGAGAGCTATCATATTTTTCCATCCATGCTTGATGAGACCTAAACTCAGGCCCCTTTGACATTTTCCTGTGTGGTTCTCAAGTGGGACTGGGAAAACTGGAGAAGCTTTGTGGCAGTTAACCCTAGAATAGTTCATGTGCCTGCCATGCAGTCTAAGTGACTGGCGCCTCTCAGGACAGGGCTTCAAGCTTTCTGAAGACCCTTGTGGGGACCAGAAAGTGGCCACCTCATGTAGCAGCTGCTAGGGATGGCACATTGTTGGTAAGTAACATAGTTTGTCATTAAATTATGGCTTTGGCAGCAAGGGTGTAATGTGACTTGAATATAGATGATTTATGATGTTAAAGGGGATAGTTCCACAGGAGTCATATATATATATATATATATATGAAGACTAACATTGCATTGGGGTTTCACGGCACCTGGTTAATGGACAGTGCATTGAACTTCAAGTCAGGAGACTCGATCTCAAATCCTGGCCATGATGCTCAGCTGTTTGATTGTGGTGAAGTCATTTGACCTCTCTGATTCTTAGTTTCCTTATCTCTAAAATAGAGATAATAGCATTTGTGCAGAATTGCTGTAAGGAAAGCATTTTATAAACAAAAGCACTATGGGCTATACTTGTTTTTGGATATGTTTGCACTAAAGATGGTAGTGAATAAGATGCTGGGCCTGGAGTCAGGAACACTCATCTTCATGAGTTTTAGATCCAGTCTCAGACACTTACTAGCTATGTAACCCTGTGGACAAGTCACTTCACCCTCTTTGCCTCAGTTTCCTCACATGTAAAATGAGTTGGAGAAAGAAATGACAAACTACTCCAGTGTCTTTGCCAAGAAAACCCCAAATGGGGTCACAAAGAGTCAGACATGACTGAAAAACACTCAAACATTAAAGATGTTATTGTAGAAACATTGGTCATTGAGGCAGGTTCTTGGCAGGTATGTTTATACACTTACTTGCTCATTAAAAAATCATAACCTGTTGAGATACTGTAACTTTTGAGATAATGAGGAATCATTACTTGTACTCAGGATTAACAAAGTCTGTTTATTTCATAGAGAATTTGTTGACCTGCTACTATTGGTGCCCTCAAGCTTTTTGTGAGAAGAGTTCCTTTTTGGGGGGGGAGTAGGGAGGGAAGAGAGTTCTGTGGCAGTGGTAGTGTTGATGAAAGTTTGGAGATTCAGGGATCTTGATAATCTTGAAGATCCTCTGTGTAGTCCATAGCAAGGAGAGTATGTGTGACTTTTGCTTCATAACTCACTTAGTTTGGCTTTTTAGTTGACCTGATGAAGACTGTTGTCCCCTACTTGGGTATAGCACCATCACGCCTGCTGTGGGGATTAAGAATGGAGGCACTAACAAAATAGAGACCAAGGTCTCTCTTGTTGAAGAGTGTAAAATTTAGTGAGGGAGGCAAACATGCACATGCCATACCTTTACAAAGGTACTTTATGACACTAAATGCCACGTGATTAGTATAAATACTTCAGAAGTCAAGAGATGAAGAATAAAGGAGAGAAGAAAATCGGGTAGAGTTAGTTAGGGAGGGCTTCTTGGAGGAAGTGAGTTTAAATCTTCTAACTGACAAGTGAGATATGCAGATTTCAGCTTAAAAATAATTCTAGTCATACTTTTATTTACTTTGTCCAGTTTTACAAGCACGTTCTCTCATGTACATAGAATATTGAAGCATCAATAACAAGCAAATAAGGTTTACCTTACCTTGTTTTACTTTCTGAGCAAGCCAGTGGCCATAATTTGGGAGGAAGGGAGCTCTCTCCTTACATTTCTTGGAGTCCCTGTAACCATTTTTGTGGTGACTGAATTTTGCTTGAAGGAGAAACTGTTGTCAATCATATCCTTGCTCATTTTTTTTTTAGTAGGAACCCAAGCTTACATGTATTTCATATTTTTTTGAAACCTTTTGAAAAGACTGTGGGTCTTTTAATGATGTGGGCTCCCTCTATTTAAGGAGGCAGGGAAATATGTACCAGGAAGATTTCAATACAAGACAGTTAAATAGAAAACACATTTTTAATATTTTAGATATCTGGAAAATTTCCTTGTAATAACACATTACATGACGATGGCCAAATTAAAATAGTTCTTAATTTCATTCCACTAATATAGAAATTGGGATTTTATTGCATAAAATTCCATACTTTTGAGTCATGAGGCCCAAGATTCAAATCCAACTCTGATACTAACTGGGTGATCTTGGGCAAGTTCCTTAATGTTCCTGAACTTCAGTGTCTTCACATCTGTTGTGCTGATGTCCCAGACTTGTTGTGAGTGACAAAGTACTTGGAAAGGGCTTTGTAATCCCCAAAGCTCTGTCTTCTTTTCCTTTTGCTATTGTTATGAGATGTGTCCTTCAAAATTCTGTTCATTTTTAGAGGAAGTATATTAGGCTTGTTGAGAGTTTTCTCTCCCCCCCCCTCCACCCACCCCTTACTCCACATGATAATTTTCTATGAAAACAATTTTGATGAAATACTTCAGGGCCTACATTCGTGCTTATTAATGTGTATCAGTCAGCAGTACTCTAGAATCTGAAGTGTTATTGAATGCTAATTTAATCAACCTTAATCTTTCTTTAATTAAAAGGAATTTATACATTAATTCTTGCCCCTGCAGCCTATGACAGTACTTCCAAAGGACATCAGGTATAAAATAAAATACATTAAAACTTGTCAGAAAAGCAAGATTAATTGTACTACTTTCTTCACAGTGTGTATTAAAAGTATATCAGTGGTCCTACATGAAAGCTTCAAGTTTATAACTAGCTCTTTGGAAATCTTTTATTCTGTAATAACTTTTAAAGATATCTTTCACCAACCTTAGCAAACTTTAATATTGCGTTTTCAGTTGAAACATTTTTATGATAATGTTTTGCAGTAGGGAAATATGGTCTAGTGAAATGATTCTTTTTGGGGGGGCATTATTTAGATCTAATTTACTTTAAAATAATTTTACATATAAATCTTATCTTAGCTTCTGTGGACAGGTACAGGTATTCTAAGATTATAAGAAAGTAAAATTTTTAAAAAGCACACAAAATAGAAAAGAGATTGTAAAAGTGGTAGTACTTGTGTCTGTGAACTTAGTAATAAGCACAACACCAAAGTTTTGATCTTAGGAAAATGTGTGAATATTGTTCCTACTAACAGAGAGATGTTAGTAGGAGATGATGATGTTAGTGGAGATGATCCAACTTGGGCTTGGGGTAGGATGTAGAGCATTAGAGGCTGGGAGAACAATGTAAACACAGGAATGAAAGCACAGGGCATGTCCAGGGCTTCTCCGGAGCAGAGATCACATGGAGGAGAGCAATTTAAAACGAGGCTCAAAAGGTATAGTGATGCTAGAGGGCCAGTGTAGCTGCCTGGTTATTTAGTGTGAACTTGGTAGACAGAAGGGAAGAGGGTGGGCATACTGATCAGCAGCAAGAAGTGACATCTGATTTGAAGTGAAGAGACAGAAGTGGGCACAGAAAGACAGCACAGCAGCCTTAACCATTTATTCCAGGGGCAAACAGCCCCTTCCTAAACAGAATATAGACAGTCTTCACTTTATGTAAGTTTGCATTACACAAATTCAACTTCATATAAAAGAATTCTGTAGGAAATCTGCACTCCAAAAAGCCACCTACATTAACTTTACTGTACAGTACTGTGCTCTCTCTCTTTACTCCTGCTTCTTGGCTGGGTGCTCTGCACTTCCTCTCCTCCCACCCCTCTCAACAAAAACCAAAACCCTTCAAATGGAAACCCTTCAAGTGAGACCATTGCTGCTGCTGCTGCTGCTGCAGGATCAGGGGCTTGGTTTGAGACCTCCTGTGCTGAGAAAGGAGATCTTTCCCTGCTCTGTCCACACACCCATGTGTCTAGCCCCCTGTGTCTGTCTTCTGTCCATCTGAGCTCAGGTACTGCATGTCTGTCCCTGACCCCAGTGTGTCACCTCCCCTCTCTTGTCTGTGTCCAGCCCCTTTGTGTGATCTTCCTTTTGGTTCCAGCTAGGCTCCTGTGTGACTGCCCCTGGACTCCCATGTGTTCCTTGTCCCCTTCACTTCTCTGTCCTTGGCCCTTATGTGTCCTTAAGCTATGGGTTGGCCTCCTCCCCGCCTCTCTCCCCTCAAATCTGTGGACAAATTTGCATTGCATTGCATAATAGCAGTCTGCGGAATGGTTCACTTTTTATAAAGTGAGAGCTGTCTGTACTTTGATATAAATTCAAGGGCATGACTGAATTACCAAATAGTATAAAATTGATATTTCTAATGATCCTAACCAAGAAAAAGTTTAATTTATGTTCAGCATACATTAAGGAAGGCAGAATAGTATGTAATACATTTTATAAAGCTGTTCATCTAAAGTGGTTAAGGTAGAAAATAAGCTTAAAAGACATGGACCCTCAGCTTTAGGGAAGATCCAGGTAGCCAAGGGTGACTCTTGTAGCAGAGTTCTGTCTAGCCTATGTTTCACTGTACAGAGATGTTACTGCTCAACATAAGGATTAAATTAACAGATCTCTGACACCATGTCCAAGCATTTGGCTTTTTAATTTAATCTAACCTTTAATATGTGTTTGCTGGTAAGGTGCCAGGCAAAAACAAACATGAAAAGATCTTTCTACAAGGAGTTTACATTTTTCTTTTCATTTTTATTATTCTCCGAAGTCCAAATTTGACATCGAGATAAGCAGCATAATGTACCAAAAAGCTCAGAGAATTGTTCTAGATCCAGTTCTGTTAAGTATCTAACCATGTAATGTGGGCAGGATAGTTAATGCTTTCTGTTTCCTCATTTGTGAACTGAAGGTATTGGACCAAATGTAAGGTCTTCCTAACCAGTCCTTTCCACCTCTACTTCTTCTAAGCTCTGGTTTCCTTTAAGGATCAATTCATGTGCCACTTTCATGGTAAAACTTTTCCTATCCTCCTAGTTGTTAGTGTTTCTTACCTCAACAAATAATCATGAACATACTTATCCATTTATATGTTGAATCATCCCATTGTCATGGGGGATCTTGTTGGTCCTTTGTTCTCTAGGAGGATCACTGACACCATGAAGGGTCCATCCTAGAAAGAAGTAACTTTTTATACTCTCTAGAGTAAAATACATAGTGCTTTGTACTTTATAAGTACTTAATAGCAGCTTGTTATTAGATTTCTGATAGTGATAGTTAGGGACTTGAAAATATGGGGGCAAGTAGAATGAATCTTTAAGATAATCTTTCAGCCTTTGGACACTTATCTACTGCTAAACAGGTGCCATTCCAACCAAGAAAGTAAGACTCAGGGACCAAGCAATCAAGGTGTGATCTGCTTCCCAAATCCTGCATTCACACATTTGGTAATGCCCTACCAGTTTAGTTATGCTACTGCTTTCTGAATCATCAAGTAACACAAGATAAATCATTACTTCTTAAAAATATTAGGTTTCTCTGGTCTCTGTTTCTCTGGTCTCTGTACCTCAGTTGCAAGAGTAATATGCATATCAAGTTAATATGGAGACCAGGTAAACATTTTAGGTGATACTAGTTGCCTCATCAGAAAAAAAAAAAGTTCTTTCAGTTTGCCTTGGATTGGTTGATATGTAAGGATTGTAATTGTTTTTAGTATCAGAATAGTTGTCACTTGGAAAAGGGGTTTGAATTGTTCTCCTATTTCCCAGAGAACAAAAGTAGGACCACTTGATTAATCAAGTTACAGAGAAGCAGGCTTCCTGCAAATCAAGGAAAATTTCTAATACTTATGAGTTACCCAGAAATGTACTGGGCTACCTTGGGAGCCAATGAGTTCTTTATTTTTAGAGGTCCTCAGTCAGAAGTTAAACATAACTTCCTCTGAGGAATTTATAAATGCATTCATCCTTGGGGTAATGTCAGGAGATTGTAGATGAGGTATGAAGAAGGAGCATAAGTGCTACAGGTCAGGCAGTACTCCCAGGCATGTAAGTGTGTAACTCCCCATTCCCACAGGCACATAGATGGACAGTGGTTTGGGCATGTACAGTATGATGTGTACCCAGATCCAGACCCCAGGTCTCTGGGTCTCTCCCTTATATATGATTGCTGGTGATGAACAGATTCACAAGAACTGAGTGGGAGAAGGATCTCAGGGGCAGTCAGTTAATTTGGACTTGAATCTCTTCGCCCTCACCTCATTCCCAATTATTGTGGTCATTTTGATGAGGAAAGTTTGCTAACCTTGCATACATGGATTGGCTTGCATTTGCTAAGCTGATCATAATTAGAAGAGCTTTTCATTGCTTGTGTAAATGAACTTAATCAATATTGGGTATATAGGTATATAGGTAAGTCATAGATAAGTGGTAAAAGATTCATTTCTGTCAGCTAGACAGAATTAGATAGATCTTCCTGTTCTATAATTCCATGATTTTCCCTTTTCATCTCATCTTTGTTTCATGTTCTCATTCATCATCCAATTCAAACCATGTATGTTCAGAAATCTGGTTCACGTATCAGTACTATTGAAGGTCAGAGCAGGAGTACAACCTAGAGCTAAAACAACTGTTGTTGTCGGTAAATTCACCTAAATTATATCCTCCTGGCCAATAAAATATTTATAAGAAATCTGGGATCACACAGGAATAATAAATCATAACTTTTGTTCTAACAATTCCCAATAGAATTATAAAGCTATTAATGGTATTGTCAGTAGCAGTAATAATAATAGCTCTGTCCTTCAGATTTGGGAATAAACTCTTTACATGGCTAAGCACTTGTGCTAGTCTACATCCCCATCACTTTTATTTCAAACTTTTTATGGTTTGCGATAAGCTCTAAGATCAACAAGAACCATTCTGAGAGTTTAGGGATCTGGATTTAGTTGTCCCTGAAGCATAACTAATGGTACTGTGCTGCAGAGAGTACTTAATCACCTGACACTTCATTCCTGGTTCTAAGGCAGTTAAGCTATGTCCTTTGGCATCCCCATTAATAGGGTTATAACATAGGATCTTAGAGATCACATAGTCCATTTTCGTTTCAGAAATGAGGAAATTGAAACTTAGAAGAGTTAAGTGACTTGCTTAAAGTCACAAAATTGGAAGAACTAGATCAAACCTACATGTTCAAGCTCCAAATCTAGTATTTCTCTGTCTATACCTCATGGCCTGTCCTCATGGTCAATGAGTTACCTTATTGCAGTTAAGTTGTTAATTTTCACTTATCTATTAACTTAGGTCTGAGAATACTCAGAAAACCAAATTACTAAAATGAGATGGAAAGTTGAATGTCACTATTAGCATTAATAACTAATGATTTTGCTGTATTTTGTCTTTACCCATCCCAGACACAAAGGAAATAGAGTGAATGATAATCTTCAAATCTTTGGAACTCTCAAAGTGAGAAATAATTTCTTGAACAATTACAGAATCAAGCTTATAATTTTTTTAATGGCTAGAAGGGACCTTGGACCTTTTTGTCAGACTTCCTCTTTTACAGTTGAAGAACCTAAAGCTTATTGAGGATATGATTTGGCCAAGGTCAAGAATCTAGTTAATAACCCAATTCAGACCATAACTTCACTCTGCTAAGAATTTATTTAATATTAATAAAAATGTAAAAATTGAACAAGAATATAAAAAAGGTATTAATATCTTGAGTGAAATGACCCAGTGTGATTTTTTTTTTTCCCCTGTTAGTAAAAGTCCCTGATCATCTAGTCTATTTAATAATATTTAAGTCTGATTGCAGGAACTCAAGGGAATTCAAAGTTAAAAAAAAAGAAATTAAAAGAAGATGGGGGCATTGCTTGACGAAAACAAAAATTCTAAGACTAGGATTTTGTTAGTTTTTGAGAACTAGTGATTTTATTTTGTGTTGACAAATCTATCTGAAGTGCTTCCCAGTTATGCTGTTCTACTGTGGAATTTATAGCAGATGTGGGAATTGTGACAGGGTCATGTGTAACCTCAATAGCAGGAAAAGAAGAAGGTGAGGGAGGATGAAAAATTGGAGAAAAAACATGTAAATTGAAGCAGTAATAGAAAAATTGGATTAGAAGTACTGTTGTTTATGCTTCCTGGATTGTATAGAGAGGGAAGATAAAGGAGGATGAAGACAAATTTCTTGAGTGAAGAAAAATAGATTTTTTTAAAAAAGGACCACATAATTTTGTATGCATTAACTTTTAGATCTGCTATTTTGCTGTTCCTCTTGTATTCAGTGAAAATTAGCTTTTCAGAAAGGCAATTTGTATAATAAAAAGCCGTTGCTTTAAAAAAAAAGATTAGTGGGTACAATTATATGATTACTTTAGAAGTTCCAAAATAATTGGGTAGATTATTAATGGAATGGAGTACCCGTTATTTGTTTACTGAATAAATAAAACTACTTTTCACCCCTTTCCTAAGAATGGGAGAGGGAGAGAGAGAGAGAGAGAGAGAGAGACAGATAGAGAGACAGAGAGAGAGAGAGAGAGAGAGAGAGAGAGAGAGAGAGAGAGAGAGTGTGTGTGTGTGTGTGTAAGTGTAAATATGTTTAAAATGTTCTAGTGTGACCATGGAAAAGTGACTCAAACTCTTTGTACTCTAGACAAATTTCTAGGACTATAAATTGCACAGGAGATACAAACCTTCATTGGTGGAGGGAGTTTTCCTCATCCAGAGGTTCCTAATACCAATGAAATAAAAGGTCCAGTTCTTATCCCTCTAGTAAGTATCCGAGTAAAGTGTTTACCAATAGATTATTTTATAGTTTTTAGGTAAATTTATCCCATTCTGTGGACCTATATGGTAACCTAACTCTGCTTGATATTCTAATCAATCAGCAAGCATTTATTAAGCACCTTCTAAATACAGAGCATCATGTTAGGCCCTGAGGGATAAAAGAAAGACAAAAGTAAAAGTTTCTGCCCTCAAGAAACTTATTTTTTTGATCAAGGGATATAACATGCACATGTATAAGTAAATACAAAATAGAAGGTAACTTCATGGAGCCTGACTGTAGTCATTGTAGGAGATAAGGAAAGATTTCTTGTAGGAGGTAGTATGTGAACAAAGCTTTGAAGTAAACTAGGAGAGAGTGCATTCCAGTGTGAGAGACAGGGAGATGAAGGTATTGAATGTTGTTAGAAGAACAACAAGAAAGACCCAGGTTGCTGGCCACAGAGTTCATGAAAGGGAACGGTTTATAATAAGCCCAGTTATAGGTTAGAGCCAAGAGGTAAAGGGTTTTAAATGCTAAATAGGATTTTGGATATGACTCTGTAGGTAATAAGGAATTACTGGAGTTTATTGATTGTCAGAGATCTGTGCTTTAAGAAAATTATTTTGGTAGCTCTGTGAAGGATGTATTGGAGACAGGCAATGCAGGTATGCACCGGAAAAATGGAACATTTGCATCCACAGTTGCCTGTGTTCCACTTAGATGTCCCATAGACATTAAAAACAGAGTATTCTCGTTCCCCTCCCCCCCCCCCCCCTCCTGTTCTACTTCCTTTCTTCATTGTTTCTGTCTCTGGTACCATTGTTTACTCAATCTCCTGTGTTTGTAGTATTGGGATTATCATTGATTCTTCTCTCTCCCCCCTTCCCAATTAATCAGTTTCCACATCTTGTTGATTCCATGTAACAATTCTTGAATATTTACCCTTTTCTTTATCTTCTCACAACTCCAGCACCAACTTTTATCAACTCCTAGGTCTTGTTTTATTATCCTCCTTACTTTTTCACAGGTCTTTCTGTCTTTACTACCTCTCCTTACCTCTTCCACCCTCTATCTGTCCTTCATACTGTTGGAAGAATAGTCTTTCTTATGAGAGGCAGCATGGTATAGTTCATAGAATGCCAGCCTTGGAATCATGAAGCCCTTGATTCATTCATGTTTTGCTCTTGTCACAGACTGGCTGTGTGATCGTGGACATTCCAGGCAACTCTTTTGATACTATAAATTATACAGTAGGGACAGATATGAAATTGTAGGAGAAACATCCATATTGGGATTTCCCTGTATCCTCAGGTCTTTCCATTCCTTTCCTTCCTTGAAAATGCAAATATTTTCAGATTAGCATGGGGGTGTGGTATGCAGCTAGGTGGCTTAGTTGATAAAGCATTGAGCCTAGAGTCAGGAAGACTCATCTCCCTAAGTTCAAATTTGGTATCAGAAAATTGCTCATTAGCAGTGTGACCCTGGGCAAGTCACTTGATCCTTTTTACATCAGTTTCCTCATCAGTAAAATGAGTTGGAGAAGAAAATGGCAAAGCACTCCAATATCTTTGCTGGGAAAACCCCAAAGAGGGTCATGAAGAGTTGGCCATCGAAACGATGTAACAAGAAGAATAAATAAAGCATTTGGGAGAATTCTTTATAAAATCACAGTATGACAATCATTCCCTGTCGACTGAGCACTAGGCTAGAATCTAAAGAAGATTCAGTATTTAGATAGGACTGTCTCTGTCCCCAAGGATCATGCAGTCTCTTAGAGGAATGAGATACTAATATAGAGAGCTATTAATATAGTATTTTTCATAAACATTTTTCAGTATATTACATGTCTTTCAAAATCTCTCATCATTGTAGAGAAATAATTTTTGTAGTTCTCCTTGGTAAGGTGAATGCATGCATGTAAACACTTGTGTGTAGGCAGCTACAGCAATAGCATTTTGCTAAGTCATAAGAGATAATTTGTTCTTTTCTTTTAAGTTGCTTATAGGTTCCCTCTTAATAATTTGGAGAATTTTCTTGTAATACTAGAGTAGAAAAATACAACCTTTTAGAAATTTACTTTGGTTACCCAAGAAAGCTGTAGGTGATAAAATGTATGTCCATATGGTTTTCTGAAATGTTAACTGAAGCTACCTTTAAATTCAGCTGTTTGAGAGAGTATTAAGTTAACTGTTGTATTTGGGATAACATTTTAAATGACTTTACCTGATTTAATGGAATTTTCAAGCAGTTTTCTTATTTTTTTTGGTCTGTGTGTGTCATTTAATCATTGTTGAGATTTCCTGGTGTGGAAATGTCTTCCCATGCTACAGATGAGTAAGTCTTCTGTAACATAGTCTTACAGAGTTGCCTGAGACAGAGAGAGCTTTAAGAACTTGCTCGTGGTCATATAGCTAGTGTTTGTTAGAGACAGTCCTTGAACCCAACTTTTCCTGATTGAAACTTCAGCCTTTTATTCACTATGCTATGCTCTTTCTCTGCCTCTTTTACCTGGTCGGTGTTTAACCAATTTTTGTTGAAAAAATGCATGGCATTTATATGTCTTTAACAGCATGTAAGGGTATTGAAATTTTGCCATTGTTAAGCTATATTCATATTTACTACTATTAAAATTTGGGAGCATGTTAACGTAAGTTTGTAATATATTAATCTCTTCTTCCCCCCTTTTTTTTTCTTTGCAGGATATGTCCAAGGAATGAGTGACTTGCTTTCTCCTCTTTTGTACGTAATGGAGAATGAGGTGGATGCGTTTTGGTGCTTTGTATCTTACATGGATCAAATGGTAAGAAAAATATTTCCTTTACTTTTGGACCTACCAAATGTAGCTTTAATGATAAAATTTTTCTTATGTTGGTCTCTTTAATTTGTGGTTTTAAGTGGCTTGAGGAAATAGCTATATAAATTTTCTCCAGTAGATTTTTTTTCCTTTAGTAGGTCTCCTTAAGACTTGGGAATGTTGACATTATTTTCTTTAATAGAAAAAAGGGTATTTTTAACAATGTAAATAGCAGAAAGATCAGAATCTAATGTAAGAAGGCATTTATATCTGTAGAAGAGTCATGGGCCTTTCTAGAATACTGGTCAAATAAATTAATTTTTCCCATTTAGAATAGTTAAAATTGATCTTTTTATCTGTTTAAGGCAAGGCGGCTTAATCATACATTGAGTAATAGCGCTACTACTCCTGAACATGGTATGACCTTGGGCTTTGTCATTATAATAATTCTTCAACCTTTCTCATTTTTTCCTCTTGCATTTTACTTGTTTAACCACACCCCTTTTTCTGTAATTCATTGATATTTTCTCAGAAATGTCTAAGTTATTAGCGTGTACAGGGAATTATTCCTGTCTTCAACTCAAAAACCATTTGAAACTGTATGAGTACCCAGAATATTATAATCATAGCATTTAACAAGGAAATAGAGAGTTACCTAAAAATAGTGGATTCTAAGGGATAAGATGAGAGAGCTTAACACAGATAAGGAACAAGAGAACCAGAAGTAAATATTGAAAGAATTGGAAATCTAGTGACCTGACTAAAGAGGAAGAAGAAGATGCTTAGGGGAGATGTTTGAAAAGGAAGGCATGGAATGGAGAAAAGTCAGAAGTGAGAAGCAGGGATATAGGTAGGTTTAGATCACATAAAAATTACACGTATTCTTGCCTTCATGCTTTTCTTCTTATGCCAGCGTTTGATGAACTAGAAACACTCATAGGGAAGTTTTCAACTATTTTCTCAAAACAACCCTCAAATTTTCTTTCCTTTTCATTTTTTAAATAATAGTTTACTTTTTCTCCAGTTAATATGTAAACACAATTTTTAACATTCATTTTTTTAAAATGTTGGGTTCCAGATTTTCTCCTTCCCTCCCTTATCTCTGTCCTTCTTCCCAAAGACAGTGAGCAGTTTGTCATAGGTCATACATGTTTGATCACACAAAACATATTACTTGTATTGGTCATGTTGTAAAAGAAGACAGAGACCCAAAGGAAAAAAACCCACAAAAAACATGCAGAAAGTGAAAAATGGTATGCCTTGATCTGCATTCAAGTTTCTGTTAGTTCATTTTTGGAGGTGGATAGCATTTTTCATCATGAATTCTTTGGAATTGTCTTGGATCATTGTTTTGCTGAAAATAGCCAAATCATTCACAGTTAATCATTGTACAGTATTGCTGTCACTCTGTTTAATGGTCTCTTGATTCTGCTCACTTCACTTTGTATCAGTTTATATAAGTCTTCCCAGGTTTTTTGGAAACCATCCTGCTTGTCATTACTTACAGTGCAGTGATATTCCATCACAGTCACATACCACAACTTGTTTAACTATTCCCCAATTGATGGGCATCCCCTCCGTTTCCAATTCTTTGCCATCACAAAAAGAGCTGCTATAAATATTTTTGTGCAGATAGCTTCTTGCTTCTTTTTTTGATCTGTTGGACAAACCTCAAATTTTCGTCATGTTCCGTATATTATGGTGTCGCGTGGTACATGAAAATAGCCCTACTGAACTATTTTTTTAAAAATCATTTTGAGATGAGAAATATTTACCTGCAGCCTAGAGCAAGCAAAAGCATTTCCCATCTTTTTTACTCTACTGCTGTCCTTTATAGTTTTTCTTGGTTTGTTTCCTTTCCATTTTTTCTATTTCTCTGCTTCCTTTCCTTTTCTCATCCAGCTCTTTTTGTCTGATGATTTATCTGGTCTTCATTTCTCAAGTAAACATAAGCCACAATTTATTAAACTTCTAAAATGCTATTTACTATTAAACTAGGGTACATTAATTTTTGTTTCTCCTGGGGAAGAAAGAATATGCTTTTGAATGATTTGAAGGCTGTTATTGTTTGCTTTAAAATTTTTTTAAAAATTCATTAATTAATCAATACTGAATAAAATGAGCACTTTCATATACATTATAGAAGAAAAAAAAGAGGATTGTACATCTTTAAATCATGGTGTACAGCTTGCATTTCTTTTAAAATCCAAAAAATTCCCCATGTAACTTTCAAAGCTTTTCTGCTTCTGTGTTTCTTTTTGGCCTTCCTTCTGTGCATTTTAAAAATGCTTCAGTGACGCTCTTTTCTTTCTTTCTTTCTTTTTTTTTTTTGTTAAGCAACCCTATCACTCCTCTGCCCCTTGGCTTCCTCCCTCCTCCCCCTAATTTTCCCATTGGGAAAAAAAAGGAAAGGAAAGTCCTTATAACAAATGTTTATAGTTAAGCACCCCGCCCCCCCCCCCAACCAAAACAAAACAGAACAAAACAAAAAATCCTTGTGTCCAAAAGTGTCTGTTTCAGAAAATAAAAATATATAGTCTCATTCTGTACCTTGAGTCCTTCACATGTTGTTTCATCATTGATCTTCTGGCATCTTTGTCATTGTATTGATATTTATGGTACAAATTGCCCTTCAGGGCCCTGTTTCACTTCACTCAGTATCAGTTCATGCAAATTTCCCCAGGTTTCTTTGAAGCCTTTCCTTTTGTTCAAATTCCTTTCTATAATGTCCCAACAGAGCATTAGTGTGCCTGAATTCCCGAAGTCCTTCTAACAATTGACATTTTTCATCTTCTGTCATTTTTGCCAGCATGATGTGCGTGTGAGGTGTAATCTCAGAGGTGTTTTAATTTGTACTTCTTGTATTAGTAGTGATTTGGAGCCTTTTTTTCATTTGATGTTGCTAGCTTGCATTTCTTCTTTTGAAAACTAACTTCATATCCTTTGACCATTTGTCTTTTGGAGGATGGGCTTGTCTTGTTCTTAATGATGCCATGGTGACTTGTGGTGATCACCTGTACCTTTTCTAAATGCTAACATATGGTGAAACTTAATTCTGCTATTATATATCAGTTTTATATGATGAAAGCTTATTATAATACTTTCCGAAGGATCTAAGGAATTGTTAAAATCTAAGGAATGCACCTAAGCAACTGGTCATTTGTATTAATTTAATGAGGACGAGAAGTACTTATAATTTGAGATATAGAATGAAGGCAAAAATGTGGCAACTGTTTGTTTTCCTTAATGTTCCTATGTTTAGTTGTATAACACTTTACCACTAAATTTCTTGTTCTAGATGGAAAGTATATGAATTATTCACTTCAGAGATGATGTCTCTGTAATTTGTTTTAGAAGAGAATAAAAGAAAAAAATTTTCCTTGCCAAGACAACCAAACCAAATTTTTTCCATCTTTGTAGGCTTTATTTTAGAATTAAATGTTTATTCCACATATCAACAGAACAGCGATAAGTCCATGTTTGAATTTATAAATGGCACTTTTGTAATATGTGATTATCTATATAGCATAAAGTATTTATATCCTCCATGGAGCCATAATAATTCTTTCCTTTTAAAGCATCAGAATTTTGAAGAACAGATGCAAGGCATGAAGACACAGTTAATTCAACTAAGTACCTTACTTCGCTTGCTGGATAGTGGATTTTGCAGTTACTTAGGTATGTTAATTCCTAATTTTAGTAGGTTAAGAAAAAAATTTAAGGAGCTCTTAAGAAAAAAAGGCGGCTATAAGAATTTTATAGATATCTTTGGAAAATGACTGAAACGGAATTATCTTTTTATAATTGTAGTCTAGAAAAAATACAGTGCTTCACCGAATGAAATGTGTTTATGTATGTATGTATGTGTATATATATATATGTATGTATTCACACACAGGTAACATTCATATGTATTTTTTCCCCTTTATAGTTTTTTATAGCATTTTGTAACTTATAGCATTTTTTCTCCTTTGTATTTTAACCTGTTGAGTTTTCATTATTTGATAATTACTAATACATGTTTAAACACGCTGTTTTTTTTATGGCCTGGACTAAATATGTCATAAGTTTCATGGATAGCTCTCTGATGTGTTATAGTATCACACATGTCACAACAATATGCTTTTTGTTTTTAAAATGTGTTTTTTCCTTTCTTTTTAGAATCTCAAGACTCAGGATACCTTTATTTTTGTTTCCGTTGGCTTCTAATTAGATTCAAAAGGGAATTTAGCTTTCTAGATATTCTTCGATTATGGGAGGTAACAAGCTCTGTGTATTTTATACTTATTGAACCTTCATTTCTATCATGCAGAGAAACAAACTTTGTTCTGTATAGCACAACTGGAATTTTCTGGTGTTTTTGAATGTGTTAAGATTATACATTTGCCATATTTCCTTCTACTTCACTAGTCTGCCCATGGAGGTGTGAAACTCAGTCATTCAAGGTGTTTTGGAGTCCCTGTCAGAGATGGAGGCAGGGGAGGTATTGTCAGACATTCCCTGAAACCATGTCTTCTGACCAGGAGCTGCTAGAGCTGTGAACAGGTGCCTTGGGCGGGCTTGAGCCAGTCTGGCATAGACCAGAGTACTTTGTACTCCAGAGTCCTTGGAGGATCTGAAACAGATGAGTTTATGGGATAGCAGTGACATTAAGTCAAGGTGGCCTCTTGTTCAGCTGTGCACAAGAGATACTGGATGATTAGTATATTGGATTAATGTATATTTTAAAGGAGGATTAAAGTTTTTTACATTCATCTTTTTTACACTGAACAAATGGTATAATGTCCAGTTATCTTTAAGTACGGAAGCAAACCAAAAAGAGGCATAGAGGATATCTTCAGCAAAAAATGAGAAAATTAAGTCCATTGTGAGAGTAGTATATATATACTATATATAGTATAACCCTATACTGTGGTAATGATGCCAATGATTTGGACCAGATATTCTTCATAAGTACTCTTTCCTAGTGGTCCGTGTGCCTTACTAGGAGAGAGGGCCATGTTTAGAGTGAGAAGATTTTTATTGCTTTATGCACTTTTCAGATTGTTCTGTGTTTTAGAATGAATTTCAGAAATAAAATTGATATATTTTGTAACTGTTATTTTTCATATTTATCAATTCTTTTTCATGATTTATCAACTTTACTTCATTAAAAAAAGATTAAGGCTTATTAATACAAAGGAAGTATCATGTATTAGAAATAGCTACTAAATCTGCCTTAGCTAACTAGAATATTTTTAGTGAAATTTTTGAGGTTAATTGCATTATAATTAAACTTTAAAATGGAATTTACTTTGAATGTTTCTCAACTCGGTGTAAAACTAGTGAAGTTTGGAGGGAGCTGATGATAGCTTGAGCAGATGGCAGAGTTAAAAAGTTTTTTTTGTTTTTTTTTTTAATGGTTGGGCAGGTTTGAGCATGTTTGTGAGGGACAAAGTGAAGTAGGAAGGGTGAGTTTAAAGACGAGAGAGAAGGAGTAATTCCTGGGCCGTGCTCTCCTGAAAGATGGGAGAGCCTGGGGGCCAGGCTTAGCAAGGAAGAGTGACAGTGATGTGAATGATTTTAATAACACCAGCACCTACAACCAGTGCCGGGCACTATGCTGAAGGCCTTGTGATCATTATCTCATTCAGTCCTCACAACAGCCCTGGGTGCTCTTACCATCTCCATTTGACAGCTGAGGAAACTGAGGCAAATGGAAGTTGTGAATTTCTCAGAGTCACACAGTAAGATTTGAACCCAGGCTTTCCTGACTCTAGGCCCAGGACTCTACTCCTACCTTCAACTATTCCACCAGGCTATAATAGTTATGCATGATGAAAAGAAATACCATATTTAATTAAAATACATAGTCATTGTGTCACTCTAGAAAATAGCTTTTTAAAGCTTGTATTATTGAGCTAGATTTAAGAATTATTTGTCCATATTCCAGTAGAGTTGCCATTCAGACATACCCCTTAAGGTTCGTTTCACCTTTTATCACCACTCCCTCTAAATATACTGTAGTGTAGATTATTAATTCCTTTTGTAATTTATACTCTTAGAGATCTGCTTGGGGTACTAAGAGGTTTTGTGACTTGCCCATGATCTGTCATTGTTTGTCCTCAGCCTCAGAGTCAGCACTGTCCACTCATCATGCTGCCTCTCGTTTCATTGCATGGGGTGAATTTTAAAATTTCTCTTCAGCATTAGAAGCAAGGTACTGAACTAGACAGACCACTCTCTCAGAATTGGGTGTCTCTGGTGGTACAAGCCGTACCTATATATTCTTTCTCCTTTATAAAACTGTGATGCTGAAACTTATATTCCCAAGATTTAGTCTGTCCCTTATAGGAGAAATAATTCAAAATAAGAATTTGAGGAGTCAGAAGAAGTCTCATGAAAATAGCCTTAAAGCTTTCACTTGGCCACACCCATAGGTCTTTTGAACATTTTAAAGAATGTCAGTTTTATAGATTAGGCAAAATGAGTTTGCCACACTTGGCTATGTGGCATGACTTGAGGATGCTCTCTATTCAGAATATTTCTGAATTATTCTTATTTTCTTTAGTTCATTTACTTGATTGTAAGGAGGCCCTTTTTATACTTTCCTACTAGTATACAGGGCTACTTGGTGAGAATTTTCTTGTGTTTTAGCACTGTGATTAATGTAAGCATAAAGCATAGCATTGTCTCTCAAGGAATCAAAACTTTAGAAATGTATCTTAGAGACTTTAAGAATAATTTAAACATTTCTATTATTTTTATAGGTAATGTGGACTGAATTACCTTGTCAGAATTTCCATCTTCTTCTTTGCTGTGCTATTCTAGAATCTGAAAAGCAGCAAATCATAGAAAAGCATTATGGTTTTAATGAAATACTTAAGGTATGTGATAGTTTATTAAGATTAGCACTTTCTTGGCTTTTAGTATTTGGTAGACTTTTCTTTGTTTCATTTTGGTGGCAGTAACATATAGAACATTTTTGCAATGGAGTATAAATTAATTTTTTTGAATGGCTTCAAGTTATAGTCATAGCATATACCCATTAATCCAAATTTAGGCCACATTCATTTCCCCAAATACGTCTTATATAAAACCTGAACAGAGCTGATAATTGTGATCTCATCATCAGAGAGAGCCTCATTGGTTTTCCCAGCAGCAACAGTAGACAGTTTTTTTTCCATTTCTTCTACCACCTCCTGGAAGAGCCTAACTTGGATGCCTTTGCTTCTGGTGCTACAAAGAAAGGAAGACATTTCACTTGCATATGCGTGTAACTGTTTGTATATACCTTTGCTCAGAGTCTATTAGCAGTGGGGATCTAAATGCAAAACTCATAAAATCTTCAGCCCTTCCTCAAAGCTATAGATGACTGCCAGGTGTGAGTGGTGGTAGGGTCCTCAAGAATCCTTCACCCCAAGGAGTTTACAGCTTTGTCATATGGTTGCCTTCTCAGTTATGATGAGTTTTAGAGTTGTAAAGGAACTTGGAGATCCCTTACAGAGAGATGATCTTGGAGCTGCTTCTTGAACCGGTAGAGGTGACTCCCTGTACCTCTGTAATAGAGCCGAGAAGTGGGCAGAGCAGGGAAACCGCTGTGTTGGAGCCCTTGGAGTAGTGGTCTCTCAAGCTTTGCAAGAAGATGCTGTGTTGTTTACCCACTTTAACATTGTTGCTGGTTTCTACCAGGCTTCTCATCCTCCTTTTTCAAGGAATCTCTCAATCCCTACATTCATTTTTGTGGGATTTTAATATTCACATTGCTGATCTGGCTTGCTGGTTCAGCAGCCCCAACTCCCATGACCTGCACTTTCATTCTTTCTCAGTCATTCACAGGAGTAATGCCAACTGAAACCGCTTTTAAAGACTAGCTCTAACCATGTCACTCACCCCAGAAACCTTTCATGGTTCTTTATTGGCTTGAGGATGATACAGAATGTTCCAGTTTAAACTTTAATAGCTTAAAATTGCACTAAAAGTTTTGGAGCACCCTGTATAGAATTTCTGTAGCCTGACATTAAGATTCTTTAGAGTCTCTCTTAAGCCTCGTTTCATACAGAAACAGGCATTTATTTTCTCTCCCACCCTTTACTCCCATAGAAAAGAAAAAAAAAAAAAGAAATAAACCCTCGTGACAAATATGCATAGTTGAATAAAGTCACAGCAAGACATCTTGTCTGTGTCTAAAAAGTTTCGTTGTGTTCCTCTTCACCTTGCTTTCTCTCCCACCAAACTGGACTGTTGAATTACAGTCTTTGACATACTCTTTTCCCCTTTGTGCTTTTCAAATAAACTCAACATCAGTCTTCCCCAGATGCTGATTCTTTTGCAGCTTCCCTTCTCAGAATTCTCTGAGACTGGGCGTAGCTGTCAGCTCCTCCATGAAATCTTTTCTTATTTCTTATTGCCCTTTAGCTCCTCAGTTTTTTTGTATCTTCTTCTCTGTCCATGTATCCCTCCAGTGGAATGTAGAGCATTATAAACTCCTTGACCATTGTGATTTTCAGCTAGAGTTCTTAGAGCCTAAGGGATTGCCTTGGACAAAGGAGGTGCTCTAATAATGGTTGATAAAAAAAAGGCAAGAGAAAGTGACCCATTCTCAGCCCATTTGAAAGTTTGGGGCTCCTCCATGGAGTCTTTGTTTGCAAAGCAGGGTAATGATGAGAAGGAATTAGTTTTTAGTGTTTACCTATATGCTTTTTTAATTTCAAAAATATTTTACTTTAAGAATTTAACCTGTATTTCAATCATTGCAGAAGTTCTAGTCTCCTGTGAGAGAGTGCAACAGATATGTACTAATAACTTTTTTGGGGATAATCAAAGCGAAAATTATGTTTAACAAAAAACATTATAAAATTTATTTAAATGAGAGAGCAACTTCCTTTTCTTATAGGTTATGCATTTTTTGTATAGTTACTGAGCTTATTCTGTAAACTTAAATGCTATTCTTTGGGATAAAAAAGTTTAAGCATTTTGGTGGAAAAAATATTTGTACAAATTAAATACTTGGATGATAAAAATTTTATCATATTGAAATAGAATGATAAAATTTTTATGGTAGCATATTGTGATATGTCAAATTTCTGGTTGTAATTTTATTTTATGAATGCATTTTAGCATATCAATGAGTTGTCCATGAAAATTGATGTGGAAGATGTACTATGCAAGGCAGAAGCAATTTCTATACAGATGACCAAATGCAAGGTATGCCATAGTAATTTTAAGAATTGGAAGAATTTGAGACACGCAGCTAGAGGGGAGTTATTCCTTACTTGAGGCAAAAGAAATAAATGATAGTTTTAGGAATGCCAAGGAAAGCATGGGCCAGGTTTTTGGCTACCATTATAGATTATCTCTCTTAATTGAAAACATTTCCCAGTTAGGAAATAACACACACCAAGAAAATGTAGCAAACATTACTGAAAACATTTAAGAGGACTTGAGAGGCGACAAAATTTAACTAAGCCTTGATAAATTATCCAGTTGAATTAGTAAATGCAGAATAGGACATTCTATTAAGTTTGCAGAAACAAGAAATAGAGATGATGATCAGAAATAATTAAATGAATAGTATTTTGGTTCTTCTATTAAGTTTTACTAATTAGATTTTTAATCCATTTTACAAAGTAAAATTACTTCCTTTTTCCTTAAAGAGCAAAATTAATGCTCAGCAGGTTGAGTTGAAACCAGATCATTATTCTGTGTTGTTTTTTGTCTAGAGTATTTCTTATGAGAATTCTTATTTTGTCATACTTTTGTTTCTTCAAGGATCTAAACACCAATTTTAATAGATAAATAGAACAGCCTACTCTAACATAGCTTTGAATGAAATATGCTTTTTTAAACATTACAAAAAATTACTGTTACTATTAACTCTTCATTATTTTTTTTCTACCTAGGAATTGCCTCAAGCAGTCTGTGAAATTTTGGGTCTCCAGAACAGTGAAGTCACAACACCAGATTCAGACACTGGGGAAGATGAAAATGTTGGTGTGATGAGTTGTTCTACACCTGCATTTCAGAATAGCTCCTTGCCTTTAATTACTACCAATGGAACCAGAGATGACAACACGCGGCAGTTAGGGATGGCACAAAGTGTCAGCAGATTAACACCTGCATGATCAGTCTTCTTTTCTTAATTTTTTAAGAGACACTTTGCTGCAATTCTTTTTCAAGTACTTGAAAGGTGGATATTTATAATTTGGAGTTGATTATGCTTTAAGGTTTTTGGAAAGAAAGTGTACTGTGATGTTCTTACATTAAAGCTTTACAAAGATTTAAACTAATTATTTTTGTAGTTACTTCTACCAAATAGCCTTTTCTTTTCAGTAACATTCCTTAATATTTTTATAGCCAAGTGCATTTTCTTTTCTTGCTGATGAACTGGAATTGCATAATATTTAAAGTGGATGAGTTGGAAATTATGCACTTTTAAAAAGCATTCACTTTGTTTACCCAGAAGTCTTGGTGGTTTTTGGATTTGATGGAATTAAAATTGAAGCCTGCGGCCAAGTTGAAAAGTAGCTTGTTTCCCAGTAGAGATGATTTGATTTAAAAAACAAACAGAAAAAAGGATTTGTTTCTTAACTGTTTACAAAAAATACTCTGCTTAAGTATTTGTGCTGATTGAATGTAGATTTGAATTGGACATTTTAAAATTCAATTTGATGTCCACATAATGATCTATGTTTTTCCCATAAGTGGAGGAACAGTATATTTTTTCATGTTAACATCTCTTCACTTGTGCATATAAATACTACATATATGATCACTTATTTATGAGTATTAAAAGGATAGGCATATTTTCATTATTCAACATTAATAAATTTGACTGTTGATTTGTACAAACTAATTTGACAAAATTAAGGCATACCTTCAGTATGAGCTCTTTTTTCAAAACTATTTTCTTAACTAAAGATTTATTTCATGAAACTACATTTAATCCTGTTCCTGGTGTAATTTTAAAATTAATTGCTAGTAACCTAAATTTACTAATAATGTTTATTCTTTCCTAATAATACATTAACCGATTAGTAAACTCTTTAAATTTTTATGAAGGACTCCTGGGGGAAACCTTAAAATATGTATAAAATCGCAAAGATAGTAATCACATTTCTCATAATAATGCATTTTTTTGTATATGACAAAGGCTGTTTGTTTATACCACACTATGTACTGCATGACTTTTTAAAGTTATGTGGAATTAACATAACTGATTCACTGTATTGTAATTTGTTAACTACTGTACATATTATGAAATAAACCTGAAGTTGATTTAGTGTTTTCAATTAAATCACACTTAAGGGGAAAGTCTCTTGTTAGTATGGAAAAAAAGGGGGTCCAAGCTGGACTTAAATATATCTTAGCTTTTGTGTATTTGCAGTCATCTTTTGAATGAATCGTCAGAGTGAGAAAGAAATCTGCCCTGGTCATAACATAAAAATTTCTTCATCACCAGGTCCAGAACAGGCAGTGGTGGTGAATATGAAGGAGATTATCATCTGGCCTTTCAAGGCATATTATTGAACCTGATGTTTGCAGTGTAAAAAGAAAAAGTTTTTAACATGGTGCTGAAATGAGCAAGAAGATAGATTATTTCAGGAAGTTGGGGAAGCAGAGTAAACTTTCTTTTCTAGTTGAATAGATGTTGAAAATCATCACAGTGGAACCATTATATTTTAGCTTTTAATATTACATGTGTGTTATCTTTTATCAGTTAATAATGAATAAGCCTATTCAGAGAAAAAGCAAACTGATCTAAAGCTCAGCATCTCCAGTCTTTCATTTCCTGTTATCCAGGAAATTACTAGAACATCACGATGCCCTTCTTGTTCTTCCTGCCTGAATGTCAGCTTTTTCTGGAGAAAAGGGTGGCAGGGACAGAGGTGGGTGGTTGGAGAATTTGTTACGCCATTTGCCACCTACTTTGATTTTTACTCCTTTGCAAGTTGAACTTTTGTAAAATTAATGACACTTTAAAAAATACAAACTTTTTTTGGTTAAAACACATTTTAACTAAATGTGCTGTCTTTTTTTTATATAAAAATGTTAGTAAAGTTGTTTAGTAGGCTCTGACCAAGACTACATCAAATACAAAGTGGAGAGTAACTAAAATTTTGTTATTTTCAATCACATAGGCAGACGAAACAAAATTTAGGTGCGTTCCGAGTCTGAGTTTTTTTGGAATGGTCAGTAATTCAGGTTTTCACCTAAAATTGTGATATATAGGTACATGCTTAAGGGGGTCTGAATGGCAAAATGCAAAGAACTCTGGGTTGGAAGTTAGGAACTCTAGCTTCTGTTTCAGTCCTGACCCTTTTGCTAGCCTAATACGTAGCTGTAGGCTTTTTGTTAGTCTGGTGCCCCAGCCTCCCCAGTAAGAATAACAACTTTTTTGGTCTGCCTCACCAGGTTATAGTGACAGTGAAATGAGATGGTGCTAGTGAAAGCCCTTTGAAAACCTCAGAACACCATATAGTTAAGAGGGATTATAAGATATTCTCAATTGAACCAATTGAAGACAGTATTTTTAGTATTATGAAATAGTTTGCCAAAAGACTACTGCAATTAAGGTTTAAATACTTATGAGAGATAATCCTGGAGAGCTAAAGTAGATTATTAGTTTTATTCGTGGAACTATCTAGTTCATTTGACTTAAAGTTCTAAATATGTTCTCTTGAGTGACTAGGGTGCTCTTTACTTCTAGGATCCCCATTTTAATAGTTGAATTATAATTATGTATTTCATGTCTTAAAATTTTTAATTTTAAGAGCAAAAGGCCCAGGGACTTCTTCCATAGGGTCATGACAAATTTTTCCTGTTTTTAAATAGCTTGGTCAACATGGATTGAAGACAAATGTAAAAATATGTAGAGGTGATCACAAATAAAAATTGAAGCTAAACAAAACATTTCAGGAAAACAAAAAATTTACTAGCTACTAAAACCTTGAACAGATTTTTAGAAAAGGTGATGATCCCTGTTAAACTTGGCATTTCCAAAGCATTTTGCAGATAATAACTAATCCTCAGGACACAATTGTAAAGTACACATTAGAATGAGAGGGAGGTAATTTATTCTAAACGCCCTGTAAACTTTGCAAAGGCAAAAAAAAAAACCTCTACAAAAAAGTATCATCTTCAACCTGTTGTACCTAAAATGAGAAAAAAGCAAACTTTTTTTTCTATCTATAGTTAACCTGCTGTTTTCTTTGTGCTATATTTAACACCCATGCAGTCAATTAGCACTTAATAAATGACTCTGCCAGGCACGGTGCTAAAGTACTTTGGGTACAAAAAGAGGCAAAAGAACTAAGGAAAACACTTAGACTAAGGAAAATAGAAAGTGTGACAAGAAGATTCTGCTGTATCCCAGTTAGGATCTATGAGCAGTAATATTTTAAGTGAAAGATTCGTGCAGTATAACTAGAAAGCTATTTAAATTCCCTAGGTCTTGTTTTGATAATAAAATCTTGATTGAGAACTGGAAGGAGACATCTAGTCCAACTCCTTTAATTTAAAGATAAGCCAAGGCCTAGGTTAAGTGATTTGTACAAGGTCACTACCTATCTGTAGGATTTGAACCCACCTCTGATTCCAAGTTCATCTCTTTTCCACTGGACCACACTGCTTAACTTTTTTGCTGTGAAAACCCAATGAAAGATTCATTATTTGAAAATTAGGGCATATTAGCTCAATCCTGCAGAAACTCAGATCACTAATATCTCTGTTGTTAGATTATATTGGGAAAGATGCCTTTGCTGGGCATTACTCACCCCCTAGGAATGAAATGGTGCCTTGGTAGCAAGAAAAAATTAACAGTGCCTTTTAGGTTGCTTAATTTATACATTGAGCATGATGGCATGGATTTAGAATCAAACCTGTTATGTCATGGGTTAGACATGAGTTAATAAAACATGTAAGTATGGATATTAATATCTTCCAGAGAGCAATCTGTAAACAAGTCAAACAAGTCCTTACTGTGCAGAATTAAAACCTGCATATTTTATAGCAACAGGCTAATGCAAACATTTATTAAATACACAAAATTGTGGAAGCAAATTTGTTAGACTAGTGGCTTCACTGTAAAAATTTTGCTGATGGTTTTTAGTGAATTTCACTGCAAAATACATTGATACTTTATTTCTGGGAATTGACTTTGAAGACAAAGTATGTTTAAAATTAGATAAGGTAATCATAACTACCCCTGAATCAGTTCCCTCAGAGGTGAGCTAATAAGAGGAAGGGTTCCCCAGGCTAAGTAGGATATTTCAGGAGATCTTATAAGAGGGCCCTCTCCAAAATCCTGCTCGTGGGGCCAAGGTTCCAAACAGTTTTGGGGATGATGATCAGAGGCATGAAATGAGCACAAGGGTGCAGACAGGAGGCTAAGATGGGTGGAGAGTAAAGGTGCAATGCATTTCTGAAGTATTTGGCATGAGCTAGCTGCCTAATAACTATTTGTGCTGATTAAAAGAAAAGTTGAGGCTTATGAGCTATGACTTTGAATGGCATACCTACAATGTGCCTAGAATTTGGGATTACTTTTCTGAGTGTGTGAGGGTTGTGCCAAGATACTGCCAATTAGAGCTCTTTTCTACCGTCTTCTTTTCCTTTATAGGGAAGACATTGGTTTCTTTAATTGAGCACATTTGTCATTTAGTTCATAGCACTAATTTCTACTGTTGCCCTTCTTAAGCAATTTCAAGATGAAGAATTGCTTTTCCCTCCCCTTTACTTATATAAATAAGCAAAACTTGAGCAAAGCTTAAAATAGGTCAGTTTGTAAAGAATACACCATGTAGATCAAGCTGGTAATGGCAATAAGAGACGCCCATTGGTATTTAAGTGGAGAAACAAAGTACATCGAAGGGCAGATGGGTGAGGACAAGGACAAGGGAGAAAAGAAACAGAAAATAGAAAAGTTGAATAGATGATTTCTCCCCTAGCTCTTCAGAAGATTAACAGATTAAAATGAATTAATTGAAGGCACCGTGAAATAAAGAATTGAGCTTAATTTTTATTTGCCTCTACATTTGTAAAATATGATTAATTTGTGAAAATACTGTTCTGAGCTAAAGGATGAGTGTGCCCAACAAGAAGTAGGAGAAACTCTAAAACACCTGCCGCGCCCTCCCCCCCTCCCCCCCCCTGCCCCAGCCCCAGAAAAATTACCCCAGGTACTAGATACGTGTGGGCTTAGCACCCATTTGTAACACATAAACCTCTACTGATGAATTTCCATTTTGTTGTCCAGCCAGGATATACATACAGAAAAAATGTGACTGGGATGCATCCAGCTAGGGCCTACATATAGGGAGCATGCATGGCCAGAAAAAAGTTGGAAGGAAACAGGCATGGAGGACACACACGTAGGGAGGTAAATGACCAGGGACCATACATGGCTGGTACAGTTCATATACTTCTAACACTACACAGCTGCATGTGTCCACTGTTAATTAACCAACTCTATATCTGCTTCTACTGCACATTCTCCTTCCACTTTTTACTGTGCATCTCTATCTCTGCTGCTTACTGGATGGTGGGCATCTCTTCTGGTCATATGGTTTCTAAGCTGCTGTCTCTTGCAATCTTCTTGGTCTCTGGTTTTCAGGGCTATTTCTTTCTCTCCTCCAACAGTAGCTAGAAAGCCTTTCCTTGACAAGGACAGGCTAAAACCACATTACTGCGTGGTCATGGCTATGAGTGATCACATCCAACCAGGCAACCAACAAAAGCCAACAATATTCCAGACCTTCAAGATTAAGGCTCTTCTTTTGACTGTCTTGATTTGGTGCTGACTCTGTCCTTGGTCTCAGGGAATTATCTGACTTTGAGTTAGAAAATTCCTTGTTATTCGCAATCCCTGACTGTGAGATGTTGTCCCCTGAATCCATTTTGAGGGACTCTATTCCATGACCCTTCCTCCAACTCCCTGACTGACATGCAGATGAAGCCAGGGAGAAGAACAAAACTAGGTGAAGCTCGTACAGATTCCTGTCTTTATTATTATGCATATTTGCCAGCAACAAATAATTCATTTAAAAAAAAATCTGCTGCATTTTAGCTGGACCTTGAGTTTTTTGAACTCTCTACATAAGATAATGTACTCTAGTAGATTGATCCTGGGATGTAGTAGGAATTTAAAACAATGTTTATTGACTGACTGAGGAAGCTAGGTATTATAAACTGGGAGTTGGGACAATTTTCACCTAGTGGTGAAAATTGGTCTAGGCAAGATTACTAATACATACTAGAAAGATAAGAATTAACCTTATTTTTAGCATCTCTAGGAAGTTAGGTTCTCCACGTTAAATATAATAAGCCGAATTTCTTTAATTTACTTCACGGATTCTACTTTTGACACTAGTAATCTTTGCATTTCCATTTTTTCTATTTAGTTTTATTTGAATGCTAAGATGTTCACATATCTCTTGCATTGTTGAATATAAAATTGGACACTAGGGAGTGTGTCACTGAAGAAATAAAAGTTTTGCTTTGTAGAGTTTTTTTATTTTTTTGCTAAAATTGATTTCTATATGTTAGCATTAGTTTTCCAGATATCTTGGTGCTCCTCTGAGGGCACAGAATATAACAGTTCATGGAGCTCATGCCACCTCTTCCAATTGTCATTACACCTGGCAAACATCAGGTCTTTGGGTACTGCCAGAACACATTTTAGTGCCAGTAGAATGTAAGCTCCTTGAGGTCAAACTACTTGATTTTTATTGTATTCCCATAGCTTAGTGCAGTACCTTGGACATGATAGGCATTTCAAAAACACTTACTGAATTGAAGTTTGCTTGGGCCTTCCTTATAACGATAGATCTTGGCCTTATTTTCCTTGGACCCCCACTACCATGGTGACTGTAAACCATAGTGGTTTGTGGTAGACTTTTATTCCCACTCTTGAAGTCTAGACTGGTCTCCAGCCTCTTATAAGTTGGACTAGCACCAAATTATAAGTTGGAAGCGCTAGAGTTTCCTGAAATTAAGATGACTAAACCATTCTTACAATTTCTCAGTGAGCATCCTTGTGCTGGAGCTTTTAAATTTGAAGCAATATCATGTGGAAAGAACAGTGAATTTGGGGGCAGGAAAACTGGATTCTAGTGTTGGCTTCATTTCTATTTAGTTGTGTGGCTGTGGGTAAGTCCACTTAATTTCTCTGGCACTCAGTTTTTTCACTTAACGAGTGAAGCCAGTGAACGAAGTCAGGAGTCAGCAAACTATGGTCCCTGGGCTGTATGATATGGTGGGTTTTTAAAATTTGTTTTTGTTTTTGCAGTAATGAGCTAAGATTGAATTTTACATCTTAAAATAAAATTAATATTTGAAAATGCTAGAACTATTCTTAGCTTATGGGCTATCCAGAAGTAGGTGGTGGGTCAGATTTAGCCATAGTTTTCCAAACGGATGCCAGATGATTTTTACAATTTTTTTGTAGTTCGATTGTTGACTCATGTCTAGCTGTTGGTCTGAGACATGAGTTCGAATTTAGTTTCAGACATTTAGTAGCTGTGTGATCTTGGGCGAAGGATAATAACAGCACCCCCTAGCAAGGTTGTTGTGAGCACCAAGTGAGATAATATTGGTAAAAAGTACTTAGTAAACTGCCTGGAACATAAGTAGACTCTTTGTAAATGTTTATTCCTTCTCCCAACCGCCACCCCCACCACCTTTAAGGACACAAGGAGAGGTATTAGATTCTTTACCTGGGCCACCTTTTTAAAAAAATTTATTTATTTATTATTAGTTTTCAACATTTACTTTTATAAGATTTTTGAGTTTAAAATTTTGCCCTCCTCCCTGCCCTAGATGGCATGCAATCTGATATAGGCTATACATGTACAATCATATTAAGCATATTTCCACATTAGTCATGTTGTGAAAGAAGAACCAGAATAAAAGGAAAAAGATGAGGAAAAAATAACAAAAACAAAGAGAAAATAGTATGCTTCTATCTGCATTTAGACTCCATAGGTCTTTCTCTGGATATGGATATCATTTTCCGTCTCAAGTCTTTTGGAATCATCTTTGATCATTGTATTGCTGAGAAGAGCTAAGTCTAAAAAAGTCAGTCATCGTACAATGATGCTGTTACTGTGTACAATGTTCTCCTGGTTCTGCTCACTTCACTCAGCATCAGTTCATGCAAGTCTATCTAGGTTTTTCTGAAATCTGCCTGCTCTCTATTTCTTATGGAACAATAGTATTCTATTACATTCATATGCCATACCTTGTTCAGCCATTCTCCAATTGATGGACATCCCTTCAATTTCCAGTTCTTTGCCATCACAAAAAGAACTGCTATAAATATTTTTTGTGCAAATAGGTGCTTTCCCCCTTTTTGAAATCTGATAAACCTCAAATCTTCATCATGTTCCATGTGTTATGGGATGGGTAGTACATGAAAATAGCCTATGGAACTATTTTTAAAAATTCATTTTGAGGTGAGAAATACTTATCTGCAGCCTGAGCCTTGTTTTTATACCTATTTTTCTGATACTTTTCCTTTAAAGAAAAATGCTTTGAACATCTGTCCAGTTTAGGTAAACTGTAATATAACCTATAACAACTCAACAATGAAATGTCTACACAATGCCAACACAGCCTCAATTGAATCAAATGAAAGAGAAAAATGGTTAACCTAGTTGGCTTAATTGTTTGGTTAGATCACAGTAGTGGGTTGGATTGGATGTGAATTCTCCATCAAAGTTCTATTCTAATGCCTCATTGTGGTATGGAGATTACCTGGGATTTGCAAAGGTTATTCTAGCACAAGCTGTTACAGTCTTCCCACAATGGGAAGACTTTGGATAAGGGCTTGGTAATTGATCATATGTCTCTTGTCTAAGGACCAATCTAACTAAGTTGGGGAGGTTCATAACCAGGCTGGCTACAGGGTTATGAATCTTTTAGGCACAGCCAATGCTTCATGAAGGCCATTTACTAAGTTATAAAGGAGTTGTGATTTATGGAAGGAGACATTGATAAAATCATGATTCTTTGAAGTATTGGGGTAACTGCATTGATTACCTGTACATAGACACAATCATACACAATCTCTCCTTACTGCATAGTTATGCATTTTTTCTTGAAGCACTTCTGGCCCTGTATATATTGCCCTGAAATGGCTTATTGTTATCACTTATTTCCAATCAGGTCTCTGGCCTGGTCAATATACTATTTAAAAATTTTAATTTTATTTTTCAAATGACAAAAAAATATTTTATCTCCTTCCCCTCTCCATTGGAAAAAAAGAAAGAAAACCAAATCCCTCGTAACAAATATGCATTAGTTAAGCAAAACAAATTTCTCACACTGGCTACATCCAAAAAAAGTCTCAATCTGCACCCTGAGTTTGTGAATTCTCTATCAGGAGGTACATAGTATGCTTCATCATCAGTCTTCTGGAATTATGGTTGGTCATGGCATTGCTGAACAATAGAATGTTAATTTTGATATATAACTTGGGCTTCTAGTCTCAGTTTAGCTCCTGATTCACTGTGTGACCCTGAATGAGCCACTTATCCTATCCTTTAGCTTAATTTCATTCTTTTCAAGTAAACCATAAATTGCTTGGCTGTTGATTCTATCTTTTAAATTGCAGTGGAGAGATATAAATATTAATGCAATGCCATGTGTAAGATACATTGATGATTTCTGAAGCAGCTTCTACTTAAATGCATATTACTGATAGCTAATTATAATAGATAACATTTATGTAGCACTTGTTCTCACAAAAATAATAGTAGCTCCTCTTTACCTAATGATATAAATTTTTTCATAGTCCTTCACATATATTAGCTCGTTTGATCATCACAATAACCCTGTTAGTTGCTATTCTTATCCTCATTTATAGATAACCTGAAGTGTATATGTAGGTTCAGAAAATAAAAGGAAGGACAAGCAGTAACAACAATAATTGGTCACAACTTAAATGTCTTTATTCCTCTTGGGACTCTGCTCCTGACTCTCTGGTCTTCTTTTTCCATCATTTCCCTGCAGCCTTCTCTCTCTGGAAGATCTCTCTACCTCTGCAATCCCTTCCTCTGATTGATTCCTCCCAGATTGTTCGTTTAAAGGAAGTTCCCAGGCTAGCAATGGGTACTCATTTTTTACTCCCCAGGCCCCAGTCCTTACTTTCTAGACCTTTTCTCCACCTTTTCCTCATGTCCTATTCCTGGCTTTTCAGTTTTCTTCTGTTGTTGTCTTCCCCCATTAGAATATAAGCACATTCAGGGCAGGCATCATCTTTCTTTTGCTTGTATTTATTTTCCCAGTGCTTAGCTCAGTGCCTGGAAGCCTTTAATAAACGCTCATTGAATTGGAGGTAAATGAAACACGGGTCACGTTTATGGACTAAGACTGGTAGGAATGGGAGATTTTGGACTAACTGCAATAATAAGCAAGTAATCATTTGAATACCTACTTGAAAGTAAATTACTTTTATCAGGGGGCAAATAATGGGCAGCAGTGTCTATAGCTGTATTTTGATATCTGACCAGTTCAGTCTTTTCAGATTGTGGCACCAAATGAGCCAATATGACTTGATTTTAGACTAAGTTGATTAGATGTTTGATATGATGTAGTCAAAGAATTACTGTGGAATCCATTCCCATCCTTTCTTCATTTTGGTTTGTGAGTTATTTCAAAATGTCAATTTCTGAATTATTAAAATGACACTGGCTGTGAATGAATGGGTCATGGTCTCATCTTTTAAAAAATGTTCTCTAGTCCTATAGCAATAAACAATAGATGGGAAGAAAAAGATATTTTTGGTTAAACTATACAATGTGATTTAAAAATTTTTCCTCTTGTTCATACAACTTCATTCTTGATATCATGAATAATGACCGTCTATAGATGAAGACTATTTTCAGAGTAATCTTGTAAGATACAGTACCAGGGCATAACAGGCACTATAGATGCTTGGAAATTGGTTGGTTGATTGATCAAAAGGTATTAGTCTTACTCTACTCTTTGTGGGTTAGAGCTTAACAGGATTTTTACTTTCCAAGCTATTATCTGGGATTTTAGAGTGAGAATAAAATGGAATGAAGTGAGGAAGAGGATTGTGCCTAGCTAGTGTAACTCTCAGCATCAAAGACAGTGCCACAACCAAGAGTGTGAGCAAAGCAACTTTTTTTTCTCAACAGATTGTCCATTCACATCTTTGATTACCTCATTCTCCTGTAAAATGTTGATAATAACTGCAGCACTTGTAGAATTTTTGAAAGGATCATATGAAATAAGTATGCAAAGTACTACATTCTATCCACTGCACCCAGGCAGCTAGGTGACACAATGGATAGAGCACTGGGTTTGGAGTCAGGGAATTCTGAGTTCAAATCCAGCCTCAGATACTTTCTAGCTATGTGACCCTAAGTATGTCACTTAACCTGCCTTCCTCAGTTTTTTAAAAATTGTAATTGTAAAAGGGCAATAATAATAGTACTACTTCCCCTGGTTGTCATGAGAATTAAATAAAATAATATTTGTAAAGTACTTAACACATAGTACTACTTGTGCTTAATAAATGCTTATTTCCTTCCCTTCCCTCCCCTTTCCAACCTTGAAGCATGATATACATGTCTGATAATAGTAGTAATAATGATATTTATAATAGAAGGAGTTATTGATTTTGAATCCAAAGACTGATTCTTCTGTTTACTAGTTGAAAGACCATGGTCAATTAATCCTTGTGAACTTCATTTTTCCTAGTTATGTATCTTATAAGGCTATTGTGAAAAAAAATGTGTAAAAGTGATGCACAATAAAGGTGTGAGAGCATTATTATTATTATTATCAATGATTGAATGTGGGTACTTTCACATCTAACATTCCTTCCTCTTACCCAGCATCTAGAGGAATCCTTAAGTTTAACATGTTTATAGTACCTGACCCATAGCTAAATCAAGTCCTCCAACTTTTATGCAATAAAGCTACCCTGTACGGCACATGAAAACACTGCCTTGCATTTGTATCAATGAGCATTCAGTTATTTTGTTTACTGGGAAAGAGTGTAGGTTATTATGACAGCTACCACGCTAAAATAATAAAAGACAGTGAAGGCAGAAAAAAATGTTAATGTGTGAAAAAGTGGAATATGATGGCTTAAGGGATTCAAATATTTTTTGAGAAGAGAAATGAGTAGCTTAGGCCAAGTTATTTTCTCGAACAAAGAAAGCTCCCTCCTGTGTTGTTTCCTCAATATGTGCGAAAAGGTCACTATGAAATAAAAAATCTCCATGTGGGAGACAAACTAAAGGCGCAGGTCTTTAATCTGGCTGTAACCATCTCAGCCAGAAATGAGTCTCTGTCTAATCAGCCTTGCATCAGTTTCCAGTTACGCATATAAAGAGCTCAGGGAAGAGAGAAGCTTCATTACTCCTTCTTCAGCACCCAAACTCTGGACAGCGCCCTGAGCAGCCTGCTCATCTTCCCTAGCCTTTCTTGTATTCTTTCTCCTACTTTGCAGCTAGAACTGAGGACTAGACTTAGCCACTAGTCCGCTGGTTCCCCCTGCTGTAGAGAAAGGAAACTGCACAGATTTCCCAATGCAGCCAGCCATGATGATGTTTTCCAGCAAATATTGGGCAAGGAGGGGGCTTTCTTTGGACTCAGCAGTGCCTGAAGAGCATCAGCTATCCAGCAGTTTAACCGTGAGTACCAAGGGACTGGCACTTTCAAGAAAGCATTTTTTAGACCGGCAACTGTCTTGTTCTCAACAATATGTATCTGCGGATTAGTAAACTTGCACACCACAGACACACACACACACACACACACACACACACACACACACCCACACACCCACACACACACACACCCACACACCCACACCCACACACCCCTTAAAGCACTTCTGGACCTCCTGTAATGAATTAAAACACTCCTCAATTTACTCAAGTAACATACCTCCATGTTTTTCTAGATTCCTTCTTAGAAAGTTATTTGGAAAGGATTTAAAAAGTTGTCGAAAATAAGAGAAAGAAGTTGTAAGGAAATCTTACTCTAGAGTAGGAAATGTTTATTAAATTTAGGAAGGATATTCTTGATGAGGAGGAACAAGGGAGAGTTAGATTTTCTGGACTTTCACCAGTATTTTACTGTTTCCTCCATGTGCCCCCTCCCATTTTAAAGTCAGTAATTATTGTTTTCCATTTTAATCTTCCAAAACAATCTTCAGTAATCATTGCTAGATCTAGAACTTCTTGAAAACTGGAAAGAAAAAAGGTTGGTTTCATTTTGAAAGTGCTTCCCTTTCCTCAGTTTAGTTTTAAAGTTGTTTAAAATTTAAAAAGGAATGGAGTAAAGCAAAATGTTTTAGGTCCTAATTTGAGATGAAAACTGCAGTGAAAGAAAATATAGCCAGGTCTTCATGCAATGAAAATATTGAATTATATCTCATTATTGCAATAGCAGAGCTTATCAACTGTTTCTAATTCTGTGGGGAGAAAAAAAATTTGTTTGAATATCTTAGGTCTGTGCATAAGCCAGAGGTTTATTATACTTACACATTATTACTACTAAATGAGTTGATAAAGCAAGGAAATTTTACCATTGTAATTATGCTGTTTTGTAGAACTATTTAAATCAATTTAAAAAAAAATTCTAAATAAATGTAAATGATTTTCCTTGCATTTTAATAGTATATAGATATTTTAAATGAGCCAGCAAGTACATCAAGAATTTCTAAAGTAAGAATGCAATACTAAATTTAGAAAACACAGAAACAAAATTATAGTCTCTTTGCTTCCAACATGAAGTTTAAATATTTAGGATTATGTTTTTAATATGGTGAGGAAACAGATGTTGAAAGTAATAGGAAATTGTAGTTTAAAATAGCTTTAAACAGACTATCACCATTAAACACAGAAATCAGCGTACATTTCAAAGTCTGTGAAATAACAAATAATGAAGTTAACGTTTATCTTTTTTTCTATAAATTTTTGATGATTAAAAACAGAGTATGAATGACTTGTGATGGAATGTTAATATGAAAATTAAAAAGAGGGAGGACAAAAGAAGAGAATGGCAAATGATTCTGTGCTGAATTCTCTACCACTGACCCATTTCTTAGTTCCTACAAAAATGCAGGGGAATGTTGTAAATGTTTTAATATCTTCATTTGCAGAGGGGGAAGCACTCTTCTTGCCTAATTGTCAGAGCTTAGTGAGTATATTGCATAACCGTATGCATTTGGATGAGAGCACCATCAGTTCATAATTTTACAATAACTTTACATCATCTGTCAAAGGCAATTTGCAAGTTATTTTATTCCCTCATGTTCTTCTCATTTCTGACAGTACTCTGACTCCTAAGAATCTGTCATCGTTATCATTAGCAAATTCCAGCTACTAGTCATTACTTAATCACATACTGTAGTATCTTGCATGGCTAATGAAGTTTTAATACCTTTCAGTTCCGCAGATGCTTCTATTTGCACATGAGGATTAGTTATCTAGTTTTTTCATGTCTGGATTTTAACCTTCATTTCAATTGTTATCTACTGACACGATTTAGGTGGGCCTGGATGATATACTTTCTGCCAGCATTGTAGCAATTAGATCTCCATTGACAGCATAAAATTAGAGAGTCAGAAGTTACAAATGGTTTTTATTGATTTAGGCACATGCATAGTCAGATGGAAGATTGCAAAATAGTTATTTACTTTCAAGTTATGTTGGAAAGAATAAAAAAATAGGAATAATGAATCTTCGATCCTTTTGAATTTGTTCTGGTAACAGTTTTAATTTATGCTGTATGTTGTGGAAAGAGGACTGGGATTCATGTCAGAAGACCGGGGTTTCAGTCTTCAACTAGGAAATCCTTTGGTCAATTCAATAAATATTTGTTAAGTATCTACTATAGATAGAACAGAAGCAGTGTGGTGTAATGTGTAGAGAACTGACGTTGGAGCCAAGAAGTAAGATGAGTTCAAGTTCCACCTCTGACATATCCAGCTTGTATGATCCTAGGCAAGTCACTTAACCTCTCAGGGCCCCAGGCAACTTGCTAAAACTGTATATTACACATCAGTTACCAATCTGCATTGGTAGAGGGAATTTCCTCACTTGGAAATTCCCTGTAACAATAAAATCATAGATCCCTTCCCTATTCCTATAGATAGAGTTGCAAGGTATTGAGGATGGCTAGGGAAGGAAATAAGGACATATGTTGAAAAATTAAATGACTTTCTTAATAACATTTTTTTACTCTTAATGATACTTTTGTGGCCCTTTCACTCCTTTTCATTTCTTTTCAAAGACTAAACTCTTCATCCTCACTATTGCCTCCTACTGCCAATTGTTACCAACCGAAGCCACCAGGCACAATTTCTCTTAACTCACCTTTTCACTCTTCTCAGCCTATCATATCCTTGCCCATATTGTTCTCCTCTTCTCTCTCAGAAGCTAAGGGGGCCTTCAGCCTTAGCTGCAACTAACCTATACCTTTGATTTGATCCATTTTGATCTCTTCTGTGACCTTGCTGCATCAATTCCAGCATATCTCTCAAATCCATTTCCTTCTCTCTATTCCCACTCAAATCATCCTAATTCAAGCTTTTATCACTTCTCACCCAGATTATTCTAAGAGCCCCTTTACTGGTCTTTCTGCCTCCAGGCTTTCCCTTCTCTAATCCATCCTCCTCAAAGCAACTCATCTATTTCTCTGATTGTGCTGGAAAACCTTTAACCTTTCACTGTCTATCTGATAGAATATTAACTACTTATTCTGGCAAATACTATGTACGATCAGGCTCCAAGTTATCTTTTTAGACTTATCTGATACTTCATGTACCCTACATTTCAACTGAACTGGATCATTCTCTGTTCCCTGTTCTCATTATGCTCTCTTCCATCTCTTTGCTTTCCCCTCATCCTGACCCACACACTCTATTTTTATCTACTGAAGTCCCTTTCAAGCTCTTTCAAGCTCCATTTCAGGTGGTACCTTCTTGATGAAGCCTTCTCTGATTCTTCCTTGCCCTCAAGTGAAACAACTACCTTCACTCAGCACTTTACTACTACACCTGTCTCATTCTCCCTTGTATTAGAGTTATTTGTATAATTATCTTCCTCCTCTTTTCCACTCCCCTAAGATCTAAAGATCCTGTAGAGCTGGATCGGTGACCCAGCTTTGTCCTGAAAATAGTAGGTGCTTAACACATTGTTGAATTTATTGACTTGCATCACATAATAACTTCTCTAAAACTCACTTTCTTCATTTATAAAATGAGTATAATGATACATGTAATGTTTACTCAGTATTTTTTTTGGGGGGGGGAATAAATGAGAAGTATGTGAAATGCTTTGTAATTGTAAAATGCTATATAAAATTTTATGATAATTGAATGAGAAATACTTCAATGCAAGATACAAGCTGGAAAGAAAACCTAAAGGCAGAGATTACTAATTAGTCATTCTTTTCTTCCCTCCCTTCTTAAATGTTTTATTGATGCTCTTTTATTTTATGTTTTACATTATTGTTCATGTCCAATTACTCTTCCCTCTCCTCCCCACCCCGGGGGTCTTTCCCTTGTAATAAATAAGTACAGTCAAGGAAACAAATCAACATATTAGCTAATGAAAAATCTTAATGCTTTTTGGCAGATTTTTTTTGTATGAGAGAATGAACCCAAAGTTGTTATTTTTTTAAAATTTGAATGGGAGCAGCTAGGTGGTGCAGTGAATAGAGCACTGGCCCTGGAGTCAGGATTACTTGAGTTCAAATCCGGCCTCAGACACTTAACACTTACTAGCCCTGTGACCTTGGGCAAGTTACTTAACCCCAATTGCCCTGCCTTCCCCTCTCCAAAAAGAAAAAAAAAGTTGAATCACTAGCTAATCAACTGAAAGCAGTCAAAACTAGTGGCTCAAAATAGCCTGCTGTCACATTTTTGATTCTCAGTTTTGAACAATTCAACTGTATCTAGAATATCTTGATAGAATTTGATTGCTCTGCTCATGTTAAAGTTGTCTTTCAGGGCTAGTCTAGACTTTCTGATAAATTCATTTATGGGAAACTTATCCATATCATCTTTAGTTTATTCGTAAGTTATTGCATAGTCTGGTGGAAAGATCATTAAAGTGGAAAAATGGGAAGTCCTAAGTATGGGTCCTCTCTCTGTCACAAGCTAACTGTGAGTTCGTGCTCACATTTTGCCTCTGTGAGTCTCCGTTTCCTGAGGAAGGAAGAGAGAGGGCTGGATTAGATGAACATAAGATCCTTGAGAAAATGGACAGTTTCATTTCTGTCTTTGCATCCCGAAACGCAAGCACAGTACTTAGAATATAGTGGATGCGCAACAAATACTTGTTGGCATAGAAGATAGATTGCTAGATTTGGAGTTAGGAAGACTTGAGTTCTAATTCTTCCTCATACAACACCTGTGGGAGGCTGGGCACTTCATTTAACCTCTTTCCCCTCCAGTTTCCTCATTTTTTTGGGCGGGGGAAGGCAAGACAGTTGGGGTAAGTGACTTAAGTGTCAAGTGTCTGAGGCTGGATTTGAACTCAGGTTCTCCTGACTCCAGGGCTGGTGCTCTATTCACTGCACCACCTAGCTGCCCCCAGTGTCCCCATCTATAAAAAGGGAGAATGATAGGGTTATTGTAAAGATCAAATGAGATAACATACCTAAGTACTTTGCAGGCTTTAAAGTGCTATGTAAATACAAGATATTTCTTAGTTAGTAATCTCTGAACATTAAGGCGCCTGTCAACTCAAACACCCCATGACTGATTGCAATTTTCTGTCCCTTCTTCCTTATAGCTGAACAGAGCAAATGATGATAAGAAAGGCAACAGAGGTAGTGGCAAGAATGAAGCTGCTGGGGAAAATGGAAAGACTGCAGTTGTGTTTTCTTTGAAAAATGAAGTTGGTGAATTGGTAAAAGCGTTAAGGCTCTTTCAGGTATGTGTAAAACCTCCTGATTTAGCCATGTGTGTTGTTATCGACCTGTAATCTGTTGGGAAGCATGACTCAGTGGAGTGAGTCAATTTCTGGGGATGGTATAATTATGGATATTGGAATGTACAAAGAAACAGAACTTTATGAAACTTTGCAAGTAGTGTTCATCGTCTAAATTACAGAATAAACAAGATCTTGTAACATATGGGGGAAAAATTGGGGAAATTTTATATAACCCCATTACTAGGTGGAAATGGCAGTAATACAAGGCTACAGAAGGGTGTCTCTCTTTAAGTTTTCCTCAGGGGTGGAAAATGGAGATTTGTACAAAGTATAGAGGGGGTATGTATGACTACATGGTAGCTTGATGTTGCCAAAAGAGCAATACACTAACTTGGAGAGATATAAGACCTGAGTTCAAATCTGGGTTCTGTTACTTTCTAATTGCATATGCTTCAGGAAGTTGCTTTTTTATGTCTATGAAGAATGAAGGGTCAAAAGATGAAGAGATTTGTCTAAGGTCTTAGAGTTAATAAATGATAAATCTGTGATTTGAATTTAGGTTCTCTGACTCTCAACCTAGAATTCTTTACATTGTCCTTAGTTTCTTCATCTATAAAATAAAGGGGTAGGATGATGATTTCTCAGTTCTCTTACAGGGTAAAATTCTATAATTCTATGAACTTTACAAAATTATCCTTTGCTTTTAGGAAGGGTTTCCAATAGTATTCCTTTAAATAAAAAAATCTTCATTGGATATTTAAAATCATTTGATTTGCACACACTTTGTAGATAGTCAGGAATAATTAGTGTCAGAGATAAAATGAATCCAAGGTCAAATGCACTGCTTGATTGAGTGGCAAAGATATGATTTAGATGATTGCAAGTGAGAACCTGCTATCTTAGTTGAAGCATTCCACTGGCAGAACTCATGCAGAATTTGCCAATGTGATTTGGGGAGACAGATTTGTCATGGGGAGGTTTGGTGTATGTGCCCAGGAGCTACACCATTATTTGGGGCCATCTCTGGTCATCCTGATCTTTATCTTGTCACCGGACCCAGATGGCTCCAGAGGAGAGAGTAAGCTTTGCACAGCCCTCCATCACTTAAATCCAATTTACTTGCAAGTCATGGAATCACCTTCCTGATGCCATGATCCTCTTCAAGAATGAAAGACAAATACCACCACCATTATTCAATCTACCATGATGGCACTAAAAGACTAAGTCTAAAACTAAACACTTTAGCAACTTGGAGCAAGCAATTACTTAAATTGTTTTGAGGTTAAAGTCTTCGAATCCCACCCTGGGATCCATATGATTCCTTCTGTACAACATTCAGGTTGGACCAGTTGGCTTTTAAATCCTCATTTAACTCTGAGATTCTAGGATTTCATGAACTGATGTCATGTTGACATTATGAACCTTATTCATAATAAGGTCTTGAATATGTAGTGAGAAGATAGAGGAATTACCTTGGCAATTTTTCCTGTTGGGAATATTATAATAATATGCTTAATGATACAATAATACAATGGCCTTATTTCCGAGGTCATACCTAGAAAATGATAGGGAACAAGGATTGGAATGGGGCTAGGATAGGCCCTGCTATATTGATATTCTCGGGGAATAAACATCAGCATCTAAAAACGTAAACTTGCCTGCTTGGCTAGCTACATTGATCAAATTAAACAAATAAATAACGACCAATTCTCCTATTTCAAATAATTATTCACATATAATTATTATTTACAAGTCTACTCTGTCCCCCAGGACATAAACAGGGATTTAAAAAAAATGCCCTATGTCCTATCAGTGACTAGTTCATTCACAGAGTGTGGGCAAGATAGGTTTTGGACAAGATCCAGAAGATCTGAGTTCTATAGTTATTCCTTCCACATCATGGGGATTAGGAGTATGGCAGCCCTATGGTCTGGAAAATCAGCATAAAATTTTTGGTCATTCCTTCATACCAGAGAAGAAGTCTGAATTATTATAATATTAAAAGATAAAATATGTTGATACAATACTTTACATATATTTGATGCATTTCTGAGTCTCTAAACTTTTTCTGTGCCATCTGCTGGACTTTGTGTGTCATCTGCAGCTTCTGCAAAACTCCCCCCAAGTTCCTATTTAATTTATTATGCCAATCCGTGACATACCATGATGGGGAAAGTTGCAATGGGGAAGAGATAACTGTAGTTGAATCCCTGCTCTTTATCAGCTGTAGAATTTTGGGAAAGCTACTTAAACTCTCTGAGTCCCAGGATTCTCATGTACAGAATGGAAATAAAATATGTCTTTCCTACCTTACAGGAATATTATGAGAATCCAATAAGATAATTGATCTGAAATCACCTTGAAGACAGTAAATTCTCTATAGTAATGTGATGCATTATTATTATTAACTATTTTAAGAATTCATGATTGGGTATTCCCTCCACTAACATCAGTTGTAACTTCTTCACACCTTAGTAGGATTGATATAGCACTTGGCACCCAGTGATCCATCTTTTGGTGGTGAGTCTGTCCACATGTAGCTACATTCATCCTCAGATGATGGAGGGGTTATCTGTCACTGGGCCCTTTCTCAATGCCCTTTTAGCTTGGTAGGACCTAACATAGTTCTTGCTCTGTTGGTATATATGAGGAGATCTTGGATGAAGAGATACAAGAGAAGAACACAGGTACTCAAGGGGGCATGAGTCAGGCAGTTTCTTATATGTATGCACACATGAGACTCCCCAACCCACTAGTTCTACCTCTGGCAATCAAGTGACATCTTAGGCATACGATGGGATGCGTACTTTGCTCAAGAGCCCAGATCTCTGCCCTTATAATTGACTATTGTTGCTGAATAGATCCATAGGGACCGAATGGGAAGGAGACCTTAAGGACAGTCAATCAATGAGTGGCCTGGATTGCACAGTCCCCTTATTGACTACAAAGTCATTGTGATTAGGAAAGTTTGCTCACCATGTTTACCTGGATTGGAAAGAAAATTCGCTAACTTTGTATTCATTGCTTAAATGTGGCTGACCAAGCCAGTTACTGAGTGCATAGAGATTTGCTGGTGCATAAGTGGGTCAATCAGTAGTCACAGCTAAGGCCCAGCAATAGGTTAATCCTCATGTATAACCTTTGAGAACCCAAGGTAATTTCACTTTACAATAAGACCTGGAATTGGAATTTAGTGGAGGATTGTTATTAATCAATTTTACGGTTTTTTAAAAAGTAAAAACCAAATCCAATCATTTGAAGTGGTATAGTGGAAAGGGCATAGTGCACAAAGTTGAGACCTGTGTGTATGTCCTGACAGTTTTTAACTATGAGATCATAATGCTATGTGATCATAACCTCTCTGGGTCCCAATTTCTTAATCTATAAAATGAGGCAATTGGAATAAATCTGCTCAAATATAAATTGTATGATTCTATATTCATTCATTCATTCGGCAAATATTTGCGTGCATATTATACTATCAGATGGTTGTACAAAGTAGCATTGGGCATATAAAGGTCTATGGGATTTAGCTTTTCATTTTAAAATCTTTATAATTCAATAGGACAGATAAGACATATGTAAAAGAAAATGGAATGTAGACCGATATGTATGATATAAAGAAAATATTTTAAATGTTCAGGAAAGAGGCAAGATCTTTTGGCTAGAATTATGAGGAAAGAGGCTGAAGGGGTGATAGTTAAGTTGGGCCTTGAATGATAAAGAGAATACCTAGAAGTAGGAATGGGGGAAGAAGTGGGCCTGGGGAGGGCATTCCAGGAGTAGACAATGACAAAGAGCCAAGATTCAGAGGCAAGAAAACTCCTGACTTGTTTGAGTAACAGTGAGTAGTCTAGTTTGACAATAAAGTAGGATTTGTATGGAAGAAATGGGAGGGTAGGCTACAAAGGGAGGTTGGTTCCAGATTTGGACTGTGAGAATACCTGAATTTTCATTCCAATGAATATGCCAGGTAACTCATTTGAATGAATCCTTGAGTGAAGCCATGTCTATATGACACCAAAATTACTGTCTGAAAGGTGAGAAGATTCCTCCAGACAATGAAATTTTTGGTCTATATAAATGCCAAACAGCTATTCTTACTCTTTGGTTGAATGTCGTAGTTGGATGCTTTGACATTCCATTGCTGTTACTAAAACTGTAGTGTTGCTTGGAGTAACCAAGTAGACTAGCTTGTATACATTTTTTTCCCTTTCTTAATTCACCAAAACAAAGAATAAATTAGTTGCAAAAATGCAACCCATGAATCATTCTTGCTACCTGTAAGAAAATAAGCTTAAATGTGTGTCTGATTGAGGGAGGTAACCTATCGACCACCAGGTGGCGATGAGAAAAAGACCAAAAGCAGGGAAAAACAATGTCTAAAAAAGCCCATTTGGTCATGTTTCCATAGGAAAAGCACGTGAACATGGTCCACATTGAGTCTAGGAAGTCCAGGCGAAGAAGTTCTGAGGTAGAAATCTTTGTGGACTGTGACTGCAGTAAGAAAGAATTTAATGAGCTCATTCAGTTGCTGAAATTTCAAACCACCATCGTGACCCTGAATCCACCAGAGAATATTTGGACGGAGGAGGAAGGTGAGGCCACTTTTGCATCTCTTGCTTTTATTCTCTAGTCAATATTGCATAGGAAGAATAATCTAACATTTTTGACCTTATATTCTAACAGACCTAGAGGATGCATTGTGGTTTCCCCGGAAGATAGCTGAATTAGACAAATGTTCTCACCGAGTTCTCATGTATGGCTCAGAGTTGGATGCAGATCACCCAGTAAGTAAGAAGGAAAATCCCAGTGAGGATATTCCATGTTTTTAGATTTTATTGAGGGGTAATGCTATATTGATATTTATGTCAAGTCAATGAGAGCAGCTTTTCATATGACCTAACCTGCCATAGCTAGGACAGATGAAGGGGTCTTAACATTTTTTGTGTGTGCCATGGACCCCTTTTGGCAATCTGATGAAGCCTATGGATACTTCCTTAGAAATCTTTTAAATTGCAAAAAATGAAATATGTAGGATTACAAAGGCAACTAATTGTATTGAGATATAGTTATCTATCCATTTATCCATCTATTTACCTAATTGTCTATCTATTATCTATGTATGTATATATGTATGTATGTATGTATGTATGTATGTATCTATCTATCTATCTATCTATCTATCTATCTATATTCCTATCTTCACACAACCACACAACACCCAAGTCATGGCCCCCCAGGATTAAGCAGCCCTGGCTGAGGGATGACATTTTCATATTTGTGTACACATAATGCTTCATTTATTTTTAAAGGGTTGGATATGGGAAGAGGAAGTTCCAAAACTCCTGAAATCTACTGTAGAAAGCTATTTCTAAACCAACTTAATTAGTCACAGAGGATGGCCTTTTGAATACTAATTAGCCAAATTGGATTTCACTTTGGGGATGCTGAGGAGGGCTCATCATTGTCCTGTGGCAAGGATTCTTAACCTTGGGGAAAGAGGAAGTGTGAACTTTTAAAAATTATTTTTGATAACTGTATTTCAATATAATTGCTTTCCTTCATGTCTTATTTTATATATATTAAAAATGACTCTGACTAGGGATCTTTAGGCTTCACTGGATTTCCAAAGGGTCTATGACACAAAAAATGACTAAGAGCTCTCGTCCTATGGAGACAAACTTAAAGATATCATTTTTGTCAATAATTAGGTAACGATGCAACAATGTAGGCTTTAGTTTTAATGGAAATGCAAAAATTTCTAGAATAGGACCATGATAGAACAGGTTAATCTATTCTCTCCTCCCCCCAACTCTCTCTACTCTCCCTGAACAAATATTGCCTTTAAAGTAATATGGACCTTTAATAATGATTTTCCACTATTCTCTTTGCATTTCTTCAGCAATATTTCTTTAACATGAGACTTGAATGCCTATTTGAAGTCCAGCAGAAGTATATAGTAATAGTCTGGGAGAAGGAACCCATCACCTCACATACGAATATCTTTTTAAAATTTAATTTTGTTTTTTTGTGATTAAAAACATTTATTTTCTCTCCTCATTCCACCCACTTGGGGAAAAAAAGAAAAACAAAACTTTTAAAACATATGCATAGTCAAACAAAGCAAATGTTCATGTTGACTTTGGCTGAAACTATATGGCTTATTCTGTTTCTTGAAACCATCATCTCTCTATGGGGAGAGAGAAGCATGTTCCATCTTGGGACCTCCCTCTGGAAACTTGGTTGGTCATTTATTGTCTGTTTTTCTGGGACCTAAAGGCTGGAACCAGGAACACAGAAGTCAAATAGGAAGACGAAAGAGTAAAAGCTGAATAATTAATTTGAAATATTCATTATTGACTGAGCTTTATGGTTGACATTTGATGTAGTTTGTCTTTATGTGAAAACGGTGGATTCCAGAAATCAGCCAGTGTGGCTATGACTACAATGTGACAAACGCAGTGGAAAAATTCAATCTTTTATTTAGTTTCAAGTAAATCAAAAGTGAGATAGCCAGGTGGCACAGTGGATAGACTCTTCAGGAAGAGTCAGGAAGACTCTTATTTCTGAGTTCAAATCCAGCCTCAGACACTTACTCACTGTGTTACTCTGGGTAAGTTACTTAACCCTGTTTGCCTCAGTTTCCTCATTTATGAGTTGGAGAAGGAAATGCCAAATCACTCCAATCTTTGTTGAGAAAACCTCGTAAGGAGTCACAAAGAGTTGGATAAGACTGAAAAAAATCACTTAATGTCTCTGAGACACAATTTCTTCATCTGTAAAGCAGGGATTTAAACCAAGGTCATCTGATCCCAAGTCTGGGGAAGTATTAGCCTAAGAAAGAAGCAGGACACAGTGGAAAGTGCTGAAACTGGAGTCACCAAAGCAGACTTCCAATCCTGCCCCTTGCTTATTTCCTGTGTGATCTCAGGCAAGTGACTTAAAAGGAAAGACTTGTCTAGGTAACATTTTAAGGTGCCTTTCAGGTCTAAATAGGATCCAATGCATCAAACATGTTACTGTAGGTCCCTTCCAACTTTAAACCCAGTGGTTCAATAGAAATGTGAACTATTCTTCTTGTTTAAAAAGTATCTATTCTAAGGCAATGCAAAGGCAGGCTATCAACTTTCTGGGTGATCTTCTGTAATATCTTTCACCTTGTGAGCCTAAAGTTTTTTTTTTTTAATTTTGTTGTTTAGTCATTTCAGTCATGTCTGACTCTTTGTGATCCTGTTTGGGGATTTCTGGGTGAAGATACTGGAATACTTTATCATTTTTATCTCCAGATCAGATTATAGATGAGGAAACTGAGGCAAGCAGGGTGAAGTGACTTGCCCAGGGTCACATAGCCATTAAATGTCTGAGGTTAGATTTAAATTCTAGGGTCTTTCTGACTTCAGTTCTGGTGCTCTATCCACTGCACCACCTAACTTCCTCTCTTTTTTATATACACAGTGGAAATTAAGATGCTGATGGAGTTCAGAGGGGCTATTGAAAAGACTTGCTAATAAAACAACTGGAAAGCATCTTGGAGAGCTGGGCGCTTAATCCCAGAACTGCAAGTGATCTATTGCCTCACTTCACCCATTTCTCAGGCAATGGAGGCATTCTTTCCAACCTTAAATTCCCAAAGGCTCCACTTAGGCTAGTTTGAAAATCCTTCAGCAGGTGGTCAGCCATTTCCCCAGAAAGACTAGAGCATCACTGACCTTGCTGTGAAGAAACTTTATTTTGGTATCCAGTCTAAATTTCTCTTCACTTAATTTCATCCCATTACTCCTAATTATATCCACCTTATGAGGGCTTCTCTTATTTGATGTGCAGCCACTAGAAATAATTGCAAGTAGTTAGCAATTCTCCACTTCAATCATGTGTTTTGATGTTAGGTTTTTTTTTTTTTCCACCACACGTTTATTTTACAGATAAACCAAATGTTCATTTTGCAAAATTTAATTTTGGTGCATTATTATTCAGTGAGCAAGGAAAAGGAAATGGTATTTTTTTTTGTATCTATGCATGCACAAACCCAAAGCTGGGCTAGGTATAGAGATACGGATAAGGTCCCTAGGATACCTTGCTTTAAAATACCTAAAGAGAAACCAGCTGACTACAGAAGAGACTTAGAATGTGAGATTTAGGGAGCATTGTAACAGGTTTTTGTTTGTTTGTTTTATTTTTTCTCTTAAAGACCAGCCTTAACCCCAAATCACTCTAGGTTTCATTGATTGGCCAACAATAGGTCCCAGGGCAAGCCCCACTTAGTGCTTTGGGCCCTGATTGGCTCAGAATGAATGTAAATAATAATTGTTTCTGTTTTGTACAGAAACCCTGAGGGTCTTCCCCTCCCAAATTTATTTTTTTAAGTGGCCATTCTTTGCCTCGTTTCTTAATAAGCCTTAATCACTGAATGGTTGCTGCCTCAGTCAAACTGAGACCTGTTTTAAGACCTTAACCTGAAAAGGTCAAGGTCCCCCTCTGCATCCTGGGTCATCTCTATTTGTGTTGACCCATATCTGGCCACTGGACCCAGATGGCTCCAGAGGTGAAAGTGAGGCTGGTGACTTTGCACAACCTTCCCTCACTTAAATCCAATTCTCTTGCTTGTCCTAGAATCTTCTCTCTGGTGTCATGGTCCTCTTCAAGAACAAAGGACATGGGGCAGCTAGGTGGCCCAGTAAAGAGAGCACCCACCCTGAAGTCAGAAGGACCTGAGTTCAAACCTGGCCTCCAACGCTTGACACTTAAGTAGCCGTGTGACCTTGGACAAGTCACTTAACCGCCAATTGCTTTCCCCCTCAAAAAAAAAAAGTAATGAAGGACAGACAGTAGCAACAATTGAACTAATATTTAATAAAACAATAATGTCAATGTTCAGTTGAGGGTACTAGGTAGACATTGTCCATTGTGGGTGTTTGGAGTGATAGTAGCAAAACACTGACACCATGACCAACTGTAGCCCAACTTAGGCTGGATGGCCAAAGAATGCTCTGTCTCTAAATACTAATGCAAATAGCTGCTCAATGTCTTCTCTTCCCAGTTTTCAGCTAGCTCATGTTGCCACATAGAACAGTCTGGGTTAGTGGCGCTAACAGGAGGTGTTTGAATAATTACCACACTTGGTTAATGAGGAATAGTAGCCATTCATTCTTTCAGCTACTCTGGGATGATGCAGGTGCGTGCTTTGAATGAGCACGCAAGATTTCTCTGCAAAACTCACAGGAGTGGGATACCATTAGAATAGTGTCATGCCTCAAAGAAGAGAAGCAGATGTGGAGTAATCCTTGGGCAGGAGCCTGTTTCTTTTCCTGTGATATTCATCACTTTGAAAAATCCAGGGTGCCCAAAGGATGGTCTCAGCTTTATTCTCTGAAATACGTTGACTTTATCCATGAGTTTTGAAAACCTCTCAACTTCTGACTCTCCTGTAGTAAAGGGGAGATCGCTGCCTATTATTTTTTTAAAATTAAAATATTCTAATGAACAAATATTTATTTTCCCTCCCTTCTACCTCCCCCTTACTACTTTGGGGGGAAAAAACCTCCAACAAAACAAAACTTTATAACAAATATGGCTAGCCAAGCAAAACAAATTCCCATATCAACCAATGCATTTCTCATCTTACACCTCCAAATCTTAACCCGTTGCTCCCTTTATTTGCATTGTTTCTCTGGGTTTTTACAAAGTACTATCTTTAAGAATTTTTTATTTTCCTTATGCTTTTTTGAAAAAAAAAATGCTGTTTCTTCCTAATGACTTCTACCTCTACCCCTATACAACATTCCCTGGTTACAAAGAGGTACAGTTGAACAATGCAAACCTATACATTGCCCGTGTCTGACAAGGTGGGTCTCGTTCTATACCTCTAGCATCCCAGCTTTCTGCCAATAGGATGGTTGTGTACTTCACTGCCAGTCCTCTGAAGATAAGATTGGTCTCTATGTTGATCAGAGTTCCAACATCTTTCACGTTTGTATGCCTTTACAAAGAGTAAAGGGGTCACCGTGTAAAGAAGACACTATCTTTTAACTGTTATGATCTTCTTGAAAGAGGAAGGCCATAGGGTGCATATTCCTCCAGCTTCTACCAAGTTCATTTTATGAAGATTTTAGACCTCACAGATCAATTTCCCAGAGCCAACTGGTCGTTCCTTTTTTTTTTTTTTTAATTTTTGCACTTAATAGTATTTGATTTTTCCAATTATATGTAAAGATAGTTTTCAACATTCATTTTTATAAGATTTTGAGTTCCAATTTTTTCCCCTCCCTCTCATTACCACTCCCCAAGACAGCAAGCAATATGATATAGTTTATACATGTACTATCATGTTAAACATTTTTCCACATTAGTTATGTTGGAGAATCAGAACAAAAGGGAAAAACCATGAGAAGGTAAAAAGAAAAAAAAAAAGCAAAAATGATGTGCTTTGATCTGCACTCAGACTCCATAGTTCTTTCTCTTGATGTGGATAGCATTTTCCATTATGAGTCTTTTGGAATTTTCTTGGATCATTCTATTGCTGAGAAGAGCTAAGGCTATCATAGTTGATCATTGCACAATGTTGCTGTTACTGTGTTCAATATACTCCTGGTTCTGCTTACTTCACTCAGCAGTAGTTCATATAAATTTTTCCAGGTTTTTCTGAAACCTGCCTGCTCATCATATCTTATAGAACAATAATATTCCATTACACTCATATACCACAACTTGTTCAGCCATTCCCTAATTGATGGGCATTCCCTCAGTTTCCAATTCTTTGCCACCACAAAAAGAGCTGCTATAAATATTTTTGTACATGTGAGTTCTTTTCTCATGTTTATAATCTCTTTGGGATGCAGACCTAGTAGTATTATTATTAGATCAGAGGGTATGCACAGTTTGGTTGCTCTTTGGACATAGTTCCAAAGTGCTCTCTGAAATGGTTGGATCAGATTATAGTTCCACCAACAATGCATTAGTGTTCCAATTTTCTGACATCTTCTCTAACATTTATTTTCTTTTTCTGTCATATTAGCCAATCTGATAGGTGTAAGGTAGTACCTTAAGAGTTGTTTTAATTTGCATTTCTCTAATCAATAGTGATTTAGAGCATTTTTATATGACTATTTATAGCTTTAATTTCTTCATCTAAAAACTGCCTGCTCATATCCTTTGACCATTTATCAATTGGGGAATGACTTGTATTCTTATAAACTGGATCCAGTTCTCTACATATTTGAGAAATGAGGCCTTGGTCAGAAACACTGACTGTAAAAATTGTTTCCCATCTTTCTGTTTTCCTTCTAATCTTGGTTGTGTTGGTTTGTTTGTGCAAGATCTTTTTAATTTAATGTAATCAAAACTATCTGTTTTGCATTTCACAATGTTCTCTATCTCTTGTTTGGTCCTAAATTCTTCCCTTCTCTGTAGATCTGACAGGGAAACTATTCTTTGCTTTCCCAATTTGTTTATGGTCTTATCCCTTACATGTACCTTATTTTGACCTTATCTTGGTGTAGGGTGTGAGCTGTTGGTCTGTGCCTAGTTTCTGCCATACCATTTTCCAGTTTTCCCAGCAGTTTTTTGTCAAATAGTGAGTTTTTATTCCAGAAGCTTGAGTCTTTGGATGTATCAAACAGAAAAGCTTTTTCTGCATCTGTTGAGATAATCATATGATTTCTGTTAGTTTTGTTACTGATAGGGCCAATTATGCTGATAGTTTTCCTAATATTGAACCAGTCCTGTATTCCTGGTATAAATCCCACCTGGTAATAGGGTATTATTCTGGTGATAAACTGCTGTAATCTCTTTGCAAATTTTTTTTAAAATTTCGCATCAATATTATTAGGGAAATTGACCTATAATTTTCTTTCTCTGTTTTGACTCTTCCTAGTTTAGGTATCAGCGCCATATTTGTGTTGTAAAAGGAATTTGGTAGGACTCCTACTTTGCCTATTTTCCCAAATAACCTGTATAGTATTGGAATTAATTTTTCTTTAAACGTTTGGTAGAATTCACTTGTGAATCCATCTGGCCCTGAAGATTTTTTTCTTGGAGAGTTCATTGATGGCTTGTTTAATTTTTTTTTCTAAATTGGGGTTATTTACGTATTTTATTTCCCTTCTTTTAATCTGGGCAATTTATATCTTTGTAAATATTCATCCATTTCACTTAGATTGTCAAACTTATTGGTATACAGTTGGGCAGAATAGCTCCTAATTATTGCTTTAATTTTTCTCTTCATTGGTGGTGAAATCAACCCTTTTCATACTGGTAATTTGGTTTTCTTCTTTCTTTTTTTTAAAATCAAATTAACCAATGCCAACTGGCCATTTTCTAGTGAATTTGTGAGGTCTGACAGCAGAATAAGCCCAAGTCTATTTAGGTTTGTAGACATCTTCCCACTGTCTTGTTTCTTCTTGAAATTATTCCTTCCACTTAGCTCAAACTCCTGGGGAGATAACATTACTTACAACAGCAGTCCTTACTCTGACTCCATTTTCAGGGTTGTATAGAGCCTTCCATAATATCACTCTAGGTATCTGGGATATGGAGGAGAAAGAAAAAATTGCTTGTACTTTGTTCATAGCATGAAGAAACAATTCTCTTTTTTTTTGTAAGTGACTGAGAACATCTCAAGAAAAGGAAAACAGACAGCCACAGAGAGGAGAGAGACCTTGTCTCAGGGGTTTCTTGTTGCAGAAGTTTAATAGAACGCCCTCCAGGTGCAGGTGGTGACTTCTGTATGTTTTGATTTTTTTTTTTAAAAGGTCCACATGTGCAAACACTCATAGTCCATTTAACAAAAGCAGAAACTCATTACCACGGAAGAGACAGAAAGCATGAGGCTTTCACATTCTCTAAGACTTAAAGATAGGCAAGATATAAGTTATACTTGGAATCTGTGGAAGTGATCATTTAATACAGTGAAATCTCCATTTTGACTAATTGGGGGGAAATGAGTGACTTCAAAACTACTTTTAAAAAAGAAATGACAATTTTATTACCTTCAAGCACACAAAAGTAACAGAAATGAAGCTAATAATTGCCCAAAGACATCTTGAGGGGACCTATTTTATGAAGAGATAAAAATAGTTTATAATAGGCACATCAATTATTTGTAAATCCAGCTTCCAAAGCTTGGAAGATTCTTGAAAACAGTTCCTTATAAATAGTTTAAACATTCTTCCTTTCTTGAAATCTTGTTTTCGTCATTAATGTACTGAGTTTAGTTACTTCAAAAAAATTAAATGTACTTTTTATTGTGAACTTAATCAGTAAACATAAATATTTCAATTCACAAAGAACAAAGAAGACAATTGTACATAAAACTATGAACTTTTGTTGTAATTTTTAAAAAGTGTGCTAAATTTAATACAAGAGTAACAAAGATATCCTGTTTATTTTCCCTTTTGAGATTCTTTTTTTCTTTTTCTGTATATTTAAAATGTTTTATTGGTGACTTTTTTTTTTTTTACATCTTAATCACTGCTCACTAACTCTCTTCCCCAAGCAGAGGCTCTCACTTGTAACAAATATGTCAAATCAAGCAAGATATTTCAACATACTGGCCATGTCTGTCTCTATGTCTCCTACTGCTCTCCTGGCATGGTGGTGTCAAACTAAAATAAAAATGAATCCTTGTGGGCCATATATTGACTTAGAAAACCACAAATTAACATTATCTATGTTGTATTTTTATTTATCTTGTTAAACCTGTCCAATTACATTTTAATCTAGTTTGAGTTTCCCTGAGAGGTCTTGGAGGCTGCCTTTGTCCTGCAAACCTTTAGCATGACACCTCTGGTAGTCCATCAATCACCTCTCTGCCAGAAGGCAGGAGGCCTGTTACATCATCAGCCTTCTGAATTATGATTGGTTACTCAGTTAAATCATTCTTTATAGATTGTAGAGAAGTCAACTTCAAATTGATTGAACATGTTTTCTAAATTAGCAGAGTCCAAATTGCAGAGATTTTACTAGAAGTTCAATTTTTCCTTTTCTGAATCAATGGTAGCCATCAAAACACAATGTTAAAATTTGAATCGATCACTCATTATGTAACATTTCCACTATTTCCTGTTAGTCTTCCCATAGCTAATTTTCTTGTACGTTGTTAAATAAATGAATCTCTTTCTTTGCTCAAGGGATTTAAGGACAATATTTATCGACAGAGAAGAAAGTATTTCGTGGATGTGGCCATGAGTTATAAATAGTAAGTACCCATATAATTATTTCTTGTGGCTGTTTTGTTGGCTAGTTAGAAATACACACACACACACACACACACACACACAGCCAGCCAGCCAGCCAGACAGACAGACAGACAGACAGACACACACACACACACCATGCTGTGTTAAATGAGAACTGAGTTCTCTTAGCTTTTAGTTTTCTAGAAGTATAAGTGAGCCTTTACATATTAGCCAGCTCCATGGAGACTCTAAGTGCCAACACTGATGCTTGACATCCTTGGAGTAATTGTAAAATAATGAGTGCTATGGGCCAAGTGCCAGATGCTACATATTCAATATTGTTTCCCTAGTTCCTCTAAGGCAAGGTGTTTTGTAAGCCTCTGCATGACTCTCCATCATTCTCTTGCCCTCCCTTGGCACTTAATGTAGGGTTTGAATAGGCAGCTCTGGAAATAGGTTCTACTTTTGTTTTTCGATAGATGTTTTAGTCATTCTCTTTTTCCTAACCCCTTTACTTCCTTCCAAGGAAGTCCTGACTATCCCAAAGGAAAGTTGCTGGATCCCTTCCCCCCATAGATGACAAAAAAGTGCCACAGAGAGAAGAGAAAACAAAATTTCCAATCCCTTAAATCAAAGGGAAAAAGTCCTGTAAGGAGGAGTGCTAGGATGGTGGTGGTAATTCAAGGATGTGTGGAAAAACTAACCATTATGTATGTACTGTAAGATTGTTCTTCATTAAATGGGGAGTCTTAGACATGGGATGAAGTCAGTGTACCTTGCTAAGTGATAAGGTCACAAATATTAATTATGACTAGTGCAGATCTTTTAGAGAGGTTTCCTGAAAAATCATAGCAGAGAGGGAAATTATCTATTTTGTAATTTAGACAGAAATTGAATACTTACCTGCACACGTGTAGACCAGTGGTTCTCAACCTGTGGGTTATGTTCAATTTGTAACAATGAAAATATATCCTGCATATCAGATAGATTCCTAACAGTAGCAAAATTACAGTTATGAAGTAGCAACAAAAATAATTTTATGGTTGGGGGTCACCACAACATGAGAAACTGTATTAAAGGGTCGCAGCATTAGGAAGGTTGAGAACCACTGGTGTAGACCATGATAAAAACCACTTTTTTTCCTAATATGATGTATGAAGACCTATATTATCTGGTTATAGAAACCACTTAAGTCTGTAGTGCATATAATGAAGGTTCATTCTTTCTAGGATACAAAGCAGGAATGTACTAATGTGGCAAAATGAGAGGGACAAGTTTCTGTTACTATTGAGAACCTAACACTTGTCCCTTTGCGAGATACCTGCCATTTTGAACAGAAGGTAGAGGAGTTTTAACTCAGCCCTTTGTCTATCAACAACTTCTACTCATCCAACACTTTCTTTTTCTCTCTTCCTTCTCCATGAATTCTTCATTCCAGCAGCTGTAGCCAGGGTAGCATCGTTATGCATAGAGAAATGGACTTTGGGTCAGTAAGACTTTGATTCCAATCTTTCCTCTGATACTTCCTAGCTGTGTGACCATGGAGAAGTCCCTCAATCTCTTTAAACTTCAGTTTTCTCATATATAGAATTTGAGGGTCAGTCTCAGTGACCTTTAAGGTCCTATTCAGTTGTCTATCTATGATTCTTTGAAAGTTGACCATTGGAGGATGAACTTTTTCAATCACAGCAATAAACTAATTTTTCTAGCCACCCTATATTATTTCCCCATCATGTTTCCTCTTACCTTCACATTCAATATTTGTGCTTGAAATTTGTAAAAGAGAATTTAAGACCCAGCCCTGATGCATACACCTTTATAAGCAAAATGATGTACAATGATACACTCATTGGGAAGCAAATGCCCACAATGATGCCACATTAACAAAAAAAAGTCTTTGTTTTCATGAAGAATATGTAGCAATGGGATTAAATTCTATGAACAAGCAATGGGGAAAAGACTACAGTCTTGAATACGTTAAGTATCCTGATTTAATCTGTGCAATGATTCCCTCCATCAACATAGCCCCTCTGTACTATAGTTGAGACTCTTTATGAGCTGCTGTGGCCAAAAATAATTCATTAAGTAGTGGTCAGCTTTATGGTGATGTGCATCTTTGAAGGTAACTTTCCTTGTCCTTGGATGATGGGCATAAACAGTCCATTTCAGAGCCTATTCTCAAAGCTTTTCTAGCTTAGCTTACTAAGCTAAACTTATCTGGTTTGTGCTTCATTGACATAACTTTTGAGAATCCTAGTTACCTCCACATCATCTAGCATCATCAGAATCATGCTTTAGAGGAAGAAGATAATGAATATGTGTTTTTAAGCATTTGAAAAGATCTGGGTTGTAGAATCTAATTTCCTGAAGACTTTTAAGGATAACTTAGTATTATTTAAGGTGAAAATCAGCTTTGGGGCAGGAAAAAAGCAGTCCAGCTGACCCCAGGGAACTTTTAGTTATTTATACTATGATATAAATATGGATAAAGGATCAATGAATAGCCTGGGGATTCTTGAGGCCTTTCTCAAAGATATGAAATAGTTTTGAAGAATGCAATGGGAACATAGAAGAAAGAAGATCAGGAAAAAAGTGAATATTGTAGTTTGGGGCCTAAAATAGGAGTACTTAACCTTTTTGTGTGACATGGACCCTTTAGACAATCTGGTGAAGTGTATGGACCCTTTCTCAGAATAATGTTTTTAAATGCATAAAGTAGAATACATAGGATGACAGAGCAGGTCATTATTTTCTGGCAGAGCCTAGAAGTAGGAAGGCAATAGCATGAGACTATAAGTTTTCATGAGATATTGGTGCATCTGGTGGCACAGTGGACAGAGCTGGGCCTGCAGTCAGGAAGACCTGATTTCAAATTTGGCTTCAGATGCACTCTGGCTATGTGACCTTGGACATGTTACTTAATCTCTGCCTTCTTCAGTTTTCTCAACTGGAAAAAATGGATGATAATAGTACTTATCTCACTGGGTCATTGTGAGGATCAAGTGAAATAATAATTGTAAAGCGGTTAGCACGGTGCCTAGCACATAGTAGGACCTAAATAATTTCTTATTCCCTTCCCTGCTTCCCTTCCTGGTAAAATCTAGAAGCAGGAAGGAAGTAGCATGATAGTGTAAGTGTAAGAAATCAGAGCTGTGATGGACCTAGGAGCCATCTAATAAATTTCTCTCCTTTTGTAGATGAGGAAACCAAGTTATGTAGATTAAAATCATACAGAGGACTAAGAAGGGGAAGTCATTCGAGTTTTAATGAAGTAGATCCGAGGGTAGAAGTGGAGAAAAGCATAGTATTTTGCAAATTTGGAATATCTTTGGTCCAACTCCCTTATTTTAGAGATGAATGAGAGGTGAAGTGATCTGCCCAAGTCACATAGATAAGTAGCAAAACTGGGATTGAGAACCTAGTCTTCTGGATCCATATGTATTCTACTATGAGAGAATGAGACATGAACAGCTCTAATATTTTAGAGTGGTGTAACTGACTTTGTATTTTGCTCTCCCAGTCTTCCTTGGCTGGTCAGTGGTGGGATAGGAGTGGTGAGAAAGGGACAGAAAGACGTGGCCAAGCTCTCTCTTATAGATGGAGTGCAGTGAGTTAATGGAGGGGACCAATTAAGAGGAAAGAGGGATCCAGGCAGTGAGTAGGACAGAGAAAGGAATCTTTATCTTATCTCTCCCTACAAAGTCGTTGCTATTATTGTTGTTGATATTGGCTGGAATTTTGACATGGTTAAGATTGTATGCAGCTTGTGGTCCCAGGATCTTCTAATTGATGAGGTCAGGGACATGTGCTCTATAGGGAGATGTAAATATAGAGATGTAAATAACTTTTAAAGGGGGAATGGAGTGTCTTACACAGTTAAATAGCTGGGTTTGGAGTCAGGGAAATCTAAATTCAGATCCTACCATTGACACTTAGTTGTTATGGGAGTAGAAACAGGTCATTTCATCTCCTCAAATCTTTTTCCTAACTTATAAAATAGGCATAATAGTACCCTGTAATGGTAATGGTAATTTGAAGACCTTCCCTGCTTTGAAGATATTCCCTGCCCCCTAAAAGGCTGAATGTAATCACATGGAGCCTGTGGTGGGAGGAGTTTTCTGAAGGGTAGAGCAGAATCCATAGGAAGCTGGGAGTCAGAGCAGCTAGAATGGGGGGAGGAGATGACTCATCTGAGGGAGACAGTTAGGCTTGTGAGTAAATGTTGGCTTGTGGGAAGGCTAAAGGATGCTATGGCTCTCTGTGCTGTTATGGCTTATTAACTTCTTTTCTACTATGATGGAATTGGCTTACTGGTTTTGTGATTTGGTTTTCTGGTGTCTGAATAAATGTTTTGCTTCTATCTTCTATATGGAGAGTCTGTTATATTTTAAATGACTGAGGACCCTGTAGGTATATTTATAGTGATCATTGGTGCTGTGAATATTACATTGGTGCTACACACTCATAACAGCTACATAAGGTTATTGTGAGGCTTAAAGGAGAGGATCCATGTAAAAACTTGATATACCTTAAAATACTATATAAATTTCAGCTATCACCATCATTATTAGTACAGGAGAGTTAGAAGGGGTCAGAAATGTTGGGAAGAGTCCAAGACATATACAGACACAAATTAAAGGAGCCCTCTTTAGTTACCTGCTAATTGTATGGGGGGGGATATCAGAAAGAGGGAAGTGTAGTCTCTGGTACAGTTCCTATTATAAGATCCCACAGAAAACCCAGGATGAAGATATTTTGGATTATCACCCACTAATGACTACATTTCATGAGTCCTCAATGAGGTATGTGATTTAACTAGCTAGCCAGAAGATACAATTAATTCAAGAGAAAAGACTTAAATGGAGTAACAAAAAAAGATTCCTGATATTCTCATGGGTGTGCTTCATTCCACAGGTTACCACATAACCAGTGAAAGAGAGTGCATACATATAGAACATGTTACCAAAATGCATTCATGGAGAACACACTCAAATGGGATACATGGTGCGTGTGTGTGTGTATGTATGTATATGTGTGCATGTGTGTGTGCATGTGTGTGTGCATGTGTGCCCAGCCAGGGCTGCTCACAATTTTGAACAAGCAGAGCTGCCAACATTCTCAGCTGATGCTAACACACTACTCTTTGCTGTGAATAGTTAAGTTCTCTTCTGAGCATTGAGTAGATCCTTTGAGCATGGGTGGTGGTGGTGGTGGTGGTGGTAGGGAGCAGAGATGGACATAAAATAGAGAGGGAGTTGGTAGTATATCACAGAGTCCATGGGAAATACTCCAATCCACTCAAGTTACCTATAGATTTGGAAGAAAGTTGAATGAGATACAGTTTGAACTATCTGAAAGTGAGTAAAAATGAAGAAAACAAATTCAGCATAATATATCTTGAAGCAGTAACCAAGAAACCCCCTTCTGTAGCATTAGTGATGAATAGCAGGGTTTCCTATGGCATCCTTGAAAGGATAAAATGAGAACAGGAGTTAACACAAGCAGAGAAAAATGAAAAATCTCTCTCTGTATGGAAAACCAGTAGAGAAAAATCTATGTTGCTGTGAGTTGGAAAAAGAAGAGGAAGTGGAGAAGTGTAAACATGCTGAGAGCTGTCAATAGATGAGACTCTGGTGAGTTTCAAGATTGACATCTCTGCATAGAGACATGATTAACCACCCTCCCTTAGATGTCCATAGGATGTTAGACCATGAGCTCTTGAAGGACCCAACTGGTTCATCAATAACCTAGGGATTGTTCATTGGCACTAATATTATTCTTCATAGAAAACCCAAGCCTGCAGGGCATAACTTCTGAAATTATTTTTTCAAAAAGATGTCAAATGTATTTCTTCTAATGAATCAAAATTCAACATAGAAGTGGACCCCATGATTAGAAAATATCTTGCTGGTTCTGAGGGGAAGTTCAAAGGGCAAGTGGTATTTGGAAGAACAGAAAATGATAGCAACATGATGGCTGGTGCCAGGGGGGCTATCGCAATCAAATTTCTTTGAAGTTTTCCTGTTTTCCTTATCTGGTACCATCATGTGTTGGTCTTGGGACTCATTCTCTGGTACTTCCCTGGGCTCTTTGGTTATCATAACTGAAAAAAAAATCAGCTACACATTTAATGGGCAGCAAGGGATGCATTGTTTCTATCTTACTGTTTTAAAAGGAGTTCAGACTTTGCCTTAGTTCTTTAAATTTATTTTGAATTTCATCATGATTTTTCTATTAGGTTAAGTTAAAGTGAACTTTACTTTCTTCCCACATAACTTGAATTTAGCTACTGTTACTTTTGAGTATTTGAGTATCTATGATTCTTGGGCATCTGTAGTATAAGCAGCTGGGTCAATGGATTGGTAAGATAAACAAGACAATTCCAGCATTCCAAAGTCCGGCTTAAGGGTTTAGTATTTGAAATGATGGTGGGTTTCTTCAGCTCCCATTTATCAGGAAATCTCTTGGAATGGGAAAGGACTTTAGAATTCATCTAGTTCATATTTTTTCCCCAGTATGAGAGTTTTTTGAATGGTATTCATGACAGTTGATCATACAACTTCTACCTAAACTGCTCCAATACCATTCCAAAGTACTTTAAGAGCTCACAGCCTTCCAAGGCAACCCACTATGTCTGTTGGAGAGCTGTCATTGTAGTTTTCATTTGTCTTCTTGGTTCTATCTTCTAGCAATACAAGAACAAGTCCTCTTGTCAAGGCAAATCACTTAAACTCTGCCTCAGTTTCCTCAAATGTAAAAGACACTAACAGCATCTACTCTCAGGGTTGTTGTGAGGATCAAATGAGATAATATTTGTAAAAAGTACCTAGCACATAATAGGCCCTATATAAATGCTTATTTCCTTCCCTTCTCTTTCCCTTCTCTCACCCCGTTAGTGGATAGATGCTTTTGCCAATGCTGCATACAGCTGGAAACAAAAGCGTTTGCCATATGTAGTTATGGGCATCATTATACATGGACCACTACCTGACTTTGTTGTCCCAAACCATAGTTGGGCTATTGGAAGTTCTAGACTCAGAGTCAGAAAAACCTGAGTTCAAATCTGGTTTCAGGTACTTTCAAGCAGTGTGACTCTGAACAAGTCACTTAACCTCTGACAGCCCCAGTTTCCTGATCTATAAAATAGGGGTGATAACACTCCCTACTTCCTGGGATTGTGGTGAGAATAAAATGAGATAAAGTGCTTTGCAAACCTTAAAGAATTATATAAATGCAGCCATTATAATCATCATTATTATTATTAAACATATTTGAAAAGAGCAGTCTTGTTCAAGTCACATCCTGGCTTCATGTGGGGGAAAGTACTGGCCTTAGGAGTCCTAGAACCTGAATTCAAATCCTTTCTCTGATGCCTAGTGCCCACGTGAATCTAAGCAAGTCCCTTAACCTTCCTGAGATTAGTTTCCTCATGTGTAAAATTAAAGGCGTCTGAAGTCACTCCAAACTTATATTCTTATTATTATTTTGTTTGAGCTCCAAACTTATGTTCTTCTTATTATTTCAATAGATTTTTAATGGGTGTAGCACAGAACCAAGTTTTAGGGGGACAACCGATTCTCCTTGACATTCAGTAAGAGATCAATTTTTTTCAATCATTTTTCAGTCATGCCCTACTCTTTGTGATACCATTTGCGGTTTTCTTGGCAAAGATACTGGAATGGTTTGCCATTTCCTTCTCCAGCTCATTGTACAGATGAGATCAATATCTCATTAAAATTGAGGTGAGGATGCCAGTTCCCTCTTCTTACCATGCTAGAGGAAGGCATTTCTTGAATCCCATCTTCTCATTCATAGCCCCAAACAAAAATTGACATATGGGAAAAAATATTTGTTAGAGATCCCACATAATCCTATCCAGTTTAAGGGCACGTTAAAGACCTCTGAAACACAACAAAGCAGCGACTAAATATGGAATTCATAGACCTTGCGATGAATATATTAAGCTTCAGGACAAAAGTCCCTTGTCTCAGGAAGGCTTTTAAGCTGCTGGTGAGCTCGACAGCTGTCATGCTGGTCATAGGTTGGCGCGGCAGGAGAATGGCCCCTGGAGTCATTGCTGCCACATGTCGGTAAACAGAAAATGAAGACAAAGCATCATCAGATAAAAATGAGTGTCAGTTCTAGGCTTTGGGCAATGCGATTTTTTTGGCCACTGAGTAAATAATTTGGCTAAAGTTATTCCCTAGCAGAACTCTAGATTGGAACTAGATCACTATATAATAGTAAGGGAGGTAGCAGTCTAGAGCACACATTTAGAAGATGTGGAACAGGGCATTGGATGTGCTACTTTTATTTTATTATAGGACTGGACTTGTGGTTTAATTGGTGTAGGGGAATTTCTGGTGTGCAAACTCCTTCTACTGTTGCAGGTCAATAACTCACCTATAACATATATGAATGAATAAGCAAAACCATTAAGCATTTATTATATTCCAAGTATGCTACAATTTACAGTTTTAGAGAGTTTCTTGGGGCCTCTGAGAGGTTAAATGACTTGTCCAAGGTCACAGAGCTGATATATGTCAGAGGAAGGACTTTAAGCATAGGCTTCCTGATTTCAAAGTCACTATGCTATATACTTGCTCTCATATTAAAAAAAAAAAGTTAATTTTTATCAGCATCTTTTATTTTTATATAACCTTCATTTCTAAATACATCCCTCCCTACTATCTTATCCAGTTAAATGTTCTTTGTAACAAAGAATATAAAAAGAAAGAAAAATTATTGAGGAAAATCAAATGCTTCAATTGAATCTGATGGTATGTGCCATGGTAGAGATATCTCCACTCCAAACGATCATATGGACTATTTGTGCCTGACCTGTAAAGCCCCCTGAGCTCATATTGGTCTGATCAGCCACAGTCAGACACACTATACCTTGACCCTGAAATAGTGATGTCATTTTGGTCCTCTTTGAGCAAGGATGACAACAACCAACCATGAGCAGTGTTAGATGAGTTTTCTCATCTCTTCTGTGGGGCCAAGTCTGGTCATCAGAATTAAACAATCTTCAGGGTTTTGTTTGTTCTTCCTGTGTACAGTGATGTCACCATATTTTTTTTTTTCCTGGATTTGCTTATTTCACTTTCTATAAGTTCACATAAGTCTTTCCATGCTGCTTCTTTTTAGTCATCATATTCATTTTTTTAGAAATCATGTCTGACTCTCCATGACCCCATTTTGGGGTTTTCCTGGTAGAAATTCTGGAGTAGGTTGCCATTTCCTTCTCCAGCTCATTTTACAGATAAGGAAACTGGGGCAAACAGGGCTAAGCGACTTGCCCAGAGTCACACAAATCTGAAGCCAGATTTGAACTCAGGAAGATGAGTCTTCCTGACTCCAGGCTTGGCACTCTATCCACTGTGCCACCTACCTGCCCTATTGTTTTTTTATAGCACAATAATATTCCTTACATTCATATACCATAATTTGTTTAGCCGTTTCCTAACTGATAAACATTTATTTTGTGTCTAGTTCTTTGTTACTACAAAGAATACTTTTATAAATCTTTTGATGTATAAGAGACCTTTCTGTATCTGATCTCTTTTTTTTTTTTTAAGTCTAGCAGTGTCAAAGGGTTCAGACATTTTTAATCATTTTCTTAGCATAACTCCAAACTGCTTTCTAGAATGTTTGGACCAATTCAGAACTCCACCAAAAATGTATGTGTGCTCATTTTTCCATAGCCCTTCTAACACAGACTATTCCTATCTTTGTTATTTTTGCCAGTATTCTGGGTATGAGGTAAACACTCAGAGTCTTTATGATGTACATTTCTTTTATTATTAATAATATGGAACCAACTTTCACATGACTTAATAACTTGTAGTTCTGAGAATTGTTTGTTCGTATCTTTTGACCACTTATCAATTTTGAAGTGACTCTTCATCTTATGTATTTCTGTTAATTACTCATATCTGAGAAATCAGACTCTTTTCAAAGGTAATTGATGGAAATGGTGATTTTGTTTGTGCAAAAGCTATTATTTCATGTAATCAAAATTGTATCTTTTGTGAGCAACTTTGCCCCTTGTTGCTTTTTACCTCTTGTTTTGATAAAAAAAAATTTTTTTTATAAATGCACATATTTGTAATGCTAGAAAATTTGACTTTCTCTTATACCATTTTTTTGGGGGTGGGGAGGGTTGAATAAGTCAATTCACACATTACAGGGAAGGCTAAACATTTTTGCTGGATCACCAGAGGACTCAATTTTAAAATGTTGCCTTGCCCTGAAACCGTTTCTTTTCTAAGGTACTCGGTTTGCGAGACGTCCATGGAGATTTCTAGTTTCTGTGCTGGAAGGTTATACATACCCATATGAGAATTCAACTTTGTCTCTAAATTTGAGAATTACCCATGATTATTTTCTCAGAAGGCATTTGCAAACATGAAAGAACTCAGAAGAAAAACCGGGGTGGGCCCACCTCTAAACTTCCAGAAATTCCGGTTGACTTCAACATTTCTCATTTTGTGCCAGTGTGGACTTGATTTATGGATCTTGGTTATGGAACACAGCCTTATTATAAGGAATACCAAGGGCTACTTTAACTTCCTTTAGATAGGCTAATCTTAATTAGAAACATTATAAATTGGAGGTAGAGGATGAATGAGGTGGGGCTGGCTGTTCTTCATTAGCTTGGAAGGAAATGGATTGGCTGGTGTAATGCATGTACCTTCACTTATATTTCTTCCATCAGTCCCGTTGCCAGGCAGTCATTGTGATGGATCATGGAGTCCCTTATTATGGGAGACCAAGCTTTTTTCTTCCTCCCCCTATTCTGCCTTGCTGAGGAGTGTCACCTCCGAGGGAAGATGGGTTTTCTTTCTGACTGAACTCATTTTATCCTGTTCCATTATTCCACATTGATTTGCTTTCTGGGCTTTTGAATAAAGCTAAGATAATACGTAGCTTGTGGGAGTTCTTTGTGACTCCCCCATAAACTACATTTACCGATGCCTTAATTTCTATGAATAGAGTGGTAAACTGGCAAGTAGAATGAAACTAAATATTTGGAAGGTAGAGGCCGTTTTCCAGATCTCTTAAAATCTGAGAATGGTTGTATTGGAGGCTTCCAAAGGTGGACCTCTCACGGAGTTCAGCCTTTGGCTTTTAAAGAACCAACAGTAGCATTGTTAGGTTATCATACTTGAAAATAATTACAATATAATTTACTACTGATGCTTTTTTCAAGTTGTTTGCCTCTAAACGTATAAAAGGTACAATTTTTCCTAAGTGTTTATAGGGACTAGATCTGTGATTTCACTCAGGGTGAGGAAATGATTTCTATCAATGTAGATTGGCAATTTTTCTGTAACCTGTAACTTTAAAATATTGCCTAGAGCAGTGATGTCAAATTAAAATAGAAACAGAGTGCTAAACTGTCCATAAGTATGCCTCCAGTTGTGTAATGACTTAGAAACCACAAATTGCCATTATCTATTCTTTATTGCATTTTAATTTATTTTGCTTATTTCCCAATTATATTTTTAAAAATAATTTTATTATCTACTATTTTTTTGAATCATCATATAAGTGCCCCTCTCCTCTGCCCTGAGAGCCATCCTACATAACAAATAGTATTTTTTAGAGAAGAAAAAGAAATGAGCACAATTGATCAATACACTGAAAAAGTTCAAAAACATGTACAATGTGTAATACCTGCAGACCTCCTACCTCCGTGAAGGGGTGGGTTGGGGGTACATTATCAGATTTCTTCATTCAAGTTCTACATGATCTTTATAATTTTCTTGCACTTATTTTTGATTTTTTGGCATGTTATTGTTCTTTCCTTTTACATTATTGTAATTATTATGAACATTTTGTTGGTTCTACTCTGCATCAGTTCATTATAGATCTTTGTATACTTCTCTTTTTTTCAACACACACATCATTTCTTATAGCACAGTAATATTCCATTACATTCGTGTGCTACAGTTTGTTTAGCCTTTGCCCAATTGATGAGATGACTTTGTTTCCGATTCTTTGCTATTACAAAAAGTGCTGCTATAAATATTTTGGTGTATATGAGAACTTTTTTCTTATTGAATACTTCCTTGGGGGGTATGTATGAATCCAATGTATTCTTTGGTTCAAAGGGTATAGAAGTTTTACTCACTTTATTTGCCTAATTCCAAATTACTATCTAAAATAGTTGTGCCATTTCATAGCTCCACCAACAATGTATTAGTGTACCTACACTTCCATGACCCCTCTAATGTTAACTTGAGATGTTTTATCACTTTTGCCAATTTGCAAGATGTGAGATAAAACCTAAGGATTGTTGTGATTTGCATTTCTCTTATTATTAGTGATCTGGAGCATTTTTTCATGTGGTTGTGAATGCTTTGCTATTCCTCTTTGGAGAAATCTATATTTTATATATCTTGAATAGCAATTCTTATCAGAGAAAGCTGATACAAAGATTTTTTTTTCCATTAAACTGCTTCCTTTATTATCTTACATGCATTAATTTTGTCTATGAAGAACGTTTTCAGTTTCGAGTAATCAAAGTTATTAATTTTATGTTTTATAATTACCCCTATTTCTTGTTTGGTTAAGGATACATTTCTTACCCAGAGTTATGAGAGGTTTGTGATCTATTTATCTTTTACTTTTTAAAAATAGTATGATATTTAATATTAAGATCACATATCCATTTAGATTGTATTGTAGAGTGTGGGGTAAGGTGTTTGTCTAAGTCTAATTTCTACCAGATGGTTTTCCAATTTTCCTAGCAGTTTTTATCAAATAAAGAATTTTTAAAAACTAGGCATTATATGTTTTCCACTTTAGCAAGCACTAGGTTATTGAGTTCTATTGTTTCTGATTCTCCCTTGTCTAGTCCATTCCATTGATTTAACTTTTTTATTTTTAACCAATACCAGATAGTTTCGATGACTGCTGCTTTATAATATAGTTTGAAGTCTTGAAGTACTATTTCCCAAAGAAATAGAGACTTCTTTTCATCATATCTCTTGATATGCTAGATCTTTTGTTTTTCCAAATTAATTTTGTTTTTATTTTATCAAGTTCTATAAAGTATCCTCCTGGTAATTTGATTAGTATGGCATCAAAAGTACAAATTAATTTTAGTAGCATTGTAATTTTTATTATGTTGACACAGCCTAACCCTGAACACTGAATATTCCTCTGGTTGTTAAGCTCTTTGTTTCTTTAAGGAGCGCTTTGTAATTGAATTTGTGCATGTCTTTTTTGTGCTTTGGTAGGTAGCTGTTTTATGCATTTTGTAGTTATTTGAAATGAAATTTCCCTTTCTATTATTTAAGTCTTATAAAAGCCAGGGGTTAGGGTGACTTTCCCATGATAATACATTTGTTGGTAATAATAATAATAATAATAACAAATATTCATATAGTGCTATAAGGTATAACTCGGTGGCACAGTGGATAGAACATCAGACCTGGAGTCAGGAAGACCTGAATTCAAATCTGACTTCAGATAGTATCTAGCTGGGTCACTCTAGCAAGTCATTTAGCTCAGTTTGCCTTATTTTCCTCATCTGTAAAACGAACTGGAAAAGGAAATGGAGAACCACTCCAGTATCTTTGCCGAGAAAACCCCTAATGGGATATGACTGAAACAACTGAACAACAACAACAATAAAGTTTGCAAAGTACCCTACATATATTAATTCATTTTAAATTCAGAACAATCCTGGAAAGTGGGTGCTATTACTACCCCCATTTTATAGATGAAGAAACTAAGGCAGAGAGAGGCTAATCAATGAATCAACAAGTATTTATGAAATACTTGCAATATGCTAGACTCTGTACCAGGCACTGGAAAGCTTAAATGAATGGCTAGGAATTGCCCAGCTGCTGAGTGTCTCAGGCCACCTTTGAACTCAGATCGTCATGATGCCAAGTCCTGTACCTTGTGCTATGCCACCTCTAAGCAACTTACTTATTCTCCTTGATCTTTGGTTTCCTCATCTGTAAAGTGGGGCTGATAATATCTGCAGAACCTACTTTGCTAGGTGGCCATGAATATCAGATGATGTAGTGCATGCTTTGCCAGCCTTAGAACACTGTCTAAATGCCACCATCTTTCTCATCATCATTGTCTTCTCTGTTATTATAATTGCATACATGAGCTATGTCCGTTTTAATATGTTAGATCTTCCACCACCCCTCTCCCCTTGACTCCATTGCTTTGTTTGCATAATGAAAATTACTTCTTTAAAATGTGAGCGGGGCTTTTTGCTGGATGAGAAAATGATGAGAAGCCCCATCTTGTGATACTTAGGACAAATGAGAGCAAATAATTTCCGAGAGTTTCTTATGGATTCACTCCCCTCTGAGGCTATGCATGTGCCAGAGGTTTATTTTCATTATGTTTATTGTGGAGACAGCCCTGATATTAACAATGTGAATAAAACAAACAAACATTTTTGTCTGCTACCTTTGGAAAGCTCTTTAGGGTCCATAAACTCATTTAGGAAAACTTGAGTGTGTAAAACTCATTTACAAAAGCAAATAAAATATGTGATCAGGGATGTAGTTTACCTGGCTGGCATATAAGATGGGATAAAATGGAGACCAAGTTCTAGTTTTACTCCATAGCATAGACTGACAGCCCTGGGATTACTTGATTTAGGCATTAAAGAAACCCAAAATGAGCTTATGGAAACACAGAATCTGAGTTAGAAGGGATGTCAGTGATCATCTGGTTCAACCTTTTCCTTCTACATCTCTGACAAATGACTATTCAGCTGTAATTTGGAGATTTCTGGTAATTGGGAACCCAATGACTCTACTCCCATTCTATTTCTGCACTGATTGTTACATTTTTCCTTATTTGAACCTAACTATGTCTCTTTACAGATTTAGCTGCTATTCTGTTTGACTCAACTGACTTGACTGAATCTCATTTTTTAATGTCAGATGGTTAATTGCTGAGCTTTGTTTATTTGTGGGATCCTTGTAGTAAAAAGGAGAAGATAGTTATGGTGTCTTGAAAACATATGAGTGAAGGTTTACACTCAAAGAATTGGGATTTTAGGGAAATAAATCCATACTTAGCAAGTTTGGGGTGTTCCAATCTCTCTCTCTCTCTCTCTCTCTCTCTCTTTGCTTTCTGGAGAGCAATTGGGGTTGAGTGACTTGCCCAAGGTCACTCGGCTAGTAAGTGTTAAGTGTATGAGGCCGTATTTGAACTCAGGTCCTCCTGACTCCAGGGCCAGTACTCTGTTCACTGTGCCACCTAGCCTCCCCTGTTCCAATATCTTGATGTATAAGTGGCCATCTCCTCTTGTGGTAACATGGTGAACTCCAGTTGCTACTAGGCCAATGTATCTGGAAGGTGGTAAGAATGTACAAGTGATAGGAAAAATGGCAAGAGGGAAATTTGAGGTAAAGTTAAAGATGACAAAGCCTAACTAGACATTTTTTTTGTGAAAAAATATATGTGTTTGTGTGAATATTGTGGACTGTAATCTCAATATAGCAGCCAGAATTGCTCATATAACCTGAGGCTTCACTAAAAATGGACTCAGTGTTCAGTAAATCGGAGTTACAGTTCTCATTTTGCCTACCTTGGTCAGGCTGTGTCTTGAATATTGTGTTTTCTTGGGGTGCCACATTTTAAGAAAGTCATTGATGAATTAATGAGTATCTGGAGGAGGGCAGGCAAGGTGGTGAAAGGGTTCATGGTCAATTCAATTAACTGGGGATGATTAGGCTGGAGAAGAGAAGACATAAAAAGGGAGGGAAAGACAGTTACTTGAAGGGCTATAACCAGAGGGGAGGAAAAGTGATTATATTTTTTCTGATTGCCCACTTCCCCCATATATCAGAACCACAAGCAATAGCTTAAAGTCAGCGTCAGTCAATAAACACTTTTGCACTATGCTATGTGTTAGAGATGCAAAGAAAGGTAAAAAACAGTTGCTACCTTCAGGGATCTTCTATTTGAATAGGGGAGATTAATATACAAACAATTCTCTGATAGAAGTACTAATCAAGAAATGTGTTGAAAAGTTGTGGATGGGGAGGACAGGAAGGGAGTCAATATAACCTATAGGCTGGAAAATCAATCATGCCTGAAATAATTAAAAATTGATTATAGTGAATGAGCTGCTTTCAGATAGTCTATAATAAAATAAATTAGGAAATATGTTCAGTCCTATAAGGATTTTTCCTCCCTAGTCCCTTAACTAGCTCTCTGCTTATCTGCTACTGCTTGTCTGGTTTTTGCTAAGGATGGGGAGCCTGCTGTCCTAAACAAAAAAAAATAAGGAACCCCAATGCCAACTTCTTTTATATTTCCAGCCAGTTATGCTATCTTAAAACAGAGAGTATCACTCGTCCCCTATATTCTCTCCCTCCACTGGATGAGTGAATCACCATTGCTTAATGGGAGCTGCTCTCATGATAATCCTAGTGGAAAGGCTGCATCTCACTTATGAATTCTAGCAGCAGGGCTCTGGGAGACAGCCTGGAGTTACCATCATGATCAAATATTTTTTAGTCCCTAAATCTGAAAAATATGTAAGAAGAACAGACTGTCGTTGGCTGGGTCTCAAGAGGAGGGGGTGGAACAAACAGTTGAATGCAGAAGTATTGTCGCTTGTTCATCCCAGTGTGGGGGGAACTCCTCCCAGGTTGCTCTTATACTGATAAGAGTGTTACAGAAAAAAAAAGAAAATAGAAGTCTAGACAATATTGAACAAAAAGATTTTAAAAGGTCAACCAAATTTGAGCTTATAAAAAGTTTTTTCCTCCAAAAATATAAAATATAAGAGGAAATGTAAAACATTTTGTCCTTTGATATATATTGATCATGGATTCATATGACTCAATTAATAATATACTTCTTTGCCATTAATAGTTAATCTTGTATTTATTTTTTAATAACAGATCAAACTAAGAACCCTGGAGATATTTTTATTTTTTTGCCAAGGATATATTATTGGATTTTACTTGTCAAATCTGAGGTTAAATAATTAAAAAAAAGAACTTTGTTATAATAAGTTTAGAGCTTACATGTAGAATCTGCATCCATACCTTATAAAGAAGCGTGGCAGTGTGGCATAGTGGATAGAGACGTGGCCTAGGATCCAGGCAGACCTGCCACTCATACAGAATGTTTGTGGGACCCTGGGCAAGCCAATTAGCTTCTCAATGCTCTAGGCAGCAACCTAAGACCAAAAGTTGCAGAGGAGTTGCTAGCTTGAATTGGCAGAGAAATTTCTCTCATTCTGAAGTCACCTATTTCAGGGAAATCACAAGTCTGGTCCCCATACCTAGCTATATCTTAGTGCCAATTATGTTAGTTCATATGTCTTTCCCTTACTTCTGCTATCCTGCACACTTTTTGTATTTTTTAGGTACTGTGTCACTTAGCTGGAGTGACAGGTAAGGATGATGAATCCATTCACTTGTCCTTTGGGATAACTAAGCCATCCAGGAAAATATATGGCTTCCATAATTTCCAGCATATTCTTTCCTTCCTTCTTTCCTTCCTTCCTTTTTTCCTCCCTCCCTTCTTTCCTTCCTTCCTTCCTTCCTTCCTTCTTTCCTTCCTTCCTTCCTTCCTTCCTTCCTTCTTTCCTTCCTTCCTTCCTTCCTTCCTTCCTTCCTTCCTTCCTTCCTTTTTTCCTTCCTTCTTTCCTTCCTTCTTTCCTTCCTTTCTTCCTCTTTCCTTCCCTCTCATTCTTCTTTCCCTTTCTCCCTCTACCTCTCTCTCTCTTTCTTTCTTCTCTGTTTCTCCATTCCCCTTCCTTCCTCTCTCTCTCTCTCTCCCTTTATCTTTTTTCTTTTTCCTTCCTCCATCTCCTCATCTCTTTTCCTTCCCCCCTTTTCTTTGTTTCTTTTTTCCTCTCTCTCCTCTTTTTTCCTTCTCTCTCTTCCCTTTTTTCTTCTCTCTTCCTCCCTGTCTTCCCCTTCTCCCCTTATTCCTCCTCTCTTTCCTTTTTTCTCATTCTCTCTTTTACCTTTTTTCTCTAATAAGTAAATAGAAAATTCTTTTTCAAATTATATTAATAATTCCATTTTTTTGCATTTGTATCTGAATAACTGGCTCATTTAGAGATAGGCAGATAAGTGGACATACTTTTTCATATGGACTATAATTTGAAATTATTATGAATTGTGATATAATTGGATTATAATATGAAAGTAAAATAGAAAAACTCAGGAGAGAGGATGGTAGTGTTGGCCACGTTATACCCAAGCATATAAATGAAATAGGTATCCTTCCCTACTTTCAGATTTCTGCCAGGAGAGAAAGCAAGAGATTGGCACCAGAGGCTGACCACTCTGCTATCCTCAGAGAAAGGGTAGTGGGCCAGAATTATACTAATATTTATCTACTCCATTTGGCAATTGGAAAGATGCGCATAATTACTATTGGAGATGTTGGAAATTGCAAAAAGTCTGTTCTCAGAATGATTTTCACGAAGTCCTACATCTTTTTATCTCCTCTTTCAGGCTTTCCTCCTTCAGATTACTCAGCATCTTTATTAGTTTTTGTCATCTAGATCAACTCGGATTGATTTGGTGGCTTTTTTCTTGAGTTGGAAGCAGACTTTCCTCGATATATTTATGTCCTTGCCCCCTTTCTACTAAAAAAAAAACCTTTCCAGTTCAAGTTTTCATTCTAAATTCATCACAATCCCTAGGAGTTAGCACATTTTCAGTACTACCAATAATACTTGCCAGGCTGTAATTTTCTCATCACAAGCATCCAAGTCGAACTAACGCTAATCTTATTCTAATTTGGTTTGCATAGATCTCAGTGCTGGCACTTAGGGAAAGGTGAACAGTAATTTCTTATTCTTTTTCAATTGTCTCTCCCCCCACCCCCTTGCCTCACACACAACCTAGCTCAGCTGTTTATCTTATTTTGTTTTTTTAGATTGCTTTGTGAGCAGTAGGAAACACAGTCGGGCAGAACAAAAAACAATGGCTTTAAACAGAAAACATCCTGATGATGAGATTGCTGTGAATTAGGTGTTGGGTTGGAGGGAGGAGGTAATCTGATGGATAAAATACATTCTTATTTTCCTTCTGTGTAGTGTAAAACACCAAGGAATTTAGGATTACAACCCTTTAGGTCAGCGGTTCTCAACCTGTGGGTTATGTTCAATTTGTAGCAATGAAAATACATCCTGCATATCAGATATTTACATTACAATTCATAGCAGTAGCAAAATTAGTTATGAAGTAGCAACAAAAATAATTTTATGGTTGGAGGGGTCACCACAACATGAGGAACTGTATTAAAGGGCCAAGGCATTAGAAAGGTTGAGAATCACTGCTTTAGGTCAAGCACCAAGACCACCTCTTACTAATTGTGTGAAGGGAAATAATACTGGCATTATCTGTTTCACAGAGTTATGTACCAGAAAAACATCTTATAAAATATAGTAATCTATTGATAGGAACTAGAAATATATCCATATTTCTTAGCTAATTATAATAGGTAGAATATGATAGAAAACTGCCCTGAGAATCAAAAAGAGCTGAGTTCGAGTTCTTGGCCCTGGTTGAGTCTCTTAACTTCCCAGAACCTTACACAACTCTTTAAAACTGTCAGTATCAGGGGCAGTTAGGTGGTACAGTAAATAAAGCAGCAGCCCTGGAGTCAGGTGGACCTGAGTCCAAATCCAGCCTCAGATATTTTACACACTTACTAGCTGTGTGACATTGGGCAAGTCATCAATTGCCTTGCCTTCCCCCTCCAAAAAAAAAAAGAAAGAAAGAAAAACTATCAGTATCAGTAGAGGGAGTTTCTTCATTGAGAGCTCTCTATACCAATGAAATAACAGGTCTAGCCCACTTACACTAGGATTAGAGGTGGGTAGGGGAGGGACTGAGTGTGGTCTTATGATATTTGATTTACTAATCTTCTATTTTCTTATCCAGTGGCCAGCCCATTCCTAGAGTGGAATATACAGAAGAAGAAACTAAGACTTGGGGGGTTGTATTCAGAGAACTCACCAAACTCTATCCTACTCATGCTTGCCGAGAGTATTTGAAAAACCTCCCTTTGTTGACGAAATACTGTGGCTACAGAGAAGACAATGTGCCCCAACTTGAAGATGTCTCCATCTTTTTGAAAGGTAAGACTTCAGGCATTTCATCCTTTTTTAACCAGTGTTTTCTTTGCCATGTGAGAAATCAAGTTGGAGCTATGGCTCCTTTCAAAGCAAATGGCAATTTTAAAAGGGAGCATTAAATAAGCAATTGTGGATGGGTCATGATACCATTAAGATGAGAAGTATCAATATGGCAAGAATGGAATTTGATTTGTGTGTTTATCTCAAAGCAGAGGACATGTATCTCTGTGGTTGGGAGCTTAAAGGTGAAATCACAAAGGACCTTTGCAAATTGTAGGTTTAGTTGTGTTCCTTTATGATCAGGGTAGAGAAGCATAATGTAAGTTCTGATTTCCCAGTGTTGGATAAAGGGAACTGAAACTTTAGTGACTTACCTCTGTATAAGGGGTCACCAGACACTTTCTTTCTTTAGTATTTATTCCAATTTATGGTTGACGGGAGGGAGAAGGGAACATGACAGACACCAGTTTACAATGGCTCCTTGGCTTCCTCCTTTCTCAGGCTATGGGTATTCCCCAGAGTTTAGTCCTTAGCTTTTTGTTCTTCTATTTCTACCCTCTCTTACGTGTAGGACTCGTCTGTCTTTATTGCTGTACACTGCATTTCTGCCAGAGTATAATCTCTGGCCCCTATCTTCCTCCTAAATTCTACCCTTGTATTTCCAGCTATTTTATCCCTCCACTTGGATGGACCATCATTACTATAACCTCAGAGTCAATCAAGCCAAGCTCATGGAATCACAGATTTAGAGTCAGATGAGACTGTAAGCAGTTAGCTAATCTTTCATTTTCCAGATGAGGAAACCAAGGCCCAGAGATTGAGTTGCTCTAGGTAAGACAGGGGGTAAGTGGCATGCTTAGGATTTGAACCCAAGTTCTGAGGAATCTAATCCAGTGTTCTTTCCACAGGGAAGAACTCTAATATATCAATCATAGCTCATAGGATCATGGATTTAGATCTGGAAGGCACTTTAGAGGTCACAAAGTCCAACCCTGTCATTTTACAAATGGAGAAATTTCAGTACAGAGAGATCACATAACTTGTCCTGAGTCTTACAGCTGATAAGTCTGAGATGGAATTTGAATCTGTCTTTTTCTGCCTCCTAGTCCAGCACTGAGAGCAATTAGATAATACAATGTATAGAGTACTAGGTCTGGAGTCAGGAAGATCTGGGTTCAAATCCAGCCTCAGATACTTACAAGTTACGTGTCCTTAGGCAAGTCACTTAACCATGTTTGCCTCAATTTCCTCATCTGTAAAATTAACTGGAGGGGGAAATGGCAAACCACTCCAATATCTTTGCCAAGAAAGCCCCAGATGGGGTCTTGAAGAGTCAAATATGATGGAAAATGATTGAAAAATCCAGCTTTGAAGCTACTGCTCCACCTTGCAGCCTCCTCTTGCCCCTCCAACTTTTCTCTCTTTCTGGTCAACTTTTCTATCAATAACATCATCATTATTTTAAAAAACTTTTCCCTCACTCTTGGTCCCATGGCACACCAGTCTTTTAAAATTTTCTCTCTCACCATTTCCCAACATAAACCTTCTGTCCGAGACAGTCTCCATTGTTCATCAGACAAGACTTATTTATCTCTACTTCCATACCTTTGCTCATTCTGTGCATGCTGTCTTTCTCTCTCCTCTATGCCTATTACATTCTTCCTGTGTTTCAAAGCCTGCCTTAAAACTCATGCCATCCAAAAACACTTTTCTGACTACTCTAGCCACAATGATTTTTCCACTTTCTGAGCTTGGAGCACTTGAATGTGAGTCTTTATTCCTCATCTGACACTTCATAGAATTGTAGATGCTGAATTGGAAGGGATCTGAATGGCCAGTTAGTGTTATCTCTTCATTATACCCAAGAGGCCCAATTAGGTGAAATGACTTGTCCAAGATCACATAAGTAGTAAGAGACAGAGATGGGATTTAAACTCAGGTCTTTTGATTCTAAATCTAGTCTTCTTTCCATGGCACCATACTTTGTGAAAGGAGGAATCACTGAAAGTCCAAAAATAATATATTTTTAAACTATTCAACAGGTAGCAATCTGAAATGAAGGATGTAGGGGGAGGAGTAATGAGGTCATTGTATCAGTGAAGGAGGTTTATGAAGGCTGGAGCTGAAGATTAGGATTATTTGGATGTTGGCTCTAGAGTTCTGGAAATTACTTCCTTTTCAAAGTTAATTGGATCTTTTTAAACAATGTTTTGCTCCTCCAAGTTTCTCTCATAATGAGTGGATGTTTTCAGAATGGAGGCCTATTACAAAGCTGGTATTGGGATGAAAATAATACTTAAGTATTCAAGAAAGAAAGGGAAAGAGGGAGAGAAAGGGAGGAAGGGACAGTTTGGAGGTGGGGGAGAGAAAGAGAGTGAGAGAGAGACAGAGAGAGACAGAGAGACAAAGACAGAGAGAGAGAGAGAGAGAGAGAGGTGGAGTACATGAATATGTCCTATATAATATCATAACAGCATAGTAAGGTTCTTTATAATAGGGTTCTAAAAATTGTCTTCTGATAGTTCTGTTTTTCCAGTTTGAAGCTAAAGAAGTCACATTGATTTTTATGCTCATAACCAAGCGAACAGCAATAATAGATGTGTAAATAAATAGGATTGTTTTAATAAATATCAAAGAAATTGTAATTGTAGAGGATGAGAAGAGTTTGGTTCCTATTACTTTGAGATGAGACTAGCCTGTAGCCTGCTATGGAGTCATTGAAGAAAATCTGATACTTTTGTGTTAACATAAACATACATGAAAAAGTGTACTTAGACAGCAATAAAAATTCCATGTGGTACATTGTCATTCTCATTTAAAAGTGTTTTGCTAATGTCTTTCATTTTTATATCATAATCTTTTCCAGATCCGTACCACCATGACCCCCATCTCCATGAACTCTCTCTTGGAACAATTAAGAAAAACCAACAGGCACGGCGAAAGAGTCTGATGCCTATTGTCTCCCACTTCTCTACTGAAAGGGGGGGAATCACATTTTCTTATTTCTTCTCCAGGGCCGAGATCGATGATTATAATTACTCATCATTTGACTTTCTTTTAGCTTTCTTTTCGTTTAAATTATTATAGCTTTTGGTGTACATTGTTCTTCTGCTTCTGCTCTAAATATAATTTTGGACTGATACTTCCTCTTTTAAATTTGCAGATTTCCTCTCTGGATTTGGTTTTGGAGAGTTCTTAAATACTTTTGGGCCTCTCTTTATTAATTGATGTTCTGCTTTTCTGGAAACAAATTATCATGATTGTATTTAATTAACTAAAGGTCCCTTCATTTTGATGGCTACAGATTACATATGCTATTCTATGTGACATGTTTAGTATTGTAACTGATCCCTGTAACATCTTTATGAATAGCTTAGAACACTTTCTAGGGTCATTAAGTGCTATTGTGTTCATATAAGGTTTGTTTCTTTCATTGCTTCCTTAGAAAGATCTGGCTTTACTGTGAGACCAGTGGCCGGGTACCTATCTCCTCGAGACTTCCTAGCTGGATTGGCTTATAGAGTGTTCCACTGTACTCAGTATGTTAGACATGGCTCTGACCCACTCTACACCCCAGAACCGTGAGTATTCATATTTCAAGACTAAAACTAGATTTTTGAACCATCAAAGGGGATACTGATCAGTGCTTAGTATTCTTGAAATCACTGGAGCTGTGGAGCTGTCTCTGTAGAAGCAGATTGTTGCCCTATCTCTAAGGTTTCAATGATATTCATCTAGAAGGTTGTGGTGGCTCTTGGAAATACTTCCAAATATCTGGAGAATAAAGTCCAAACTACTTAGCCTTACTTTCAAAGGCCTCTATAATCTGGCATTCATTTAACTCCTCTCTCACTGTAGGTCTTCAAGCATCTAGCAAAGACTGGATGACCATTTGGTGGTTGTATCGTAGGGTGGAATCTTAGTTGGGTATGAGTTTTTCCCAGTGTCCCTTCCAACCCTGATTCTGTCATTCTGTGGTATTGCTCCAACCTTATTTCCCATTGCTCTTCCCCTTCTATCCTTTACATGCTAGGTGCATTCCCTTCCCTGTATGTACCTTTGCTCAGTTTCCCTCCATCTAGAAAGCCCTTCTCACTCTATTTCTCTTAATCCTATTAATCTTTTGAAGGTCTTTTCAATTCCCCTCTCCTCCGAGAAGGCTATTTGGACAATCGCAGCCCACAGCAATCTACTTCCCACAGAATGTTTACATTCCTTATGATCCCTACTATTTATGTGACATTTACTATGTAATGCCTTTTATCATTAATTATTGTTTTCATATATATAGGCCCCTGCCTCTCTGTCTAGATTATAAGCCCCTTGAATGGCAGGGTTATTGTCAGGACTTTTTATTTTCTTCACAGGTCCTAATATCTTGCCTTACACATAAATGTTTTTTAATAAATATGCAGCAACTAGTAATAATAGCGCAATTCATATAATGTTTTAAGGTTTACAAAGCACTTCATATACCTTATCTCACTTGATCCTAACAACAGTCCTATGATGTGGGTGCTGTTTTGTTGCTTAGTCATGCCCAACTTTGTGTGACCACATCTGGGGTTTTCTTGGCAAAGATACCAGAGTGGTTTGCCATTTCCTTCTCCAGCTCATTTTGTCATTGAGAAAACTGAGGCAAACAGAGTTAAGTGACTTGCCCAGGGTCACACAGCTAGTAAGTATCTGAGGCTGGATTTGAACTCAGGTCCTCCTGACTCCAACGTCAGAACTTAACCACTGCACCATCTACCTGCCCAGGCACTGTCATAACCATTTTATAGATCAGGAAACCAAGCCTCATAGAGATTAAGTAGCTTGCTTTTGTTCACATTGCTAATTAGTCTGAGATGAAATTTGAACCCAGTGTGACTTAGTAAATGTGATATCAGTCAATGTTATGGGAATCTGAAGATCTTCCCTGCCCCTAGGCCCTTTGCTGAAGTGGCTACGTGACTTTGAGGACCCTTGGATATTTGAAAGTATACTCTGTTCCCTAATAGGCTGAATGTGGTCACGTGGAGCCTGTGGCGCCAGGCTTGTTTTCCAGGAATGCCCGTGCCTTGTAGCTTTGTGATTGGGCAGTGGGTCTAGA
>CM053585.1:344863572-344884627 GCA_028646515.1 Pseudochirops corinnae | reverse complement strand
GTTTGTATTCTCTGAAGTTCAGGGTGCTGACTTTTCCTCCTGAACTAGGTAAATGATATCTTTGATTAAAGTAAGATTGTTAACCCATTTTGAGTTGCTTTCCTTTAGAAAAGCAGATCTAAGAACCTGTGCTAGTAGCTGCCCTAGGCATGCTAGGGTGCTTACTGTTACAGTCAACAAACATTAATTAGATGCCTACTATGTGCCGGACACTGTGCTAAGTGCTGGATGTACAAATATGAAGAAGGAAAACTATCATGGTGTTAAATCAGGGTTTGTGTACCCACTTCCCCCACAATGTCAAAAAATAAGTATCTCTATCACCCCTTTTACTAGGTGTGTCTACACTCCATGTTTCTCTGGGATTGAATCACTCATTCCAATTTGTATTCACACTAGTGGGTCTAAGTACCCAGATATAGACTATCACTACATACTTAGAGTCAAATTCTCTCAAGGTCCTGTTTGAAAGAAATATATTTCATTCACTGCTCTAGCTCTTAAGCTCCCATTCAATGTGTTTTCTATCTACACCACCAGCTATTCACAATGACACTTTGAAATCTTAAACTTAACATAACATTTATTTAACATAATAAGCTAAACCTAACATTTAACAATAAGGCCAAAGAAATGACCATTATATATACTAAAATATTAAAGCAAATGTAGAACAATAAAATATGCTATATATGTATGTAATCCTGGATCGTACTTTCCCACAATGCATATAATATCTGAAGTGAAGAATGGGCACATAGAAACATTTGGCCATGCACAAGCAACTTCCCAAAAGAGTGCTACTGTGAACAGCTTTTAAGGTTCTGATGACACAGTATAGTGAACACTCTATTTGCTGTGTCATCTTATAATTTGGGGTTTGTGTACCCACTCAATCTGTGATTTCATTGGTATCAAGAATTCTTACTAAGGAAACTTCCCACAATGCAGATCAGCAGCTCTTCTCTGATAGCCTTAAAGTGTTACCTAGAGTAAGAGAGGTTATGAGACTTACCTAGAGTCATACAAACCATAGATGTCAGAAGTGGGACCTGAACTTGGGTCTTTCTGAGTTTTAAGGGGGAGTCTTTAGCCACTATATCATGCTGCCTCTTTGAGTTATTCACAGAATGGGGATAGTGGCAAGGAAAGGACATGTAATTTAATTGATATAGGAAATTCCCACTATCAGGGCAGGTCAGTACTTTCTCTGAAACATATTCCTAGCAAGTTGCTAAGAGCCCTAAGAGGTTAACTGACTTGTCTGGGCTCACACAGCTAGTATGTATGACAGGCAAGACTTGAACTCAGGTCTTCTTCATTCCAAGACTGGCTCGCTCTCCTCCCATTGATAAAAATGTTGTCCAATACAGGAGCAAAGACAAATCCTAGGGGCACTCTCATTGGAAACCTTCCTTTGAGTTGACATTAATTTATTTAATTAATGCTTCAGTCTAGTCATTAATCTGTCTCTAATTCACCTACCTCAGTCTATTGTCTAGCCCACTTGCCTTTATCTTGTCCCTAAGGAGAACATGAGGAACCTTTGCCATGTGCTTTGCTGAAATCTGGCTATGTTATATCTATGGCATTCCCCTTAGTTAGTTGAATAACCCTTTTTCTTTAAACCATGGAGGTGCTTGGACATGTTTTAAAAGCAACAAATTAAAAAAAAAACACAACATAGCTACCCCCAATTCAAGAAAACGTCTTGGGCATGAGGAGCACCAAGGCCTCTTCACTGTAGGCAACTCTTTGCCCTAGCCAACTGTTACTGTTGGAATATGAAGACGAGCTCATAACCTCCGGCCAAGAGACCTAATGGACAGAACATAAGGAGATTCAGGCTTTGCTATTAACATTCTGTGCCACTGTAAGCAAGTTACTTAGCCTCCTAGGGTGAGGATTAATGAAATAATGCTTCAATCTCCCCTGAAGAAAAACATTATATAAATACAAAATAAATCCATTTTTACTCAGCACCAACTAAACTCAGTTTAAAGGCTGGTGTTTCCCATAAAGCTATAAAGATGCCTTAGTTATATAGTCAAGCTCTGTGTTTTCAGTCATAATATTCTCTGAAGGTCTTAAAAATGATGATAAGGTTTTGGGTTCTGAGTGCCTTTAAAGAATTCAAAATCCTCTAACAGGAGGTGTCATATAAGACAAAAATGTAATAAATTATTTAAAACCTATATAGTTTGAAACGGAATGCTTCTATTATATTTCCTTTCCCATTTAGAAGATACCTATGTATAGGTATAGGGTGGGTAATAGATGACCTGTTCAAGTCCCTTCTGTCTTTGAAATTCTATTATTGTTGTTTCGCATTTTGAACAATGCTTTTGAGTAATGCTTCCTTTAGCTGAACTGGACGTAGATCTTTCTTCCCAGTGGGACCTTATCTAGCCTAACCTACTTACATGGGCAGAGACCTATGCTTCCAAATTTGTCTTCCTTTGTCACTCTTGTCTATCCAAACTCCCATTTCCTTAGTGACCTGCAGTCAGAAGGACGGTAATTTGTATTCTGCACTAAGCTATGACTGATAGGTAACGACCTATGGTGTTGTCCCCTTTTAAAGAATTATTTTTAAAATTGGACATTTGTTAACCCAAAGGAATGGATTGTGGGATTTTCTAGCATTCTTCAAATTATAACATATGGGAGACTCCATCTTAATCAAGGAACTGTATGATAGGAAGAGAAGATAGACTCAGCATGTGTCAGGAGTGAGAGATAACAGGAAGATAGCCTAAATATTCCACTGATTCCTTTTGATGGTAGGAGAATTGGATGAAGGCCTCCACCATATGGGATGGACAACTCTCCTCTGGTAATAAGTGTTGCACAAGATGGGCCGGCCTAGATCACAGGCTCATAGATCTAGGGCTGGATGGGACATTAGGAGACATTGAGTCAAATTCCCTCATTTTACAGATGAAGAAATTGAGGCCAAGATTGTTTCTTAGCTTGGTCAGGATCAACAGCTAGTAAATGTGTGAGACAAGATTTGAACTGAGGTGTTCCTGACTCTAAGACTGGCACTCTGTTCATTACTCCATCTAGCTGCCTTCATGCTATCTAGAGAAAAGGATGGATTGTAACAATAATGGTACTTGATATTATCTTATTTGATCCTTGTAATAAGCCCGAGAGACAGGTACCACCGTGTGATTACTATTGTTTTATATAATCAGAGGCAGGATTTGAAGACAGGAATTCTGACCCCCAGTCCAGAACACTACCCACTATAACAGGCTGCCTCTAACTGATTCTGAATGGGGTAACCACTGTTAAATACCCTTCTAGTTTCTCTGAAGGAGGCTATTGATGCTACCATTCCTAGCCACCTGCTGTGTGCCCCTATATTTCACTGAATTTTGTTTTCCTATCTGAAAAAAGAGGGGATTCCTAGTCTTACCTTCCTCATGGTGTTATGAGATCAGATCAGGACTTTAGGCCTCTAACGTCCGTCAAAAGGGAAGAGCAAGGGCCAGACTCATTAGAGTTCGCGTCTGTGGGAGTAATATTTCCATATGATAGAAGGTGTCCCAAGAATATTTATTAAAGTTTATTAAGGCTTAGTATTGCATTAAGATCTTTGGGATGCTCTGTATCATAATTAATATCATAGAGGCAGCATGAGTAGTGTAATGGTATCCGACTCAGATAGAAACTGGGCCACTAAACCATCCATTAAGGATCCTTGCCCACCAGCAAATTGACTTAGAAAACCATGTTACCTATGGTCTATTGTATTTTTATTTATTTGGTTAAATATTTCCCCAGGACTCTCTGACTCAGGAGGCTCCCCACAGAGGTTGACACCTTGGAATGCAGAGCTGACTTCTGAGTAAGGATAACCTGGGCTTCAATCCTGCCTTAAATATAGGCTTGCTGCACTTAGCTTCTCAATGATTCTCAAATACTCTCTTAGCTTTTAAGTTGCAAAGCAGGTAACCAGAATTATTCTGCCTGATAGTTTCCATGCTGGGAGTTCCCTACTCCAATAAAGTCACAGTCTGATTTAAAACACACACACACACACACACACACACACACACACACACACACAACCTCTTCCCTCCTTTATGTGGTGAAATATTTATAAAAGGATTGAGGAATGGGAAAACAAATCCAAAAATATGGAGACTAATTATAAATACTATTTGAAGAGACATTGAACGGAATCAGGATAAAGTGTGGTTTTTTTTGTTTTGCTTTAAGAAAAAGGCAACCCACTAGCTTTTATTTTATTGGTCATAGATTTGTGGCTGGAAGGGACCTCAGAGGCCAGCTTTTATAGCTCTCTCATTCTGCAGTTTAAGACCTACAGAAGTAAGATAATTTGCCCAGTCACACACACAGATAATAAGTAATGTGTAATTGAAAAACCCAAGAGTCAGAGTTTCTGGGTAATTAATAATCAATTTATTAATTAAGCCAGCTAATAATCAAGAAATTGATGGTTAATGGTTTCTGTCAGTAACCAGAGACAAAGATGTGAAGAGACTGGAAGTCTTAATATACTTTTAGAAAAGGGGGGGTGGGGGCCTGACAGGTGAAAATAAACCCTGATTGGTGAACAATTAACGTAGGGATGGCTCAATGTCTTTAACCCCTCCTGTGGAGAATGTGGCTTGATTGTGAGACTCAGTCATCTCTAGCAATTTGGATGAAGGAATCCATTTCTACCAATACCACTCTGGTTGGTTTTCTCCTTTATGATCTGGTCACCTTAAACTCCAGTGGAGGGATAGTTTATTTCCTCAGAGCAAGAATTTACCTAGGTTAGATTCTGTTTACACTTCAAACAGTAGTAAAGTCTCCTAGTTGGGTGGGGTCCTGTTCAAGATTGAGGATTATAACAATCTAATCAATCAGCCTTGTCCTTTAATGACTGGCTGACTGACCTACAGTAGGGGCTGATCCCTGCATGAGGAAACAAAAAGCTTGGATCCTAAGTAATAATGGGTTATGAACACAATAGAAAGCAATCATTTCTCTCGGCAAGAGAGTCTGGTTTTGAACTCAGGTCTTCCAGAGTTCAGGCACTCTTTCTGCTTGTAATACAGAATTTGTTGTAAGATTTCTCAGAATACTATGAAGCTGGACCTCTATCAACCATGTTCCTATAGGTGGTCAGAATGGGATGTTTCTGTGGGAGCTGTAGAGACAGGAAGGGACACGTGAGATAGAGGAGAGTCTATAATTTCCCTTGCCTCATAAAGCCCAGGGATGAGACTAGAAGATGGAAGCCAGTCATTCCATTTGGCGTTTTCCCAAGGATCACACCCTGGTAAAGACATCTGCAAGAGTATTTCTGTGTAATTTTTAGATAGAGAACCTTGGAGGCAGGAACACTCAAGTTCAGGTTTCACCTCTGACAGATACAGGCTGTGTGGCCCTGGGTAAGTCACTTAGCTCTATTTCCTTCAGTTTCTTCATTTATAAAATGAGCTGGAGAAGGAAATGACAAAGCACTTCAGTCGGTGTCTTTGCCAAGGAATGTCCCAAATGGGTTCATAAAGAATTGGGAACGATTGAACAACAGCAAAATTGTGACAGGCACTGTGCTAAACACGTCATAATTATTATCTAATCTGATCCTCACAATAACCCTAGGAGGCAGGTGCTATTCATTTTACAGTTGGGGAAACTGAAGCAGACATAGATGAAATGACTTGGCCAGGGTCATACAGGTAGCACATATCTAAGGCTGGATTTGAACTCTAGTCCTCCTGGATCCAGACCAGAGCTCAGTGCATTGTGCTGTCCAGGTACCTAGCCACAGAACAGTTTTATCTGCATTGCTAGAAGAGGTTTTCTTTTCATAATTTCTCCCATACCGATGAAACCACATGCCCAGATCAATCCTAATATTGCACATAAATACAAAGGGTCAGATTTTCTAGCATGTTGGCCTCAATACAAACAGAAGAAACTCCACATTAATCTGTGAAATGGGCACTGGTAAAAACCAAACCAAAACAAAAATAGAAGTAAACCCATTTCAGTCCTAAATGAACTCCTGGAGACTTCCCTAGTCAGCATGATGAAAGCAAACTTAGTCATTCCCTTGTTAGATTTCCTTCTGTATTATCCCCCATTAGGTGCACTTACCTACCAAATGGTGAGTTAAAGCAGAAAACCACTCCCAAAGCCATCTTTCTGTTTCTTTTCATCTACACAACCTCTCTTTCCCTCTCCCATTTATTTCTTTTCTCGTCCTCCTTTTTATGATTTATCTAAAGTGTCAGCTTCTGTGTCATTTAAAACAAACAAAACCTATAGAAATATGTCTTAAAAGACAGATGGGAATATTTGGAATGGGAAGCAAATGCTCGATGCTTGTCTGATGCCTTTTAAAGGCTTTAATTTACCACAAAAAGGAAAAAGAAGTCGCTCAACACAGTGTGAGGAGTCATCTTTGAAAAGTGATAAGAAGAAGAAAATGCCAGACTTGTCTTTAATGTGAACTTCACAACCAGGTCCACTATGTGCTGGCAGCCAACTTAGCACAACTTTCTTAGAAGGATTCAGGCAATTGCTCGAGGTGCTCTGCTTGGACTTACAAAAAGTCTCTTTTTGGCAGGCTTTAGAAACCTAAATATGGGTCTTATCAGAAAAGATTCCAATTTAAGGCAGCAAAGGTTGGATGTCTGATATGATCCATAGCTTTCTTTTTTGAAAAGGAGACATGATGTTTTACAGCGTTAACAATTTTGAAAGGTTCTGCATTTTCAGTGAACAAGAATGTTTTTGTGTGGAAAAAAAAATGAGCCATCGAAGCATTCTTCAGGGGAAAATGCTTAAAAGCTGAGTGGAATTGAAAAGAGGAAAGTTTGCCGATGTAGAGATTGGGGACAGATTGTGCTGACAGGTGTAATTATGGTTGAATAATTGAATCTTTTAAGGAAGATCTAGTGGAATAAAGCAGCAAAAGTATCTCCCTGGTCAGAACCCATTTCTAATGAGATGCTCAGTGGTCCAGTTGTGAGGGATACAGCATACAGATTGCCAATGGACTCCTGAGCCACGGGCACTCTGCTAAGTGGGCTAAATAAACTGTTTTCATTTCAATGAACTCAACTGAAACCACTTCAAGGTTTCAAGTATATGGCTCTTTTGGCCTTAGATAGATATCCCTTTCCACCCTGGATGCTATTTTGTGTTTCTTCATGTGTTCTATTTCTATTTGTAAACATCTCTCAGTCCTAGGAACGGGGGCAAAACTTATTTTTGAAGATACTCTATAAAGGTTCTAAGAGATATGGAAGGAGCAGACCGGTGTCCCCTTCCAGGGGTTCTCAGATTGGGGTCTACAGACCCCCAAGGAGTATAATACACTATAATAGATTTCAGGGGACCTGTGAACTTAGATGGGAAGAAAATTGCATCTTTATTTAAATATAATTTGTATTTTATATATTTAAAAATAGTATTTAGAGAAGGGGTCCATTGGCTTCACCAACATGTCAGTGGAGTCTATGACACACACAGAAAGGTTAAGAACCCTTGGAGTAGACTTGACCCTAAGGTGGAAAACAACACAGGTGGGATTTGCAGAAAAGCAGATTTCGACTGAATGGAAGCATTGTTAGGGGTGAACAATGGAACCCTTGTTTTGCTAGACTAGGTCCCTTTCTATGGAACTGGATATGCCCTCCAAGGTCAAGTGCCTGTCTAGCTCCTTCCAGAAGGAAGGACACGTATTTTGTTGGGATATTAAAACAACTCCCGGATAGGATGCAACTGTTGCATCATCCCAGCAAGATGCATATTTCACATCAAGGAATTGAAATGCGCTCTGGTTAGGACCAGCATTTTGATGCACATTTCCAGCTTTGGGGTAGGTGCCCCAGTTCAGATAATCAGAGCTTTCACAATCACCTCTGCTATATAAAACGGCATACAAGTAGAAAACACTGTACAAAAACGAAATGGGCTATCTGTTGAAGGAGTAAGTTCCCCATCACTGGATATTCAAGCAGAGGATGATGAATGTCAGAGATGCTGAAGAGGGAACAACAGGCAGGAGCAGGACTGAATGACTTCCAAAGTCTCTTCCAATTCTGAGAATCTATGAAATGTCAATGTACCATATCGATCTTATGGAAATGAAAACACCAGAATTAATAGCTTCATTATTAGCCTTTGAAATCTCCAAGTTTTACTTTGGGTGAGAATATTTCCAGGCATGTCTGGTTTTGGTTTTTGTGGTTTTTTTTTACCTGTTTATAGAACTTTGCAAAAGCTATGGAATACAAAGCAGTTTGGTTTTATTTTTGTGACTGTTCCACTGAAGTCATAAAAGATAATCACCTCGTTCCTGGTTTTGAAATAGAAGCACTCAAAGCCTTTGCCCCAAGAGAGGAGAGTTTACTGTAAATATTGCTCTCAGACTCTCTTTCCAAATCAGAAGCTCTTTTCTCTCCATCTTCTGCCCCACCGAGAGACAATGAGGAGGGAAGGTGAGGGCTAGTGAAATACAGTGGCAGTATTTCTGCTTACTAAAGATGAAGCTCATCTTCATCTCCCCATTTACAATTCTCTGTTGGGCACATTGCTCTGGGCTCTTAGACTCAACTGAAAGTACATGGCTTGCTCTGTGGCTTTGCATAACTTTTAATCCTTCCAAATTGACAATCCCTCTCAAGCAGTAATAAAAAAGGAATTGATTGTTCTCGCTACATATTGGAGAATTAGTCCTTTACACTATTGCAATTAGAGTTTCCTACCTACCTAAAATAGGTTCTAGGACAGATAATAGTTTTCTGATACATTAAATCTTAACTATAAATTCCTACTGTGGTGATTTGATGTAGTGGAAATCAATTACTCAGCAAACATTTCTCATGTACATGTGCCAGGAACTGAGCTATGTATTAGATCAATATTCATTGTTGAGTTGTTTCAGTCCTGTCTGACTCCTTGTGACCCCATCTGGGGTTTTCTTGGCAAAGATACTACAATGATCTTTACTCCAGCTCTTTATTTTATTTATTTTTGCTTTTTGGAGGGCAATTGGGGTTGAGTGACTTGCCCAAAGTCACATGGCTAGTAAGTGTGTCAAGTGTCTGAGGTCATATTTGAACTCAGTCCGCCTGGCTCCAGGGCCAGTGCTCTATTCACTGCGCCACCTAGCCTCTCCTATCCTCCAGCTCATTTTACAGATTAAGAAACTGAGACAAACAGGGTTAAGTGACTTGCCCATAGTCACACAGCTAGGAAGTGTCTGAGGCCAGATTTGAACTCAGAAGGTGAGTTTTCCTGATTTCAGACCTGGCACTCTATCTACCATGCCACCTAGTTGCCCACATAGTTAAAAGCATCTGCTTAATATTTACTTCATGGCAGGCACTGTACTAATACAATAAAAAGCTCACTGAGTTTATTTTTCTAATGAGGGTAAGACAACACATAAAAGGGGTTGATGATTGGAGTTTTTGTGAAAGGGCAAGGTCATATATCAGAAGATGGAGAAGCCTAGAGAGTAAAGAGTTGAACTAAGAGTGAAGTGAGCATGGCCTGGGTTTTTCAAATTGTTGTTTTTTTTTTAAGGAGGTTGCTCTAAATTTAGTTAAAAAAAAATTATTAAGCACCTACTTTGTACAACAAAGTCTCTTTATATCTATAGTTTTTCAGCAATGTTTTATAGCTACAAGTTATGGAATCCTATGTTTCCTAAAGACCTAAATTTGGAGATCACCCACAGGGCAGTGGAGAGGCAAATAATGGATTGTGACACATTCTCAGGAGAAGTTGTATCAAGGACGCAACTTGATATATAGCTGTATCTATATATCTAGAAAAAATATAGTTATATATTGAGAACCAAAGAATAACCAGAGGATAATTCCCTTGATATGCATGAAATGTCAAGTGGGACCTTCAGGAAGGTACCGCTATTGAGTGTACAACTCCTGTCCGCTACCACTGGCGTGGTATATTTGTTGGGTAATGTGGATGACAGTCCTACAAAATGGGGAGGTCAGAGGGGTTGATATCTATATCTTTAGAAAGAATAACCACATTGATGAGGTCACTTATTCAGTAGAATATGAAAGTATGTGTTAGACAATGGGATTTAAAAGACAAAAAAATAATTCCTGCCCTTAAGTTACTTACCTTCTATGTACCAGGCACTGGACTAAACTTTAGTGGAGAAGGCAACAGACAATAGAAAACCGAAAAGAAGGAGTGTGGGGAAGAGGTCAAAGAAGTCCAAAATGAGTGTAGCCCTCTTAACTTGTACCCATTGGTGCTAGTTTTTCCCTCTGGAGCTACACAGAATAGATCCAATTCCCCTCCTCTACAAGACAACACTTGAGAGATTTGTAGATGCACACCTATCATGTTCCAATCTCATTCAATCTAATAACCTCAGGTTAGGTTCAACAGAAGCTGGGAGGTAGAGGGGTCTTGTATGAAAAAGTTTTGATTTCTTCTTTTTCACTCCCAAACTTCCCCAACTGCCTTTATCTCAGAGATGTTCATTGTCATCAGGCAGTGTCTATCAACACTTAATGCCTCCATCATCATATTTCAGCCCCTGAAGTGTTCCATGGCTAGATAAGTACAGGAGATTCCATCCTAGGTCTTTATCACCTGGATCCTCGTTAAATCAGGTTAACACTCTATCTCCCCCATCTCAATCCTGTACTTGTGCAAGTGGTGTTTTTCAATCTAAATTTAGGACTTTATATTCATCTCTTATACATTTAATGTGATTAGTTTTGGCCAATGGTATCAGCCTTTTGAGGTATTTCTGAATCTTCACTCAGTTGTTTAGTGTATTAGCTATTTCTACGAATTTTGAGTCATTTGCACATTTTATAACAGGGATGGGGAACCTGTGGCCTCAAGGCCACCTGTAGCCCTCTAGGTCCTCAAGTACAGCCCTTTGACTGAATCCAGACTTCAAGATGAGGACCTAAAAGACCACATATGACTTTGAGGTCACAGGTTCCCCACCCCTGTTTTATAAGAATACTTTGAATCAAGGTCTTCAACCAAACTATCGATAAAATAGCTTAATAGGACAGGAACAAAGAATAGTGACCTTCAGCCTATACTGAGTCATGATCAGTGCTCTTTGGATAACATCCAGTGAACTGTGAATAGGTCTATCATCCAACCATATTTCTCCATGTGATCCACAAAGATATCATGAAAGACTTGAGCAGGTGATTTGTTCAAATCAGTGCCCCTGGGCCTTGCCATCCGTATTACTGCTGAACTCTTAGGAGTTCTGGGCTTTTCCATCTGTCCTGCAGCTGACATCTCATTAATGTGTTATCTCCCTCAATGTCATTCTTTGAGAGTAGGGACTGTCTTGCTTTTTTAATTTGTACTTCTAGCACTTAACTAGGTGCCTAATAAATGCCTTTTTCATTCACCCATTTATTCAGTATTATCTATGGCAGTTCTCTTATTTCCCAGAATACCCTGGCAGGAGCAATTCAGTATAACTTGTTGTCATATAACTACCTTTGATTTGTAGAACATAACCAAGGTGACCCTATCATATCATCTTAGAATAGATGTGGTGCAGTACATAGATAGAGCTCTGGGTCTAGAGACAGGAAGACTCATCAAGTTGAGTTCAAATCTGGCCTCAGACACTTACTAGTGGGCAAGTCACTTAGCCCTGTTTGCCTCAGTTTCCTCACCTGTAAAATGAGCTGCAGAAGTAAATGGCAAACTGCTCTGGTATCTTTGCCACGGAAGCCTCAAATGGGGTTGCAAAGAGTTGGCCATGACTGAAAATGACTGAAGAACAACAACAGAATAGGTGTAGTTAAGGGGTGTCTTCCTCTGGCATATGCATCATTCTCTTGCTTACACTAACCTGGCACATTCAGGACACTGTTGGATCAGTCTGAGATACAGACCTGCCTCACTGGTGTCTATTTCCCCAAACCAAAATGGTGGAAATCAATTTGAGCCTTCCAAGAAATAGGCTTTGGGAAGCTGTCTGTATAATAGTCATTGTGTAGAGGGAAAACTCTTTTTCAAAGAACCTCAATATTGTATGGGACTTTTAGCCCAAGCCGATGGACAAAGCCTTTATAAAGCAGTTGCAGGCAGTATTCTAGGCACTGGGGGATTCAAAGACAAAAACGAAACTGTCCCTGCCCCCAGAAAACTTACATTCCATTGTGGAGGTAACATGTACATATATAAGTGTTTTAAGGCAAAATGAATACAGGCTAGTTTGGGGAGGAAGAGTACTGGCAAGTGGGAGGATCAGGAAAGGTTTTGTGTAGAAGGTGGTACTTGAGCTGAGTCTAGAAGGGAGTGAAGAATCTTAAAAAGTGAAGATGAAGAGGTGATTCATTCTGAGCATGGGGAATGGCAGTGCTAAGGCATAGAGTATATATGGAGAACAGCAAGAAAGACAGTTTGGCTGGATTCTAGAGGACTGGAACACAATCAATGTACCATATAATGAAGCTGCAGAGATAGGTTTGGAGCAGATTATGAAGGACTATAAATTCCAAACAGAGAAGCTCATACGAGATCCACATGTGAAGGAACCATCGCACTTTATTGAATAAGGGAGTGACATGGTCAGGATAGTACTTAAGGAATATCACTGAATATCACTGTGCAGTGGATGAATTGGAAGGAGAGAGAGTTGAATCAGGGAGACTAGTCAGGTGGCTATTGCAATAAGGGGGAAGGGAATAAGTGTTTATAAGGTGCCTACTATGTATCAGGCCCTGTGTTAGCACGTAGTAGGCCTGTAATAAAAGTTTATTTATTGAGTATTGACTCTTTACAAATATTATTATCATTTGATCCTTACAATAGCCCTGGGAAGCAAACAGAGGTTCTATGCCTTGCCCACAGCTAGTAAGTGAGGCTGACTTTGAATTCAGATCTTTCTAACTCTAGGCCCAGTGCTCTATCTACTGCACCACCTAGCTCCCTCATTGTTTTAACAAGAGGTGATGAAGTGGTGGCTGTCACAAAAATGAGAAGAGGATGGATGCAAGAGATTTTGTGGAAGCAGAGGTGACAAGATTTATCAACTGTTTGGATATGCAGGGTGAAGGGGTGAGGAATTGGATGGTGGGACCCCCAATGAAAGTAGGAATACTTGAATAATGGTTTATTCAAAATGTTAGAAAAATAATTTGAAAATGGGAATGGTTTGGAGAAAAACTTGGGATATCTGTGGGACATCTGGTTTCAAATGACCAATGGTACAACTCATACCCAAAACCATAGCTGTGACAACCCCAGCTTTTGATTGAATACCTCTAGGGATGGAGAACCAGCTGCTTTCCAAGGCAGCCCATTTCAGTTTTGGTTTCTCTAACCATTAGGAAATTTTTTCTTGTCATCAAGTAGAAATCTGACTCTAATTTCCACCCATTATTCCTAATTCTGCCCACGGGGGCCAAGCAGAATCAGCCTATCCCCATTTCCTCATGACATTCTTTCAAACACTGTATGAGATCTCATATTCCCTGCTAAGCTTCCTCTTCTCTAGACTATGCATCCTCAGTCCCTTTAAATGATCTTCCATGTGGTATGACGCGGAAGAGGGATTCTTAACCTGGGGCCTAAGGACTTATTGTTTTTTAATATTTTGATAACTATATTTTAAAATAACTTTCCTTTGTAATCCTATATATTTTTAGGCATTTAAAAAATGATTCTAAGGAATCTAAAGGCTTTACCGGACTGCCAAAAGATCTCTGGTGACTGTTTCCATTCTGGTTGTCTTTTTATAGATGTTCTCCAACTTACTAATGCATGTCCTAAAATGTGGCGCCCAGCACTGAGCTGGGCACTCTCTAGTCCTTGACACTCTCCTTATTTTAATGCAGCCTAATATTGCACTTTTTATTTTTTTAAGCTCCCTTGTCTCACTGATTACTTGTATGAATCTTTCTCTGTAGAAGTCTTTTTTTTTGTTTTGGTCTGATCCTGTGATTTTTTTTTAAAGAAGTTCTTCAGTATGGAAACCACTTCCACCAATGCAAAGCAACAATTACAGCTATCCTGTCCACACTGAGACTTTCCCCATCACTGTTTTGCTATATCATGGGCTGGCATAAGAAATTAAATGGGAATTTTAGGGGAGTTTTGTGGAAGCTGCAGACAACACATAAGGCCATCAGATGTCACAGAAAGAGTTTAGAAACTCAGAAATGCATAAAATATGTGTAAAATATTGTATAATATAAATATTATAATATCATATAACATCAATATTATAATATTGTATAATATAAACATTATAAAGTATAATACAATTATAATTTTATAAAATTGTATTATATAATATAATTATAGATACAACAAGGTATTATATAATATCAATTTTATCATGACATAAGAATTCAGACTTCTCTGGAGGTCCCAAAATTTTATTCAGATTTTCCAGATTGTGGGGGTGCTGCATCCTTAAGCCCCATGATGTGGAAGGAATACCTGAGGGTAAGAGGTTATGTGATTTGCTTAGGGTCCCATAACATGTGTTACTTTCAGGATTTGAACTCAGGTTTTCTGGACTCTGAGGCAGGCCCTCTCTCCACTATATAAAAGCATCTTTTCTTCCGCCTTCCTGTCATTTCCTATATTGTAAATGTCATACCTATTATAGGGCAGTAAGTAACTGGAGTTTCTGCAGATTTCTTAGTCAAGTTCTACGAGTGGCGTAAAGTTTCTCAACACTATAATATCTCTTACATTCCTTTCTATTTGTTCTTGTCAGAGATACATGTCATGAACTCCTGGGACACGTCCCCCTCCTCGCTGATCCTAAGTTTGCTCAGTTCTCACAAGAAATAGGCCTGGCCTCCCTGGGAGCCTCTGATGAAGATGTTCAGAAGCTTGCCACGGTGAGTCTTCTATGTTTTCATGTCAGCCTTTGAAAAAAGATCTTCCTGTTCATCCGAGGTTACTAAAGGAAAAAAAAAGAGAGATTTTTATAGTTATTAAAGGTGAAAGCAAAACTACATTTTGAAGATGCGTAGGTGGCATGGAGAGGCTGGATAGATGATGTAATCGTGCATTCTGGGACGTTGTTAGCTCTTCCAGGAAGAAAGATCGCATTTCAGGGAGGTGATATTTATATCTTCAAATAATAATAAATATTTCTTGAGATAATTGTGTCTTTCCATGTTTTTGATTTTCAATTTTAGTTTATATGCTTAATGTTTTATTTTCTTGGCCAATAAGTTTAGATACATTCATGCTTACTAGTCATTTGACCAGTTCTGTTCACCTGCTCCATGAATTGATCACCTTCTAGACTGTACTGTTTGGAGCACAAGCTATATGACAATGTTCTATCTTATCATACTCTTACTTCAATATTTGCTTTTGGGGGGGGCGGTTAGGACTTGTGATTTCATTTATGTAGAGAACTCCCAGTGTGGAAACTTCTTCTTCTGATGCAAATAGGTCAACTTTTCTGCAACTTCTATTCTTGAGAATTGCTTGGAGTCCAAAGACTTGTCCATAATCAATCAATCACTCACTCAATCAATATTTGTTAAATGCCTACTATGTGCCAGGTACTGCATACAATTCTGGGGATACAAAAAGAGTCAAAAAATAGTTTCTGTCCTTGATGAAATCACCATCCAATGAGAGGTAACATACAAGCAAACATATACCAAACAGAAGATAATTAGGAGAGGGAAGGCACTAGAATTAAGAAGGGTTGGAAATAGTTATGTACCTATTATGTGTCAGAGGTAGGATTTGAACCTGGGTCTTTCTTACTCTAAGACCCGTTTTCTATGGCTTATTGTCTTTTTTCTTCCTGGTATTTGTAGAGTTTCCAGTGCTGGATGTTGAGATTGAAGATTGGGAGATCATGTAGAAAGGAAAGAGGTATAATCAGAAGACTTGGGTTTTAATTCTACCTCTGATACCTACTACTTATGTGATCTTGGGCAAGCTCTTTAAGCACCTTGAGCCTCAGTTTCCTCATTCTTATCCTTGTGACACTCTATGTTTTAATATATGGAGAGCTCACCCCAGATTTAAGGTCCTTTGTTGGTCCACACCTGCTCAACATGTTAGCTGGCTCACAAACCCCCATCAATGGGTCTTCTTTTTCTTTATTAGGACAGAAGACAAAATTAGTTCAAAGCAAAGATATTTAATGAAATAGTTTAGTAAGAAGATTTACAAGAGCACATTTCTCCAATAGACATAGGGTGCACTATACCACACGTGTAAACCATCAATGGTGACAGTGAGCAGGCATAGGAAGGAATATATGTGATGAGCAACAGGGGTCCACACGTGGGGAATACACATGAAGGGGCAACTCACTCCTTCCCCATAGCAGGATGGTATCTTATAGTTGTGTTCTCATGCTGCTTTCAGTAGGCCTGCTCCTCACCAAGCATGGATTCTCTACTGGGCACATGGTTCTGTTGAGCTTTCTGGGCCTACTCCTTGCTAGCAAAATTGTGTCTCTACATGGTCTTTTTCTCATTCGGTCACAGTGGTATTTTTCCTGGTTTTATTCTTCACTGTGAACACTGTGAAGTTTCTCCTGGGCCTAAAATTATTGACTTGTTGGCTTTTCAGTAGGCTAGACAAAGGGGTGGGGAACCCGTGAATTTGTTCTGGGAAGTTTGGATTCGATCAAAGGGCTGCACTTGAGGACCTAGAAGGTCACATGTGGCCTCAAGGCCACAGGTTCCCCACCCCTATATGGTGGCCAGAATCTGCCCAGATAAAAGCATATTCATAATTCTTTAGTCATACCCACCACATACAACTAATACAGGCTAGGAATAGGTCTGTCCTTTTCAGTCCCCATATCAGAATTACAGATCAAAGTTGTTTATTATGTATAACCACCTTCCTGTGATTAGTCGCTCATATAACTCCAACATCATTTCTGGTTTAGGTTGTTGTTGTTGTTCAGTCGTTTTCAGTTGTGCCCAATACTTACTGACCCCCTTGGGGGTTTTCTTTATAAAGACACTGGAGTAGTTTGCCATTTCCTTCTCCAGCTCATTTTACAGATGAGGAAACTAAGGCAAACAGGGTTAAGTGTCTTGTCCAAGGTTGGACTGTCAGGAAGTGTCTGAGGCCATATTTGAAGGAGGGACGATGAGTCTTCCTAATGGCAAGTCTGATATTCCATCCACTGTAGCACCTAGCTTCCCTAGTGACCCCAAGATCACCTCTGGTTTAAGCACAAGCTTGGGCTAAAGGCAGTGCAGGGCAGCAAGGTCAGTGTCCTCTCTCTACTTAGTCCTCATTCCTGTCTTTATTATGCATCTCTTCTCCCCCATTAGACTATGACCTTCTTGAGGTCAGGGACTATCTTTTACCTTTCTTTGTATCCCCCAGCACTTTGCACAGGCCTGATATGTAGCTGGCTTTTAATAAGTGCTTATTGAGTGACATGTCTATCAGAAAGCAAAGTCTAGTTGCTTTGGGGCTATGTTTTGACCAGGGAAAGACCTCAGTCTCCCTACATGTAAAATGAAGGAGTTGGACCACAAATTGTCTACTGTCACTTCCAGCTTTAGACCAATGGCCCTTTGAAAGTTGTTCTGAGTGAGAGGAATGGTGATGATCAGGAACCATGAATAACTTAGCGAGGAACAAAGGTGGGAAATGGTGATCCAGCCAATCACGTTGGAACTTTGTGATTGCGATAGCTAGTAGTAAGAAATAAGAGCAAAATTTAGACTTGTAGTATGCTATACTAAAAAAAAATGTTTATTTCTAACAGATGAAATTTGTATTGGGTCAACTAAAACTCCTTTTCCTTATTTTCCCAGTATTCAATGACTCCCCCTCCCCTCACTTCAATTTCTAGTTGTCATTAACTTACCATTTCAACTGCCTTCAATTTTATAGACTACCTGGTTTGCTAGTCCTTCTTGCTTTGAAAAATCTTTTGTAGACCAAGAGAATCTAAGAAAGATCTCAAGTGATATTTAGAGCATAGAGGGGTAGTGACAAGTTTCCCATTAGCAACCACTATAAGGAGTTAGGAAGACTTTTCCTGAGATGACATCAGAGCTGCTTTTGACTTCCAACACAGCATCCTGTCTCTCAGTTAAAGAACAAAGTGAACAGAATCATGCCAGGAAAATCTCTGAGAGAGAAAATATGCTAAGACTCTAGCTAGGCAGCTTCAAAGTAAATATGGAAACAAATGAGCTGACGGGTAACGTGCATATTAATGAGCCCTAAGCAACATGCCAGAGCAAGAAAACCATTAAGATGACCCATTTCCAAACACAGAGAGATTAACAACTTGAGTTGTTACTGGGAGGGGTGGAAAATGCCTATGGAGGGAAAAGAAATGGACCTTTTAGGAATTCATACCAGAAATGAAGGCATCATTAATGGACTAACTGAATTTTGTTTCCATTAAGTAATGCGCCAGAGGAAGAAATAAATAGTATAGACCCAGGAAAAAAACTGATAGAATAAAAAACCTAGAAAGCATGATTATGTAGAATGATGAGACGGGCAATATTACTCTTTGCACCAGGTGAGATTTATAGTATTAATGATGATATTTATGCAAGGCCTGTTTTTCCTCATTGAGTAAATTTGAGTATTTAGATAGAAAGGAGTTAAGCAAAGCCAGTGAAGGCAGACATTTCATAACTACTTTGGATGTGCTGTCAACAACTCTGTCCAGGGAAAGAAAGAATTGCCCCAGGGGACAAAGTGACACCAGAAGACTTTCATTGTTTTGTCCGATGTTCCACTTGAACTTCTGGGTCTTTCCCCCTCACTACCATCCAATTGCCAGCAGCTATTACAGATTTTTGCCATATTTCTGCATGATATTTATTTTGACATTTTAATAACGTTTTGGTTGGGGAATGAAGCAATTTCTGCTGTTTTATTTGGGTACTGGTTTCCATGCCCAGAAAACTATTTAAATGAAACACTTTTGTATTTGGGGAAATTGATGATGATGTCTTGACTCATTGTTATAAATGTAAATAATTTGCCCTCTGGTGCATAAAGAATCAGACTCTGGTTGTGGTTGTTCTGCTCTTTCCATACTAATCATTAGCTGTCTGGGTCTATGCATTAGTAATAGACAAAAATAGTCCCCAAATCAAGGGTAAGGGTAGGCTAGAAATCATTACAGGAAAGAGAATCTTTGTTTAGCTTCCTTCCAAGGACAGATCAAATGTTGCCTCCTTCACAAGACCCGATCTGGCCAATTATTAGCACCCTTTTGACCTCCCTTATATTATATTATTTTATATTACTTTGTCTGAACATCATATTCACTTATTCATGTTCTTCTTGATTCTCTTCTCATTCGTGAGCTCTGGAGCGAGGTGAGTGTTTTCGTCTTTGTTTTTTTATCTCCAGTGACTACCAGTATTTCATAAATAGTATGTGGGATTTACTATGTCTATAGTAGTAAAACTATGACACTTTCATTATAGGTTTGTTCAATTGAAGAGAGACACCATTTTTCCCCCCACTGGAAAGCTGGGTTCTACCTTTGTTGAGGGTTCTTGGTGGTTTACTTTCTAGTGAGTGAATTCTTGATGAGTATTTTTCATGAGATAGAATGACTCAACCAACTCAGTATAGATGGGGATTTTGTGGTGGGAAGCAGGGGATTGAGTTCAGGATGTATTGCCTGATATAGTGTGTTTTGCATAATGGTCACTTTCCCAAATAGTGTCAAATTGACACCTTTGCATTGTGGGTGCCATGTTTATTGAGTTCGTCACTAGTAGTTTTTGATGAGTGCACTGTTATGCTCTGTGGTGTTCTACTATCTGTATTATTCGTTGTCGTAGGCACAGGGATACATGAATAGAAATCTGCTGATTAGATGAATTTAGTAACTTACTCCTGGAAATATGCTGATTTCCCCCCAGATTTAAGTAAATTTAAGGGGGCTGCTTTCCTAAACCATGTAAGTATCTTGTGATGCAGATGGCATCAATTCAGTTCATTCATTTCTCCCCTCATAAAGGCATTTGAAACAGACAAAGCTGTATATCATCTTTAGGAGAAAGCAATCAGCATGAATACGCCACAGATGTTTCACAAACTGATTAAATCAGCCTGTGGCCCAGTTGGAATTTTTTATATGGAAAATCATTCATCCAGGTTTTTTATTTTTTGGTTTGTTTTTTTTTCCCCCTAAGAAATTGAGGTTCCAACTCATTTGGAATTCCCGACTTTTTGGTGGACAGGAAAGATAGAAAGAGAGGGATAGAGTCATAGTCAACAAGTTTGAGGACTGTTGCTAAGAGTGAGAGTTGTATCCACACCCAGACTTGTTCCAGGGTCTTAGAGAAGGAGGTATTATTAATAGTCTTAGGATCTACTAGGTACCAAGAAACAACTAACATTGTAATAGGAAAGGGTGATTAGGAAATTCTTGAAATATAATCTTGCCTGTATTTCTGTTTTCAAGGCCAATCATTTGTGTATTTATTTATTTTATTAATTTTTTGGTTAGATTCTGAGTTCTGAGCTGTCTCCCTCCCTCTCTCCCAACCCTGCATTAGAGAAGGTGTTATGGGAATCTGAAGATCTTCCCTGCCCCTAGGCCCTTTGATAGACTTAAGTGGTCTGATTTGAAAATATACTCTGCCTTCTAATAGGCTGAATGTGGTCACATGGAGCCTGTGGTGGGAGGTTTGTTCTTCAGGAATGCGTGCCTTATGACTTTGTGATTGGGCAGTGGGTCAAGAGGGCTGTGACATTCTCTGATCCAGCAGAAGGCTATATATACCCTAATGTGAGTTTTTGCTTTGGAAAGAGTTGTATGCTTTGGCCAGATGACACTCTGGGAAGCCATTGAGCCCCCCGGCTTTGAAAAACCCAGATGTTGATGCTTCCCTCTCTGGTAACTGACTAGGTATGGATGTAATGGTCAGACAACTGGAAGTCCATCTGCTGATCTGTTTTTTGACTGTTTGTAACTTCTGCTTGTATTCTGTTTGTATTCTCTGAAGTTCAGGGTGCTGACTTTTTCCCCCTGAACTAGGTAAATGATATATGTTTGATTGATTAAAGTAAGATTGTTAACACATTTTGAGTTGCTTTCCTT